>SKCR01024304.1:0-151488 GCA_019454045.1 Zanthoxylum bungeanum
TACACTCTCTGTGTTCTTTAATATTTTCACCACCTCTTCATTTATAGCGCCATAAGTTTTTTTGAAATAGAAAATTGTAAGAGTTGTCGCGCTCTCTAGTCTCTATTTTATTTCCCAGTTTCTACTTTTATTTCTTTTTGCTTCTTCAGTTGATCATTTCTGCTTTTCTTTTGTTGCTCAAGGAAGCCGAGGTTCGTTCTTTTGCTTGCTTTCTTTGATTCTGCATTACTTTGATCAGCTTTGTATTATTCTTGAACTTATTCACCGGGTGACGCTTTATTTTGTAATTTGCATCTGTGTTTAAACTCGTTTTGTAGTTTCAGTTTTGGTTATTTGTTATTTGCCTTGGGTCAGTCTGTGTTCTGTTATCAGTGAAGTAGAAATTATTATTATTTTTTTTCAAAGAATAGGAATTCATAATTGGGTTGTAAACTGATATTTATTGCATTTGGCGAGCAGGTTAATTATGATTCATCAGCTGAACCAATTTACGATTTCAAGATAATAAAAATTTAGTTTTGAGGCTTTATCTTTAAAATCATTGGCTAAATAGTAAATAGAATCTTGTTTCCTCTGTATAATTGATACTTGCTGAATGCAATCTATGCGGCGGGGCTCACATCCCTTTGAGATGAAATGTATGTCAAGTTAGAAGAGTCATTTTCACTTTGTTATCTTGCCAGTAATTTTGTCACATGGCATACTGAAAATATCAGGAATATGAACTAGAAGACTGCAGGAGATTATTAGCCTGTATGTTTGGTTTTTCTATGATCCTCCCAACATGAGATAGATGTAACAATTAACTAGTTGGGTAATTTATTTTAATTTTTCAGGGATAGCATTATGACTTATATAACGGAGATCACCAATGTTATGGAGTACGAGGCCCTTGCAAAGGAGAAATTGTCGAAGATGGTTTATGATTACTATGCATCGGGTGCAGAGGACCAGTGGACTCTTCAGGAAAACCGCAATGCATTCTCTAGGATTCTGTAAGCTCTTTTTGTTTCTGGCAAGTCAACTTTGATGAATTTCTTTTGGTTTAATCATGTGATTGTCATATGAATAGCAAAATGTTCTATCTTCCCTTCACCTCATTTTAATTTCTGAAAAAAAATGTATTTCTTTTTCTAAAAAAATAGGTTTCGACCACGCGTTCTTGTTGATGTAAGCAAGATTGACATGACTACAACAGTCTTGGGCTTCAAGATTTCCATGCCCGTCATGATTGCTCCAACAGCATTTCAAAAAATGGCTCATCCTGAAGGTAGTGCCCTTGCTTTTGTGGACTTTTCCTCTTTAAATGGGACTGACTGGATGCTTACTTTGGAGCTAGGGCATGAAATACAGTGAGCTAATGCATAGCTGCTTGTTTTCTAATGCATATCCAGTACCCTGCATTATACATTGTTGGGCAAATAACAGAATTATTTTGTGCCTTGTAATAGTTTGTTTATGGTGAAAATAAATTTAGATTTATCCACCCCTGCTTCCCTCTGTTCTAACAAAGGCATATTTATTTCCGAACAAGACAAATGCATATTTATTTCTAAACATAATAATGGATTTATGCAGGGGAGAATGCAACAGCAAGAGCAGCCTCGGCAGCTGGCACAATCATGGTTTGTATATTAAAATTTTCCTCCTAGTATATGCTGTCAAATGCAATGCAATAGGGACTTGCTATGGTCTTAAAATCAAACTTCTCTGTATTCCTTAGTTTGAATATGCATGATTTGTTGTTTCAGACACTATCTTCATGGGCCACTTCCAGCGTCGAGGAAGTTGCTTCAACGGGACCTGGCATTCGCTTTTTCCAACTCTATGTGAGTTTCAAAAATATAGAAACCATTTGCTTATTCTTCCATGTTTATTCAGAACATTGTGACATTGTTGTCAAGTTGTAAATGAGAACCTTAAACACAAAGGATTGCATTGTGTAGCCGACCAGTATCTAACTATGGAGTCCTTGGCTACTAATTGCCTTCGTTGATTCCTGAATTTCAAATCATTCATGTCTCAATATTGATGATATACCTAAGAAGATAATACATTTTGAAGTGTTCATATCATTCAGCTGATCTGTAACTTTCCTGATCATTCAGGTGACCAAGGATAGGAATTTTGTCGCACAGCTAGTAAAAAGAGCTGAAAGGGCTGGTTTCAAGGCAATTGCCCTTACTGTCGATACTCCAAGGCCTGGCCGTCGGGAAGCTGATATCAAGAACAGGTCAATAGTGTTTGAAACATAAATAAATCAGGAAAAAGAAGTTGGGAGAGATTTAACTTTGTGATCACAATAAACTTAAACATGGAAGCACTAGCTATATTTACTCTTCGTTTCATTATTATATTTAATTCTTTCTATGGGTGTCCTCACAGATTTGTTTTGCCTCCACATCTGACTTTGAAGAACTATGAGGGCTTGGATCTAGGCAAGATGGATAAGGTCTTGACATGTGGCTTACTGATCTGATTTTGTTATTATGGTTTCCACTTGTCATACCTGGTTTGTGTTTACAGTTGTTTGTTTGTTTGGTGACGTTGTAGACTGATGACTCTGGATTAATTTCATATGTTTCTGGCCAAATTGACCGGTCACTGAACTGGAAGGTAAGATAGTTATCAAATATCAGAAATTTTGAACTGTCACTAAGTGTGTTTTTTTTTTTTTTTTTTTTTTTTTTTGTAATAAATATCTCTGCGGCATGTGGCATCTGAACAGGATGTGAAGTGGCTTCAAACAATCACCTCATTACCAATTCTAGTGAAGGGTGTTCTTACTGCTGAGGATGGTTAGCAAACTACTTCCTCAAGAATGAATAGAGTTCTCTTCTCCATGCACCTTTTAATCATATAATTCAATCGTTTTACAAATAATGCAGCAAGTCTAGCAATACAATATGGAGCTGCAGGGATCATTGTATCAAATCATGGAGCACGCCAACTAGATTATGTCCCGGCAACTATTATGGCTTTGGAAGAGGTATATTTCTCTATTTTTGGTAATTCCCCCTTTTTAAATTCATTTTAGTGTCAATTCTGGAACATCACTCTAGCCAAGTAGCTTAGATTGAATTTTGGATTATTTTGGATTCTATAACTGAATTGAAACCTCCAGGTTGTTATAGCTGCACAAGGCCGAGTTCCTGTTTTTCTTGATGGTGGGGTTCGGCGCGGAACAGATGTCTTTAAGGCTTTGGCTCTAGGAGCATCCGGAGTATTTGTAAGTATCTAATATGATATCACCCTTATGGCACATGTAATTGAAAAGGACCAATGATCTCTGCCAAACATATAAAAGAAAATAAAGTCCCCAAGATTCCTTTTAATGGGAAATAAGTGGACATGAAATTAGGCATTACATCCAGTAAAGCACTTTTGTCAATTCATTACATCGCCTTGAAAGCTGAGTAGAAGTATACAAATAGGAAAGACTACTTAGATCAGTAGTGTTTATTAATTTGTCATTCTGTTTCTCCGGAAATATTAGGTTGGAAGGCCTGTACCTTTCTCGCTGGCAGTTGATGGTGAGGCTGGTGTGAGAAAAGTGCTTCAAATGCTCCGCGATGAGTTTGAGCTAACAATGGCATTAAGCGGCTGCCGCTCACTCAAGGAGATTACTCGCAACCACATTGCGACTGCTTGGGACACTCCACGTGCTGTCGCCAGATTATAAGATGGTCTGGTCTCCTATTATAAAACTGTATTTCGAATAACTTATCCCAGATTCAGGGATAATTATAGTGCTAAGACAATGTATCACCAAAACGAAACATTATTCTGTTTGGTAACAAAAAGCTAGATAAATGATAATAAAGGTTCAGACATTTATGGGAAAGAAGATTCAATTTTGAAGTCATTCTGTTCATGTATCTTGCAAAAGGTCCATTTAATTATTCACAAGAATTCAGGCCCAAGTCAAACTAACCTAGAGAGATCATGGATAGCTTAAAAGTGAAAAACATTTCCATTACCATTTCTTTAAATTGGTTCATCTTGAAGTTCAATCCTCTTTACTATAAAATAAACAGCATATATATAATAAGAGGGTATCAGTAAAATTTTGTTGAAACCAACTCAGCACACCACCGAAAGCATGATGTAACATGTTAGTTGTAAAACAGCATGCTCAAAGCTGTGAAGGAAGCCAGCAAGAAAGTTGGCAAATAGTGTGTGTGCCAGCAAGTGCCAAACCGCGTGGCACTGTTCACGCGGTTTGAGCACTATAAATTAGAGCCCCCAAGCCATTGTAATGTATCTCAGAATCCCAAAAGTGAGTATAATAGAGAGTAAAGAGGGTTGAGAGTTTTTTGTAAAGCTTGGATTTGTAAGCTTTGTAATTCTTTGTTTGTATATAATAAAGAATAATTTTCTCTCACATCTCCTCTATTGTGTGTGTTTCATCACAACAAGTGGTATCAGAGCTAAGGTTATTCGTAGAGATCCCGAAACTCGGTAACAGAGCTTCGGTTCGGAAAGTCGGTTCCAACGAAAGTTGTCGAAAATCGATTTTGAGCATACCATCGGACTTTTCACGGCGAGACGAGCACGGTGGTATTTTCCGGCGATCGATCGGAGGCCAGACGAGGTGTCACGCGCCGCACGCGCCGTCGAGAAGGTTCTTCACGCGCTCCACGCGCACACACATGCCGCACGAGCGTTCCAAGGAAGAAGACGACCACGTCAGCGCTGAGTCAGCGCCCAGTCAGCTGCCACGTCAGCAAGTCCTGCACAGTCAGCAACACAGCCAGCAGACACGTGGCATCCAGTCAGCAGCCATGTGTGCATCCAGTCAGCGCCACGTGTCTGCCACGTCAGCGATGTCTGGTAAATTTCAGATAGGTCCCTGAACTTTCTGGAAATTATATTTTGGCCCCTGTACCTTTTTGAAATTGCATTTTAGTCCCTAAGTTTTTCGTAATTGCACTTTGGCCCCTGAACTTTTGGAAATTGCACTTTGACCCCTATAATTTCTGAAATTTACAATTTGGTCCATGTGTCAGATTTTGACAAACGAAGTGTCATTTTCGACCATTCCGGACGCAACGTTGAGGTCCGTTTTTTGAAATTCTGCTTATAATTTTTATGATGGATGGGGGCAACGGAAAAATGATTTTGTTAACCAGTACAAACTATTTCACATGGAGAGGAAGGATGAAAGACCTTATGTATGTGAAGGACTATGATGGATCGGTATTTCTGGAGCAGAAATCAGGAGAAATGACCGATGAGAAGTGGACTAATCTTCACCAGAAAACATGCAGTACTATTCGTCAGTAGATCGACGACAATATCGTGAACTATGTCAGTGAAAAGACAAATGCACGTGTCTTATGGAGAAAGCTGAATGAGCTTTTCCGAGCAAAAACTGGCAACAACAAGCTGTACTATATCAAGAAGATGATGGGGGTTGAAATACCAGGAAGGTACAGCTGCGGCGGACCATATCAACGATTTCCTCGGAACAATGAAAGAATTGTCTGGATTGGGCATAGACTTCGGTGATGAGGTAAATGGCTTAATACTCCTTAATACGTTACCAGAATCATGGGAAACGTTCAGATCTACGGTGATAAATTCAGCCGCAGTGGGAAAGTCACTATGGAGATGGCAAAGACCAGGATCTTCGAGGAAGAAAAGAGGACGAGAATGCAGGAGTCAGCATCAGCCTCAACCTCAGAACCTCTAGTGACAGAAAAGAACACCAGAAGGGGGAGGAGTAAAAGCCAAGGCCCAGGAATACCAGACAAGAACCGGGGGAAATCAAGAACGAGGGAAATTGAATGTTTCCACTGTAAAAAGAAAGGCCATATGAAGAGAGACTGTTACAAACTGAAGAACGAGCAGTCCATGAGAGACAGTGACTCTAATCAAGAAAGAGTTGCTACTACCACCGAAAAGACCTCCAAAGACTTCTGCATAATATATGAAGAAGATGTTGTGAATCTTGCCAGCCACGAGACCAGTTGGGTGATAGATAATGGTGCCTCCATACACGCCACATCTCGCAGAGACTTCTTTTCATCTTACACACCAGGAGACTACAGTGCTGTAATGATGAGGAATGACAGCCAGTCCAAAGCCGTCGGTATTGGAGACATCTGCCTTGAAATAGACAACGGGACAAGGCTAGTGTTGAAGGGAGTCAAGCACATCCCAGACATCCGGTTAAACATGATCTCAACAGGCAAGCTGGATGATGAAGGTTTCTGCAGCACCTTTAGTGACGACACATGGAGGCTAACTAAAGGATCAATGGTCGTGGCACGAGGTAAGAAAGATTCAACTCTGTATTTGATGCATGCTAAGCTTTCAAATAGTAGCATAAATACAGTCAACAACAATGAGGCAGCGGAGCTGTGGCATAAAAAGCTCGGTCACATGAGTCAAACGAGGATGGAGATACTACGCAGGCGGAATGTTCTTCCTGAATTGAAGAACTCACACTTACGGAAGTGTGAACACTGCATGGCTGGAAAACAGAACAGAGTGTCCTTCCAGAGCTCTCCGCCTCAGCGAAAACCGGAGGTACTTGATCTCATACATTCAAATGTATGTGGTCCGATGCAGACACGAACACTTGGTGGGTCACTTTACTTTGTGACATTCATTGATGATCATTCAAGGAAGACATGGGCATACACCTTGAAGAGAAAAGATCAAGTGTTGGGAGTATTCAAGGAGTTTCATGCCCTGGTGAAGAGAGAAACCGGCAAGAAACTCAAATGCATCATAACAGACAACGGTGGAGAATACAGAGGTTCGTTTGATCAGTATTGCAAGACGCAAGGAATCAGACATCAAACGACACCTCCGAAGACACCTCAGCTGAATGACCTAGCTGAGAGGATGAACAGAACCTTGTGCGAAAGGGTCAGAATCTTGCTGTCACAAGCCAAGCTGCCGAAGACATTTTGGGGGGAGGCACTCAACACAGCAGTACATATTTTGAACATGTCCCCAGCGGTCGCACTGAAAGGTAATGTTCCTAACCAAGCTTGGACAGGTAAATAAGTGTCTTATGAACACTTGCATGTCTTTGGGTGCAAAGCATTTGTACACATCCCAAAGGACGAGAGATCCAAGCTTGATGCAAAGACGCGACAGTGTGTCTTTATTGGCTATGGTCAGGATGATTTCGGCTACAAACTGTATGATCATGTGGAAAAGAAGATCGTCAGGAGCCGAGATGTTGTCTTCGTTGAAGACCAGACCATAGAAGATATCAGAAAGGAGATGAAGACAATGCCTCAGCAATACAGAGATGTGAATCCAGAACCTCACACACCGGTGCCAGTACGATTTGAAGATGTGGTTCCCAGACATGAGGGTACATGTGATGAAGCTCCCAGAGATGATGATCATGATTAACCACCAGTACCAGAAGCTACACCAACAGTTCCACAGAGAAGGTCTGACAGAGAGAGGCGACCTTCAACCAAATACTCTGCATATGAGTATGTGCTGCTTACTGACGGGGGAGAACCCGAGAGCTACCAGGAGGCTGTGGAAACATAAGACAAAGAAAAATGGGAGGAAGCCATGCAAGATGAGATGAAATCTTTGCATGATAATCACACTTTTGAGTTGGTGAAATTGCCAAGAGGCAAACGAGCTTTGAATAACAAATGGGCGTACAAGGTGAAGCAACAAGAGCACACTTCACAACCCCGTTACAAAGCCAGATTAGTTGTCAAAGGATTCAATCAGAGGAAAGGCATTGACTTCGATGAAATATTCTCTCCAGTTGTGAAGATGTCATCCATCAGAGTAGTACTCAGCTTAACAGCAAGCCTCGACCTGGAAGTTGAGCAGATGGATGTCAAGACCGCATTTCTTCACGGAAATCTGGAAGAAGAAATTTACATGGAGCAACCAGAAGGCTTCAGAGTCAGCGGGAAAAAGGACTATGTGTGCAGACTCAGGAAAAGCCTCTACGGTTTGAAACAGACACCGAGACAGTGGTACGTGAAGTTTGAGTCAGTTATGGGGGAGCAGGGATACAAGAAGACCACTTCAGACCATTGTGTTTTCGTTCGGAAATTTTCTGACGATGACTTTATCATCTTACTGCTATATGTAGATGATATGTTGATAGTTGGCCGGAATCAATCGAGGATTGATAATTTGAAGCAGCAACTGAGTAAGTCTTTTGAGATGAAAGACTTGGGGCCAGCTAAACAGATTCTTGGCATCAGGATCGGCCGTGATCGGAAAGCCAGGAGATTATACTTGTCACCGGAGTAGTACATCGAGAAGGTACTTCAGAGATTCCAGATGGACAAGGCTAAAGCGGTTAGCACTCCTCTTGCTACTCACTTTAGATTGAGTACACAACAGAGTCCCTCTACTGAGTAAGAGAAGGAGGAAATGAAACAGGTTTCATACACCTCAGCTGTGGGAAGTCTTATGTATGCCATGGTGTGCACGAGGCCAGTCTTAGCACACGCAGTTGGATTGGTCAGCCGGTTTATGTCAAATCCAGGACGGGAACACTGGAATGCGATCAAATGGATTATGCGGTATCTTCGAGGCACATCCAAAATGAGGCTATGTTTTGGAAGCAGCGAACCAGTGTTGATAGGCTACACCGATTCAGATATGGCAGGAGATGTGGATACCCGAAAATCTACTTCATGGTATCTGATTACTCTCTCAGGAGGAGCTGTGGCATGGCAGTCAAGGTTGCAGAGGTGTGTTGCACTTTCTACAACAGAGGCATAATTCATTGCAGTGACAGAAGCTTGTAAGGAATTGTTGTGGATGAAGACATTCATCCAGGAATTGGGTTTCAAGCAGGAGAAGTACACTTTATACTGCGATAGCCAAAATGCTATCTATCTTGGTAAAAATTCGACATTTTACTCGAGGTCAAAACATATCGATGTGAGGTATCACTGGATACGGGACGTCATGAGCTCAAAGCTGTTAGAACTCAAGAAAATTCACACCGACGACAACGGTGCCGATATGTTCACCAATGTTTTACCGAATGAGAAACTTGAAATCTGTCGTGTCATAGCCGGTATGACAAAACTCTCCACATAGTCAGAGTGGGGAGATTCAGAGAACTACGATTGACTTGATCCCAACTCAGGGTACGTAGGCAGTCATACAGATGAAGCCATGGGAGGATCCTTTGGAGGATCCGATTTGGATGATGATGGTCGGCTCAGATTTTGGTCAAATCTTCACCGATGAGGAGATTTGTTGAAACCAACTCAGCACACCACCGAAAGCATGATGTAACATGCTAGTTGTAAAACAGCATGCTCAAAGCTGTGAAGGAAGCCATCAAGAAAGTTGGCAAAGAGTGTGTGTGTGCCAGAAAGTGCCAAACCGCGTGGCACTGTTCACGCGGTTTGAGCACTATAAATTAGAGCCCCCAAGCCATTGTAATGTATCCCAGAATCCCAAACGTGAGTATAATAGAGAGTAAAGAGTGTTGAGAGTTTTTTCTAAAGCTTGGATTTGTAAGCTTTGTAATTCTTTGTTTGTGTATAATAAAAAATAATTTTCTCTCACATCTCCTCTATTGTGTGTGTTTCATCGCAACAAATTTGATTGTCCATGTTCACAAAATAAAGGGAGAATAAATTAATTAAAAACAACTAAAAAGCTCACATGCAAGAATAATAAAGGATGTTTTTGAAACCATACTTTAAATTACATCATGGAAATTTTCAGTGTGATTGCAACTTAACATGTATCAGCCAAAATTTTGGACTGTTATATAGTATTGAAGAAAAATAATGAAAGTCAAAAAGTAGGTTATGGATAATTATCGCCAATAACTTATCATATCATTGAATTGTCTGTCATTAAACCTTTAGAGGTCAAGCAATTTAATTATCCGGCCAAATCTTGAAGGAAAATTAAATGTTTTTTATTTCCTCAAATTCTTGCTAAAACATTTTATGTTTTTGATTCAAGAAAAGCAATAAATCATAAGTTAATAATTCCTGTGATCAATTAACTGAATATACACAATAACATTGATTGTTTGTGTTTAAAAAGGGAAATTTGAATCGAGTGTTGTGTTAAGTTTGAATTTATGATTTCCTCTCATAATAATCTTGACCTTTCAGTACTTCACTAAACACATTGTTCATGCTAATAATTAAAAAGGAACATTTTATTTAGGCTATGAATGAATTATTTGATCTGATCTGTGATAATATTAATATTTTTTTAGCAATCAAATTGATTCCATTTGATTCAGATGTTCATTCTCAGTGATTAAGAGACAAATAACTATATTCTCTGGATCAACCATTGGATTTCATTTACTGGGTTGCCAAGAAAATAATTGATAATTTTTAAGTACTCATCATTTAATTTTTCCACATGGCCCCCAAATCACAACTTTGAAAAAGAAAAAAAAAAAAAAAATCCAGAATGATGATTTCGTAAGGTTGCCATATAATTATGGATAATGAACTACAATTACAAACTTACAACAAAATAATTGATTAATCAATTCGCGCATTAATTAAAATTTTGGCTTTATCTTTTTGAAAAAAAAAAATGGATTAATCAATTGAGTATATATCCCTTTCTCAGAAGATGAGCATTTCTTACAGAGAATCCGCAGAAATCAATTTAAAAACTAAAAAAATTAATAAGGGGAAGTTTCTAAGCTCCTGTGCTTTCTCTTTTGGAGGAATCGTTGCAATGATCTCTTCATTGAAAGACCTGCATTATTATTAGGGCTGCTATATAATTGAGATTCAAGACTCGGCGCCGGTTCAATTCCTCCTGTTGGTGTCTTCATTCTCTCTTCCATTTCTCTACTTGCATGCAATAAAATTGCTCTTGCCTGAAACTCCGTGACATCACAAACGCAAATTTTCCCATTATAGAAAATTGTCAACTGCTGTTGATTTTGTTGTGGGCTTACGCTTGAGTTTGAGTTTGAGTACTCCTCCATTCTTTAATCAGGAAAAAAAAACAAGAAAGCAATTCAATATGTATATATAAATTTGGTAGAGGTGAAAGTATCACAGTGACTTCTGAAATTAAACAACTTACATGTGGTGGTGGTGGCGGCGGCTGTTGAAATCTTCAGAAGGAAGAAGGCGAAGCTCTAAATTGCAGTTTCTTCTCATATTGAGAGGAGACAGAGATAATAATGAAGAAATTTGTAAATGTTTTGATGAGATAAAAAGATTCAAAGTGGTGGGGGTTATATACAAATGAAAGATGAGTGAGTGGTGGGGGCTGGCAGATCACCAAACGAACTGAGAGATATTTAAAGAGGAACACGTAAGGCACGCACAAGAACCAGACACATTTTAATTTTTTATTATTATTTTTTTTTAATAAAGCACGTGGAACATGCATTATTTATTTTCTTTAATTCAGTGTAAATGTGCATAAAAGTTAAAAAACCGCCAGTTTTTCTCCATAATTGTATGCAAATGGGTTTTGGATTTTCGCATATGTGTTTTCATATTCATGCACGTGCATGCCTCCGTCGACATGTGAAGTGGGCTTTTTTTTTCTTTATCTTAATAATGTTTGATAGTGATAAATTGATAATTGATGATTTTCGTGGATAGTAATAATATATTCATTTCAGGTACACGCATGTAGTTTTTTATGGACCAATAAATCATTTAAGCTATTATTTTTTGTATTAAATTCATGTGTGGTAATTTACGTTTTTTATTATTATTTTAACTAATCAATTTAATTTTCACTTTTATTATTTATTTGGGACCCTTTTTATAATAACCTGTTATATATAAAAAAAAAAAAAAAAAATTAGAACCATTAGTGCCCCTGACCAAAGCTCCCACACCTGCCATATCATCTCCATTCTTTAGAAATTGTTGAGTATGCAAACAAAGTCTCAAAATCCCACATTGGTTAGAAATAAGGAAGATCATGTGCATATAAGGATGGACATGTATCTTCATTGATATGAGGCCTTTTGGGTATAGCCCAAGAGCAACTCCATGAGGGCTTAGGCCCAAAGTGGACAATATCATACCAATATAGAGATAAGTGGTGTCATAGGTTCCTTACAAGTGGTATCAGAGTCATGCCTCAGAGTTAGTCATGTTGATGAATCATCGGAATATCGAACAAAAAGACGGTGAGCCCCGATCGTGATCCGTGAATGTGCTCGTTAAGATAGGCGGTGTGCTCCGGTCTTCATGGACGTGTCCTAATCCCAACACGGTGAAGAGGAGTTGGCCTAGGCTAGAGTGGACGGACGAATGATCGTTTCAGGGGAGGCTCGGTGATCCTTTGTGGTCCTTTGTTCGAGGGGATGATTGTTGAGTGTGCAAACAAAGTCTCAAAGTCCCACATTGGTTAGAAATGAGGAAGACCATGGGCATATAATGATGGACATGTATCTTCATTAGTATGAGGCCTTTTGGGTATAGCCCAAGAGCAAATCCATGAGGGGTTTGGCTCAAAGTGAACAATATCATACCAATGTGGAGATAAGTGGTGTCATAGGTTCCTTACAGAAATCATATGCCTTTGTGCTAAATTTGTTTAAATTCTCAAAACATATTCCTTCCATATTTAATTCAAAATAATAATTGACACTCAATTATTCTATGAATTATCATAATGATAATTTAATTCATGCGATATTAGAAATATAAATTTTAGTCCCTATAATATTAGAAAAATATAAATTTCAATCACTATCATCAAATTTTTTTTTATTAATCGAGACAATTTTATGATATTCAAGTTATTTAACATTAATCTGGTGAAAAATTACTCAAAATTAATAAAAAAAATATATTTAACAATAAAAAATTATATTTATATTTATAATGATTAAAATATTATGATAATAATTAATTACTTATCCACAAATTTAAAACTCACCATACCATGTGATAAAATCCAAATCCAAATGTCAATTCAATTGTATCTGTAAAGCTTTTATGCTGCTTCAATTTGCTTGAAAAATTATAGCCTAGGCGACCTGTGTCCCTTTGACACATCGAGTGAAACGAGAGAAATGCGGTGAATGAAACGACAACTGACAACATGCGTTTTGCGGCTTGCCCCCTCTTTCCTCTCGCCTCCTTTGCGGTGCTTTTAGAAAAACAAATATGCAAATTGCAGCTTTGCGAACCAATTTTGAATGTGCGTTTTCCATGAATCTGTTCAGAACTTTCACGGTTCCTATCATAATTAAATCATTTGCATATTAAAAAATATAAGGAATCTTTGACATCATTTATCTCTATATTGATATGGTATTCTCCACTTTGGGTATAAGCCCTCATGGATTTGCTATTGGGCTTACCCAAAAGGCCTCATACCAATGAAAATACATGTTCATCATTATATGCTCATGATCTTCCTCATTTCTAACAAATGTGGGACTTTGTGACATTGTTTGCTTACAACAATCTTCTCATCGAACAAAGGCCAACTCATCTTCACCGTGTTGGGATTAGGACATGTCCATGAAGATCGGAGCACACCGCCTATTTACCGAGCACATCCACATATCACGATCGGGGCTCACCACCTTTTGTTATGCATTCCGATGATTCATCCACATGGCTAACTCTATGGGCTTTGATACCACTTGTAAGAAACCTTGGACATCACTTATTTTCACATTGGTATGAAATTGTCCACTTTAGACCTAAGTGTATGCACTGCATTTTTGCATATAAGTCCTGATGATGAGTCTCGTATGAAGACACTACCTCTTTAATTGTGGAAGTCGCGGGAAAAGGACGTCGGAAGGAAAAAGTCAAGAATTGACACATTGTTGGATTTAATTCGCTGGAGTAGCTGCGGCTTCGCTTGTTGGACCTCCGTTTTAAAACACATCCTTAGCACAAACCCCCGCAAGCCCACACATACACCAAACCAAACCAAACACCAAAGCCCAATCCAAATAATTAAAACATTTAAAACACATGTCACAAATTAAAATAATATCATTCCTAATTAAATCAAATTCAATTAAATTAAATTAAATTAAATCAAATTAAATTAAATTAAATAAATCACATACCAAAATTAAATAAAGTCAAATAAAATCCCATCAAAAGCTTTCATAATTCACTTAAATTACATTCTCTAATTAAATGATACAAATCAAATTATATCCCTAAATCAAAAGAGAGCAAATCAAATCAAATTAAAACACTTCCCTAATTAAAAGATATTTCCTTATCACATTCTAATTAAAAAAGACATCCCTTTAATGCACAAATCCTTCTCCTTCCCAAACAAGGATAACCCTCATCACTTTGCCTATAAAAAGAACCACGAACCAACCTTAAAACCCTGGCTCAGACTCACAAAAAAATTAACAAAAACAAGAAGAATAAACCTTATAGCCTTCACGACAAAGCCCTCTCCAAATCTGCCCATTCACGCACCCCCTACCTTGCCTTTGTTCACGCAAATACCCCACTGCCTCAACTCACGCACATCCCACTGCCTCAACTCACGCACCAGCCTCCTCCACGCCACATGCCCCCTTCACGCCATTAAAACCCACTCACGCAAACATCCAGCCCCCTCCCCCCTCTACGCCACATGCCCCATTCACACCATTAGCCCCAACTCGTCCTAAGCTCCTCACGTACTGACCCTTCAAACACGCAACCAGCCCCCATTAAACCACGTTACTGCCCTTCAATTTTCTGCCCAAAACAGCCGCATAAATAGCCCCTGAAACTGCCCAAAAACTGTCCTAAAACCGCATCAAAAACTGCCCAAAACAGTGACAAAAAACCGCAGCCCAATACCTCTAAAAAAAACCGCTAAAACAGTCCCCTATTTACCAAAAACAGTTACTAGAAAATACAACAAAAACAGCAGCGAAACGGAGTGAAAACAGCAGCCCAAACAGCGAGGAAAAACGTTGGATTAGTGAACCAGGAAAGTTGCGGAATATCAACCCTTCCGACGGCCGTGTAACGCGATTTCGAGAGACGAAAAAAGAGGTTAGACCTGAGGGCACATTCTTTATTTATTATTCTTCGTTTTTTTTTAATATATTATAGCATGAGAGTCGTCTGTTGATGCATGATGTGAATTCCGGGTGAACGGAATGCTTGTTCTCTTTTGTGGTATATCGGATGGAAATCCGGACGTAAATTTCGTAGCCGAATCCAAATGGACGGTAGTGCGGTTTGCACTCGGGATACAATGTCACGTACTACTTAAGAGACACACGTATTTCATTTCATCCAAACATATATGCGAGCATGATTTAGTCTAGTATGTTATTTATTTTTTAAACATGATTTAGTCTAATACGTTATTTATTTTTAAGCATGAGTAGTTATTTGTTTTGCGTTTGGAATTTGCATTAGTTTTATGTTGTTGTTCGCTTTTCGCATTATATAATTGAAATATGTTCATGAGATTGTCGTGTGTTGTCGTGTGTTATGATGACTTACTTTCCGAACATGCAAACTTAGACATATGATTTATCTTTATGAACATGAACTAGATATAGGTTGTGCTTGAGCATGTTGCGTAGATTCGGTTAAGATATTACACAAATCACATCATTACAAGTGACATAAGTAAAGGACCATTCTGAACCCAACAAGTTTGAGGTCTTCTCTTGCGAGGGGTGAGTGTGACCTTAAATCTTTGTCCCGGTTCACACCGGGTGGCGACTCCATGTTATTTCTCCGGTTTAGTTCCCCGCGAGCTATTCCGTACTCCCAACCAGGCCGCGAGCGTAGAACAGCGTCGCCGATATCTGTGTCCTACACTAAGCCCTCACGTATTTGCTCTTGGGCTCTACCCAAAAGGCCTCATACCAGTGAAGATACATGTTCATCCTTATATACTCATGATCTTCCCTATTTCTAACCAATGTGGGACTTTGTGACATTATTTGCTCACAACAAAAAATACATCAAAAATGTCCTTTATGCTGTTTCTTAAATAATAAAAAATCAAAAACACCGAAATTTTACCATTCTATATCTCGTATATATGCAATTAAAAATGGTATTCTAAAGGGCTATATTTAATCTATATTCTTTAGGATTATTTTGTATTTTTAAAATTTATTGATGTTAAGTTAGGATTTTAAAAATTCTTTAATATCTTATTGTATTTTATTATGATTCTTTTATATCTGTTAAAATATAGGGATATTCAAAAGTTGATTTGATTTTTAAGACTTTCATTAAGTGTTGGATTTTGAAGAATTTTGTAGAGTTACAAAATTTATTAAATTTTCTTATTTACATAATAGATTTCACACGTCATTACTAATTTAAAAAAAAAATTATCAGATTAAAATTTTGATTATCACATATACTAACAAAGTTTTATATTTGAGGGGTGAGTGTGACCTTAAATCTTTGTCCCGGTTCACACCGGGTGGCGACTCCATGTTATTTCTCCGGTTTAGTTCCCCGCGAGCTATTCCGTACTCCCAACTAGGCCACGAGCCTAGAACAGCATCGCCGATATCTGTGTCCTACACTAAGCCCTCACGTATTTGCTCTTGGGCTCTACCCAAAAGGCCTCATACCAGTGAAGATACATGTTCATCCTTATATACTCATGATGGGACTTTGTGACATTATTTGCTCACAACAAAAAATACATCAGAAATGTCATTTATGCTGTTTCTTAAATAAATAATCAAAAACACCGAAATTTTACCATTCTATATCTCGTATATATGCAATTAAAAATGGTATTCTAAAGGGTTATGTTTAATCTATATTCTTTAGGATTATTTTGTATTTTTAAAATTTATTGATGTTAAGTTAGGATTTAAAAAAATTCTTTAATATCTTATTGTATTTTATTATGATTCTTTTATATCTGTTAAAATATAGGGATATTCAAAAGTTGATTTGATTTTTAAGACTTCTCATTAAGTTTGGATTTTGAAGAATTTTGTAGAGTTACAAAATTTATTAAATTTTCTTATTTACATAATAGATTTCACACGTCATTACTAATTTAAAAAAAAATTATCAGATTAAAATTTTGATTGTAACATATACTAACAAAGTTTTATTTGTAAAAAGAATTAACAAATAATACATGGATTTAACAAAATTTATGGATTATAAAAAAATCTAGATACAATCAATAAAAGTGTCTTGTAGAAATAAAAAAATTTATTGTGAAATGTGCTTTCTGCCCGATAGATTCGACAAATATCTTTCATCTCTTACAAACCAATGTACGTTTATTTTGATTTATTTTGTTATTTTAATGAACTAGGGTACATTTCCCTTGTCGTCAGTTATGATTAAATTATATTCAAATCTAAGATATATACATACCTCTTATTTTTATGATTTCCTTCCACATGAGTTTCTTTATGAAATTTATTTTCACTTTTAAAAGCTAGTCTTATGATTTTCATCTTTCATTATTATAATAGTAAAAGATAATTATAATTATTATTGTTGATGGTAAGAATCAAGATGTAATATATCAAATAATGGCCAATGATAAAGATGAGATTTTCCTTTTCCAGAAGGAAAAGATATTCAGAAGAAATGTCAAACACTCATCGGCTCGGCAGAAAGCATTGACATGATCTCCCGGATAAGGGCAAACTGGACTATGAGATTTAATACAAAACTTATAAGCCGATCACATCAAAATACACAGTCAAATACATTAGGGCGGGAATGCAAGTCGAAATCTATCCGGTCAGAAAGAAAGGTGTGATGAGTCCACAGGTCGTCTGACCGCCCACCTAGTCATCGACAGAAGCCTCGGGAAGGTAATTCTCCGTTACATGTGTCACCTCCCGGTAACACCTACCAGACGGTCATCATCACTAAATGCATGTGACAGTGAGAAGTCAAACTGATTCGATGGGATGTCAGAAATCAGGTCCACTTTCGACAAGAGCAGGCCTAGGGCAGAGAGCTAGTAAATGAAGCAGGTTCACGTGGAAGGCTCTGCGGAATAGGGAACAGTAGCCGCCTTAGTTTTACCGCCACAACTTAGTATATATATATAAGGAAATGTCCTTTTTTGTAAGGGAGATGAGGGGGGCGATAAAAAAGAGACACAAAAAAAGAGAGAGGCAGAGAGAGTCTTTTTTGTAATTATTTTTGTAAAACAGCTCTGTTTACACACTGACCGACCACAAAACAGGTCGGCCAAACACATTTCAGCAATAAAACACCCATCTGTTCTGTGCCTGTGGACGTAGGTTGAGTTTAACCCGCTGAACCACATTAATTTCTTGTGTCAATCTGCATGCTCTTCTCCCTCTGCCAAAGTTTGCTTTTGGTTGTCCTCATAACCAAACAAATTCACTGCTGAAGGAAGGTTGAATCTCGGGAACAATACATTTCCGTTATTGTCCCTGAGACGAAAACCAGCCATCAACAGTTGGCGCCGTCTGTGGGGATCGAACAAGAAGCAACTCGCGTTGTGAGACGATGGCGGAAGGTAAAAGTTGCGATTTTCGCAAGCAGCTCAACAGCAGAATAGGTGGGAGGAAGAAAGGGGCCATACGGACGAAGATATTTTCTTGTTGAATTATGGAATGAAATGTAAAAATGTGGGCCAACGGACACCCATCCGGGGTGAATTGTTGAATGAAATGTAACGAGGGGGATGGGTTACGCCAGTTGGCGACAGCTGACCAGGCTCCTCAGTAGGAAGGAACTACACTTCCTGAACTGCCGATCGCCAGCTTCGTAAGTTACTTGTGCTGGGGGACTGATCAGGGAGCTAGTCAGCCAAGGGCAAGGTGAACGCCCGACGGGTGAGGTGCAAATTGGTGAGGCGGTATTCCCTGAACTAGGAATAAAGAGGGTAAAAGTCTTCCGGGAAAGCCGCACGGAGCAGAGACTGAAGACCTCGCCCAAACACCCAGGGATGCGCTCAGTAAGCCAGGCGTCAGGAAAATGCACTACCGAATAAGCACCGAAGGAGGGCCTGTTTCAGCATACCCTGTGATCCAGCTCGGAAACCTTGGGATCAAGTTCAGATCGGGGATCCCAACGGAGCGCCTGATGTAGAAGCCAGCCTGAGTTTGAAGTTTACAACTCTGGCATACGCTTCGGGAGTTTTCGAAGCTCGGATCAGAAGATACGGTTGGACCGCGAAGCAGAATACAGAAGAAAACAAATGTCAAACCCTCTCTTAAAATGTCTCGTAAAGAGTTGTAAGAATGGTAACATGTCCTTTAAATATGAATAAAACTCTCTTTTTTTTAAGAAACTTGCACATCGTTTGTTAATTAATTAAATATGAAAGTTGTCTTCATTATTTACTTTGACATGCTCGATGCGAAGGTAATGACTTGAGGTCAGAAATGGCACAAAACCCGCGGCACGCCAAACAAAGGTTTGGGGCGCCGACCTGGATCTTTTCGTTTTAAGTGGGAGATACTACAAAGGATTAAGTGCATGAAGGAGCGCCCCAAAACCTTTGTTTGGCTGGCCGCGCGGGTTGGTGCAATTTCTGACCTCAAGTCATTACCTTCGCATCGAGCATGTCAAAGTAAATAATGAAGACAAATTTCAAACAAGTGCGCCGACCTGGATCTTTTCGTTTTAAGTTGGAGATACTACAATGGATGAAGTGCATGAGGGAGCGCGTGAACCCCTCGAGGTAGGATCAGACTCCCGAGGCAGGAGCGTAACTACCCCATGACTTGCATCTATGTCTAGGCTTGGGGCTTGATTTGTCCCGCCATGGCCTCTGTGTGCCACCGGCTCGGGGCTGGAGTTCGTTCCGCCGAGGTTTCGTGGTGTAGGCTCGGGGCTGGATTTGTCCCGCCGAGGCCTATGTGTGCCACCGGCTCGGGGCTAGAGTTCGTTCTGCCGAGGTTTCATGGTGTAGGCTCGGGGCTGGATTTATCCCGCCGAGGCCTCTGTGTGCCACCGGCTTGGGGCTGGAGTTTATTCCGCTGAGGTTTCGTGGTGTAGGCTCGGGGCTGGATTTGTCCCGTCGAGGCCTCTGTGTGCCACCGGCTCGGGGCTGGAGTTCGTTCCGCCGAGGTTTCGTGGTGTTGTTTCGGGGCTGGATTTGTTCTGCCGAGGCCGCTAGGAATTATGTTTTGGAAACCTCTGGCAGGACACTGTTTCGAGGCATCTGTGCTGTATTTACACTTGTGATTATCTCGTTTGGGGTATGTGCTAAGTCACCCCCGCCTTTTGCCAATTCCATTTTTTTTTTAAAAAAAAAGAATCTTTTTTTTGTTTTTCGCTGGTCTGGTGAGGGGACGCCTGCGCTAGAGACAATATAGCATCGAAGGTTGATTTGTTTCCCTTCCGTATAAGTATTGGAAACTGATCGGCTCGGGGCTGGATTTCGTTCCTCCGAGATTGTGCAATTATTCGGCTCGGGGCTGGATTTCGTTCCGCCGAGATCGTACAATTATTCGGCTCGGGGCTGGATTTCGTTCCACCGAGATCGTGCAATTATTCGACTTGGGGTTGGATTTGTTCCGCAAAGATTTCAGTCCATCAGCTCGGGTTTGGGGTGACTCCCACCGAGTCTGATTCTTCAGACTGAGGATGTATCATTCCTCCAGGTTCAAATGCTTCCCTCAGCTCGGGTTTGGGGTGACTCCCACCGAGTCTGATTCTTCAGACTGGGGATGTATCATTCCCCCAGGTTCAAATGCTTCCCTCAGCTCGGGTTTGGGGTGACTCCCACCGAGTCTGATTCTTCGGATTGGGGATGTATCATTCCCCCAGGTTCAAATACTCGACTCAACTTGGAAAGAAAAATGTTTGTTTTGCAGCCAGGTTCAATGATGGTTGAATTTAGAATCGAGACGTTAGACTCGGGCTCGACAGAACAGATTTCAGCTTTATTTACAGATGCTTTGGGGACAAAGATAGGAACTTCAAGAAGTCGCTCCTCAAAAAAATAAAAAAACATGGGTACAGTGGTCGTGGGCTCGGAATATCGACTTTGCTCGGGAAGAAGAATTAAGAGACAGCAGCAGGGTCATTGACAGACGAACAACCTAAAAACAGTCAGAGAAGGAGACCTGATTACATATGCAAGGGTGTCTTCTCTCTGGTTCCAAAAATAGCCACCAGCAGGGTGAAGGGCTCAACAACTTTTTATAGTTCCCGGCATCAACTCATAAAAACTCGTTGATACCAAGAACTAGGGGATAAATGTTGATGTTAAGAATCAAGATGTAATATATCAAGTAATTGGCCAAGGATAAAGATGAGATATCCATTTTCCAGAAGGAAAAGATATTCAGAAGAAGTGTCAAGCACTCCTCGGCTCGGCAGAAAGCATTGACATGATCTCCCGGATAAGGGCAAACCGGACTATGAGATTCAATACAAAACTTATAAGCCGATCACATCAAAATACACAGTCGAACACATTAGGGCGGGAAGGCAAGTCGAAATCTATCTGGTCATAAAGAAATGTGTGATGAGTCCACATGTCGTCTGACCGCCCACCTAGTCACCGACAGAAGTCTCGGGAAGATAATTCTCCTTTACACGTGTCATCTCCCGGTAACACCCACCAGGCGGTCATCATCACTAAATGCATGTGGCAGTGAGAAGTCAAATTGATTCGATGGGATGTCAGAAAGCTGATCCACTTTCGACAAGAGCAGGCCTAGGGCAGAGAGCTAGTAAATGAAACAGGTTCAAGTGGAAGGCCTCTGCGGAATAGGGAACAGTAGCCGCCTTAGTTTTACCGCCACAACTTAGTATATATATATGTGTATATATATATATAAAGAAATGTCATTTTTTGTAAGGGAGAGGAGGGGGGCGATAAAAAAGAGACACAAAAAAAGAGAGGCAGATAGAGCCTTTTTTGTAATTATTTTTGTAAAACAGGTCGGCCAAACATATTTCAGCAATAAAACACCCATCTGTTCTGTGCCCGTGGACGTAGGTTGGGTTTAACCCGCCGAACCACGTTAATTTCTTGTGTCAATCTGCATGCTCTTCTCCCTCTGCCAAAGTTTGCTTTTGGTTGTCCTCATAACCAAACAAATTCACTGCTGAAGGAAGGTTGAATCCCGGGAACAATACATTTCCGTTATTGTCCCTGAGACGAAAACCAGCCATCAACAATTATTCTATTATTTATTTTTAATTAATTTTACTTATTTATTTTTATTATTAAAACAATCACTGTTCTTGTTAAAATCTAACTAAACATAATTTCTTAAAATCTGCGAAATTCTATATATGGAATTAAAACAATAATTGTCACTCTTTTCTTATAAAATGATTTTTAAGAATTAGTTGAGATACCCATGAGTCGGTAGCATGTAGTATCACAGTGTGGAAAAATTATAAAATGCAACGGCACTCGATAACATCTATTAGGTATATTAAAATATTAAAAAAGTATACTAAATAAATGGTAGTTATATTTAGGGTTATTATAATTTCACTATTTCAAAAATTGAGAAATAAAAAATGAGTATAAGAAGTTTTCAGATGTAATATTTTATTATTGTATATTTACAAACTTTATATTTTACTACAAAATCTTATATTTTATTACTATTGTTGATGGTGTTTTTCGGGCACTATGTTATTTAAACAACATGACAGGGGTAAAAGGGGTAACTCCATTGATCGAGACCGTTAAAGCCGACCCGACCACTTGACGGTAAGAGGCCGAACACTTTATACTAACTGACCGACCACTTGAGTTCGAGTGACCGAACATTATCAGATCGATGACAGCATCCCAAACTCAAAAGACCGTGGTAGCCGACCATGCCAAAAACCGACCATATGACGAGGCATGTTCCAGAAGACAAGGTATCATATTTCTACGGGGAAAGGGACAAGTTATCATACTTTCATAAGAATTAATAAGTCAGTGTCCTAATAGGAATTGGTAAGTCAATATCCTAATAGGGTAAAGAAAGTAAATGTAGTTTTACAAGTAGGAATCCTGATAGGAAAAGGAAACCATCTCCAACTGTGAATTCTTGTACAAAAAGGAATCTGATTTCTACACTATTATAAATAGAATGGTAGAGTGTGCATAAGGGAAAAGGTGGAGAGTTGAGATCAGAATCATTGCCATCAGACTTGTAAAAACAAGAAGCAAAGCCGAGAAGCGTTTTTAGTAATAAAAGTATCATCTTTTTTGTGCCCGTGGACGTAGGTCGGACCAAGATCCGCCGAACCACGTTAAATCTCTTTGTCGATTGGTGCATTTATCTGTCTTTTGCTAAGTTTGCTTTTGGTCCCTCATAACCAAACAAATTCACTATTGAGAGATGATTGTCTCGGGAGTGATATTCCCATATTGCCCTGAGACCAAAATCAGCCGTCAACAACTATATTTTT
Organism: Zanthoxylum bungeanum; assembly: GCA_019454045.1. Taxonomy (NCBI): domain Eukaryota; kingdom Viridiplantae; phylum Streptophyta; class Magnoliopsida; order Sapindales; family Rutaceae; genus Zanthoxylum; species Zanthoxylum bungeanum. The sequence continues at coordinate 23,271 of SKCR01024304.1, forward strand.
ACAAAAAGTTATATTTTCCTATCATATCTTTATGAACAAAAAATAATTTACTATAATAGTAAAATATTATATGTTAATACTTATTGTATCATTTTGTTACTCCTCAACACTTATTGGAGTAAAATGTAACATTTTATAGTATAAAGAAAATTTTATAAAGATATATTAATAAAATATTACATCATAATATTTATTGTACTCATTTGTTATTTTATAATTTATGAAGTAATGAAATGATAATAACTCTTATATTTAATACAAATACACATATCATATATTTATTAATTAATATTATTACATCATTTATACCTTCATTATGTAAAAAAAAGTTACTCTATAGTATATATGATGGGAACATTTAGGGCAAAAAATAGAGAGTCCGAGTCCGAGGCGGTCCATTAGCCATATGGAACAAGATCGCGACATTGCCTGAAACTCAGACAGCTGGCCAAATATGTTTTAAAACAATTAACATGAAAAATGTGATAATACGAAAAAGGTTTTTCAATTATATATATGTATTGCGAGATTAATCAGTGAACACTTAATCAAGACGGATTTGTTTTCTTTAAAATGAAAATAAAATAAAAATAAAAATAAACTTAAAAAGACCCGATCGTCTGTTGTCTCCAAATGTGTTTCTTGATGATAAAGGATTTAAGATAATCAAGTCTTAGGTTCGAATTTAAATATATATATTTTTATTTAAGGGCGAAATTTCTAATATTAAAAAAAAAAAAAAAAAAAACAGAGCATTTGCATGGAAAACGTGAGATTACTTGAAATTTAAAATCCGCAGGGCTTTACGTGGGGTGTGGTCAATACGCATAAATTACGTGGTACATGCTATACAAGTAAGTAAGTTTGTTTGTTTGTTTTGTTTTGTTTTTTTAGTTAATTAATTATAATTAGTACGGGATAAATACTTGCGTAGGAATTAGTCCCCCACCATAAAATATTAAAAAAATAAAATCTAAAAGTATACATGTCCATATGTTTTTTTTTAATAAAATATATCAAAAAATCAAAAAGTAGGTACGTCTCGAGATACTATATCATGTTTCGAGTGTATATGTCATCTCTCTCACAGCAGTTGGGTCCCACACAATTGTGAGACCTAACTATTATGAGAGAAATGACATATACACCCGAAACATAATATAATTTTCGCACTTCTCACATGCTTTTTGTTTTTGTTTTTTTAAATATTTATTGTGTGAGACTTGTATTTGTTCTAGTACATGGTCCATATTTTGTGTGAGTTAGAGAATATATTTTAGATATTGATCTTATAAATACTTCAGATCTTGATAGTTTTTAATTTAAATGAGACAATTGATTTACGCACTTAATGTTTATGAGTCATTTGTTCGTCTCTCAATTTTCAAATAATATTTTTAATAGCTAATAGTCAGAATTAGTATCCCGAATCATAATAAAAAATAAAAATTCATGAAATAGATAAAAAATTAAAAATTAATTTAAAATAAAATAACAAATAACAATACATCCGAAATCCAAGAAAAAAGTGGTTAATTAGGTTTTATGGTGTTTGATATTTCTTATTTTAATAAGTTATATTTTTATATTGTAATAATTTTTATTTTAATACTTTTTATTTTACTTTTGTAATTAAAAAATAAAAATATTAATTATAAAGATTATATGACACATATGCTTTTTATTTTAATAGATTATCATTATAGTATATCTTCTTATTATAATAGGTAATAGAAAAAATTAATTGTAGATATTGGATATTATGTGGTGCAATGAAAAAGTTTAAAATGTTTAATTGTGTATATATATATTTCCAGATTATATGTGATATAATTAAAAATTAATTGGATAACATAATATATTTTATTGTTATAATATGGTTCTTATTAAATATATTTAATAATTTAATTTTATAATTTAATAGTATATTTTTATTATAATAAATTTTTTTATTTAATAAAATAATTAACTGTAAATATATTTTTATTTTATAATTTAATAATAAAAATTAATTATGGAGTTTATATATATAGATTAAGTGTCACGTATGTTTTTTTATTTTAACGAGAGATTATAATATGTTTTCTTATTATAATATGTTTTATTATTTCAATTTTATAATTAAATAATAATAAATTTAAAATATTAATTAATTTAATTAATAGGCTTCTTATTATGTTTTTTATATTGTAATAAGTTTGATACGAAACCGGATACGAAAAGATGAAATCTGATTTAAGATCTCGTAGACCCCCAAAGAACCTGTCCTTGAAAACCCTTGAAGATAGTCTTAGATGAATTTTGCCAGCAAATCGGATGCCACAAAGGATGCCAACTCTTTGATAAGTCTTTGTTCAATCACTGAACGATGATAAAATTTTCTTAATGTCAAGAAAAAGTTACTATTCACGCACATAAAATTGGGTCATTCATTAAGAGGTGTTTTTGAGTTTAAATATCAACATACTCAAATTCTAAGAGATCTAAAAAGACTAATATAACCCTAAACTACCCATTACTAACTAAAAGCCCATAATTCCTAATTTCTAGCCCATTTTGAACCCATGAATAAATAAAATAAACTAACCCATAAAATAAATAAAAACAGACATTCACGTTGGTTCCATATATGAAAATAAATAATAAATAAGCCTAAACAAACGAAATCGATCCATGCTGCTAGGATCACATCATTCTCCCTCTCTTGAAAAGGATTCGACATCGAATCCGTGCCCGAATCATAGATAGTAATGATAAAATCAATTGGACGATTATTCTGAAACAAGGAAAAATCACATGGAAGAAAAGTGTAAATGTTAGTACAATAATGTTTGTGTATTGTTCCATTTTACCCATACTCTTCCGCAAAATCTAATTTTATTGCACTCTCATTCCCAATGAGATTCCTAATTAAGTTCACACTCTTAATCTCATTCACAACAAATTCTACATGCTTAACACTCACATGTGTTTCCCGACTCACTACTCACATTTGCATGTTCAAAACTCTCAACAAACTCAACTACGCATGTAGTTTCATCAATACATTTAGCCATGCATTGAGCTTCAAATTTATCATCACCAATAACAGCTAAGTCATCCACTTCAGTAATAGAAATAACTTCAGCATCATACTCACTCTTCACTGCTTGCTTACTCACTATCATGCACATATTTTCTTATTTTACATTCACAATATCACTAGCAAGTTTATGTGCTAAGCACTCGACATCTCTTTCTTTTTTCCGCTTTTCAACCTCACTTCTCCTCTTCATTATTAATTGATTTTTGTACGCTTGTTGTGGTGTTAAAAGAGAAAGAATCACTGACATCCGCTCCGTGACATAAATGTACCTACTCCTCTCAACATGATGCCACACTTGCCTATCATACTTCCATGACCCACCCAACAATACATGACAATCAAGCATAGGCACCACATCACATAATACTTCATCATGAAACCTCATAGTAGTAAAGGCAACCATGACTTGATACTCCACCTTAACCTCATCACAATTAGACAAACCTCATAACATATAAGGCTTAGGATGGTTTCGCAATGACAACCTCAATTTCTCCACGAGACTGGTACTAACTAAATTAGCTCAATGTTCCCCATCAATAATCACACTGCACACCTCATCTTTCACAAATACTCTAGTACGAAAGATATTATCTCTTGGTTGCCCCATAATATCAACCAACGCACTTGGCATCTTGACAAAAATAAACTCAAGAAGGAAGAAAAGACTAAAAAAATGACAAAGATAAAGACAAGACAAAAAATAAGACTAAAAAAACCACATGATACTCGAAACAAAAGACAAAAAAAAAATTCAGATTCAAAATTCAGTGACAAATTCAACCATAAATATTTTTTTCGATTAATGAATATTAAGGCAATCCCTAACACAACTTAACACACAAGATAATTGATCAAACTTTACCTGATCAGATCTGAAATTTTGTTTTTTTTTTTTTTTTTTATAAATAGGATTATCAAAATTACGCTAGAAAGATTCAATCAACAATGCCCGATTTTCACTCATACGCAAGATAATAAAAAATACTTAATATAGCTAAAGGAATATGTAATGCCAGGAAATAAAAAATACAGAGAAAGGAAAAGAAAAAAAAAACAAAAGAACAAAATAGTCTAATAAAAGTATGTAACAAAGAGCCAAAATTAATAGCCAACATGCACAGTGCATGCCAAATATTAATTAATAGCCGACACACACTGCATGCCAAAAGCAACTGTCAGGGCATCAAATTTCTTTTATCTTTTTTTTTTTTGTTCACAGGCGTGAACTTTGGTTTTTTTTTTTTCACAGACGTGAACTTTATTTTGTTTTTTTTTTCACTGACAACACAGCCCTTAACTTGCAAAATCCAAAAAAAACAACAAATCCACTAAGCGAAGAAGAAAATTAGCAGACTGCCGAAGACTTTTGTTCTTTTTTTTTTTTTATCAACGACACACAGTTAAGATAAAGACAAGATTGAGAGACGGAAAAAAAAGAATAAGAAACGGAAAGAATGAAAAAAGTCATATCTGAAATTCGGCTCTGATAACCAATTGATATGAAACCGGATACGAAAAGACGAAATCCGATCCAAGATCTCGTAGACCCCCAAAGAATCTGTCCTTGAAAACCCTTGGAGATAGCCTCAGATGAATTTTGCTGTCAAATCGGACGCCACAAATGATGTCAACATTTTGATAAGTTTTTGTTCAATCACTGAACGATGATAAAATTTTCTTAATTTCAAGAAAAAGCTACTATTCACGCACATAAAATTTGGTCCTTCATTAATAGGTGCTTTTGAGTTTAAATAGTAACATATTCAAACCATAAGAGAGCTAAAAAGACTAGTATAGCCCTAAACTACCTATTACCAACTAAAAGCTTATAATTCCTAATTTCTAGCCAATTTTTAACTCATAAATAAATAAAATAAACTAACCCAAAAAATAAATAAAAACATACATTCACGTTAGTTCCATATATGAAAATAAATAATAAATAAGCCTAAACAAACGAAATCGATCAATTCTGCTAAGATCACATCAAAGTTTCTTATGTTAATAGTTTATTATTTTAATTTAATAATTTAATAATAAAAATAATTGTAGAGATATTTTAATTTTAAAATTTAATAATAAAAAATTAATTATATAGATTAGGTTAATTATAGATAATTTAATAATATTTTTTTAATATGATAGTTTAATATGTTTTATTGTTATAATATAATTCTTATAAAATTATAATATGTATTTTATTTAATAAATTTATTAATTTAATTTTATAACTTTAATATGCAGCTATTACGTGGCGCGATGAGAATATTTTAAAATGTTTAATTTTTATAATAATAATTATAACAACAACAACAACAACAATAATAATAATTATGAATATTTAGTTCCATGTTTTTTTAATTTTATTACTAATAATAGATTTCGACTAATTTTTCCCATTTTCATGTGAACATTAACTTTTTAAAGAAAAATAGTATGCCAGATATATTTTAACCCATTATTTTTTCTTTGGCCGCTTGATTTTGAAAACACATATTTTTATTTTAAATACACACTAAATATAAATTTCTCTTTAATTTTTGTGTGCGGATAAAGTCACTTATAATCACATTGTAACTGTGCCTAAACAAATAAACACTTATACACACGCCTAATTGACAGTCCTTTTGTGACTGTCAATAAAAAACACAGTCACAATATGACGGAAAATCACAAATGTGATTATTCTCAATTTACCTAAGGGTCGGTAATGTGACTGAGGTCACATTTGTGACTATACTTAATGTGATTAAGCATCATAAATGTGATTGAAGTCACAATTACTTTTTTTTTTTTTTTTTTTTTTTTGAAATCGTTGGAAACCCCGCCACCAAACCACCCATTCTGGGCCGCGGCGCAGGTAAAACCCCCGGCTCTTACAAGAAGTTGCACCCCCTGGATTCGAACCCAGAACCTCAAGGTGAGATTCTGGACCCTTCACCACCAAGCCACACCCCTTGGGGGCGAAGTCACAATTACAATTGTGCTTAATGTGACTGAGTGTCGACAATATTACTAAGCTAACTAAAGTGACTGTAGGGGTGGATAAAAAAGTAACTGAAACTAGAAAACCGAATCAAATCGGAAAAAACCGAACTGAAGTGATAATTTTTTTATTTTCAAAAATAATTGTTTGATATTTTAATTAAAAAATCGAAACGAATTAGAATAATTTTCAATTAAAAAACCAATCGAACCGAATTAATGGAATAATTTAATTTATTAAATTTTTTAAAATCTAATCATATTATATTGTTATTTATTATTATATTTGTTACATTATTTAATTATTTAGTATTTTGTGTGATGATTAATTTTATGAAATATTTATAATTTACTGCTTTGGTTATTATTCTTTTTATTTTCCTACATTTTAAATAATTTAAATGATGATTATAACTTACGAAAAAATTTATTGGGGTAGCTGTGATTAATAGAAGCGTTATAGTATAAAAAAAAGTAAGTAAATGTTAGATTAAGTGAATGTTATTAATTTATTATTATTATTATTACAAAATTGAAAAATCGAATTGTATCGAACTGAAACGACAATTATAAATAATTATATTTTTTTTAATAAAAAACCGTAAAAATACTTTTTTGAAAAATCGAATAATTATAATTATATTTTTTTATAATCATACCAAACATTGTCCACTCCTATGTAACTGATGTTCACCAATGTGACTGATGTTCGGTAATGTGACTGAGGTAACGAATATGATTGAGGTTATAAATATGTATGTGTTCAATGTGACTAGTGTAACTAATGTGACTAAGGTAACAAAAGTGATAATGAGTCGATAATGTTACTGATGTTATAATTGTGACTACGCTTAATGTGACTGAAGGTCGGCAATATGATTGAGACATACCCATTAGTGATAATTACATTATGACTTTTGAAAAAATGACTATATCTAAGTTATTTATGACTTAAGCAAAATGTTATCATGACAGTGGTCAATATGACTGAATGTCAGAAATATGACTGAGATGAATAATGTGACTAAAGGTAATTAATGTGAATAAGGGATGCACAATGTAATTTTCAATCACCAATATGATTAAGGTAAAAATGTGACTATATCAAATGTAAATGTGAAGTATGTGCGACACAATAATTTTGAAACTAATTTTGACTTTACGTAAGTCCGAATTTATGAGAGGTTTGTTGATAAAAGTTGTATTTATGAATGTTATGTATATGTGTATTTTTACATATTGTGATTTAGAGCTCGAATGAAAGAGATATGAGTGTCTGAAAACGATTAGTTTGAAATTATTATTCTCTTACAAATATAAATCATTTTTTTTTAATCGAAACATATCGACAATATGTATTATTTTAAAATTTATTATTTGTGTATCGATAACATATAATTTTTTTATGAAACACTTTATATTTTAAGAGATATTGACGTTTTAAAATAAATTGATTTTTTTTAAAAAAAAAAAGAAAGAAAACACACGCCCCAGAACTCGTAGGGTGTGTATCTTAATTAATTATATTAATTTCTTACCTCTTTTAGTAATTTACACTCATATAATTTTTAAAATTAGCTAAAATAAAATTCTAAAAATTCTATCATAATAAGATTTTTTTATAAAAGCCCCTAAAATTTTCGATACAATCAATCATCTGACAGCTCTAGGTTCCATCTCAAATCTAAAAACATGAAATATTAGAATTTAGAAAAGAAAAATGACAACAATTAGACTTAACTTAAAGCTAATATTGAGCTTCTATCTAACAAATTATTATTATTTTTAAATCGAAGCCAATAATGATCAAATTCTCTAGTTAAATTTGATTTGATATCTAAAATCAGAATCACTTTATTTGAGTCTTATAAATCCACTCTACTAATGACATGATTATTAGAACAATAAGACAACTTTACACTAAAACTTGAACACCATCTAATACCTTAATTTTTGAATTTAGCGATTTCATAATAAACTATTAAAACTAAAATCAAGTATTCAAGTAGTTTCTACTTTCTAGAGTCATGCTCGTATATCTATCATTTGAGTTTCTAAACAATTATTTCAGTAATTATACATCCGATTTTTGACACTGAATCAGATAATTAGAAAAAATATGTTATTCGACTCGATATTATCAAGAATTTCGGACCATTGCGGAAGAAGAAGATTTATTTTTGAAGTACAAATTTTAAGAATACCAACCAAATAAAAACCAAAAATAAATCAATCGGTAGGCAATAAATACCACTGAAGGGGGCAATTAGTGTCATGTCGTGACACATATTAGAGGTGTTCATGGATCGGGTCGGATCACACGGAGGTCGGATCGCTAGTCGGGTCATGCAGATGTGAAATCCGATCGGGTGCGGGTCAGATTGGCAAAAAAAATAAATTTTTGTTTAATGAATTAAATATTTTGAAATATAAATATTAGTTATTTTATATTCCGAAAATTATTATATATATAAACTTTATATTACAAAGTTTTAATACAACAAAACTTTATACGAATAGAAATTATACGTGTTTTGTGCTTGTTTAGTGGACAACAAAGTTTGCATAGCTATGAGATTCAACAAATCAATTTTTCTGCATCACTAGTCTTAATATGTCATTCCTAAATTAATTTTGATGAACATTGGTCTTTATGAACATTTCAGTAAACCAAAAATATGCCCCAAACGAAGTTTGCATATATGAACATTACAAATTTTTCAATGTTCATACTGTACATTACTACTGAGCCTCATGCTCAGTAAAATACATATTAGTTTATTTTTGTTGTATTTCTTGTTTAAAAATTAGTTATGCGGTAATAAATAAATGAAATAATAGTAAAAACTTTAAAAATAATAATAAAATTTTTAGAAAAATAATAAGTTTTTAGAAAAATAATAAAAATATTATAGAATCGGGTTGGATGTTAATATCAAATCTGTTACCCAACCCGTAAATTTCGGATTGAGTGTGAATTTTTTTTTAAAACCCGCACGAATCAAATCAAATTAGATCGCGAATTAACCCAATCCTATGAACATCCCTAACTCATATTACCACCCGCACCGCTCATTATAACCAAAGTCTTCAAATCCCTCAGCGAAGAAAGAGACAACGTTCATAGTTGACTAAAACAATAAATATGACGAACAGTTTTTCTAATATGAAATCATGCTGTATTAATATCGTTTATCGTCTTTTTGGAGCGTTTGTTGAATTGTCAACACACACTGGCTTTGAAATACCTTTTTTTTTTTTTGGTTTAAATAAAAAGTTTTTGAAAAACATTAATTGTTAATGGGATTTGATTCAATAATTCAGTAGAATATTAGATTGACATCCTAACTAAATATAAAAATGATACACTCACACACATTTTCACTTAAAGTTTTATAAACTCTCTCACTGTAGCTATAATGATATACAGTAAATCACTGTAGCTACAGTAAATGAGTTTGTAAAACTTTAAATGAAAATATGTGTGAATGTATCTGTTTGCGCAATTTTTATGCATGAAGAAAGAAGAGCGTGTAAGGTTCAAACCTCCTGAGACAAAGTCTCAGCAAGAGGTGTTTGATTAAGTGAATAAGCCTCCAAGGGGCACAAGCGCACAAATTACAGTCCTAAATATTACAATCTAAGAAATAAAAAATAAAGATATGCCAATTTGAGTCTTCATTTTGATCTTGTTTCTTTTTTTGTATGAGTGAGCTTTTATAGTGAAGCTTGTAAACCGTTTGGGCAGTTCCAGTATCTCCCTGCAGCTGCTGGATCGTGTCTTCAACTGTTGGGCTGTGCGTCTCAACTGCTTGATCGTGGAGGGAAAACTGCTTAACTGCTGTAGTCGTGGTATCAACTACATTACATGTTCTCCTTCTAATGCTTCGGTCATCCTGGGTTCTTTTGCTCTAATCTGATCGCTTTTCTTTTAACATCACCATTTTTGCCTTCGTCCTACATTACGTTTTCATCATCTCTCTCTCACACACGTTTTTAATGACATTTTAATTTTAAAAATTGGTGCCAACTTCGTGGGCGTGCAGTTTTATATTTTAAAATCAGATTTTTGTTTTAAAATGTGTTTAACAAGACGAAAGAGAATACTGCTTCTCTAAACTCCAAATAATAGGAATGGCAATCTTCATCCCGATTATTAATTGTGATAAAGAAATCATCTCAAATTTAATTGATATTTTGAATTGGGACGAAAAATCATCCCAAATCCTAAATCTAATAGTACGGGATCCCGAATTTCAATAGGGATTCGAGATATTTTAAGTTAAAATTCGAGATTTGGGATAAAAAATTATCCCGAATCTCAACCTGATTTTTTATTCGAGATAATATATCGTCCCGAATCCCGATCAAAATTTTCATTCAAACAAAAAAATCATCCCAAATTCCGAATAAAAAAGAACGAGATTCCGATCAGAATTAGAGATCCTATATTTTCGGTGAACCCTACCAAATAATGCCTTCAAAGCAACTTCTTTTTCAACTCGTCCTTTTGGAAGTAATTTTACAAAAATGTCACAACTCTTACTAAAAATAGTTACAGGGATTTGATACTTGATTGACCCATCAGAAAGCGATTGTTGATCGGATGGAGACTCCAAATTTCACTCATTCTAAACGTGTCAATTTTATGCCAAACAATTAGGTAGATCAACTATAACAATATTATCTGAGAGAAAAATCAGCCAACTTCTATTCATGGCAGATTCAGTGTCTATAATCTTTAAATGGTAACAAATAAGCTCATGAGGAATTAGGAAAATTCATCAGCATAAGTAGATACAACAATATCTAATTTTTCTCTTGAAAATTAGGCACAAAAGTAGCCCCCATGATACACATAATTAGATCGAATGCTGAAAAGGAAAGGTTTTTTTTTTTTTTTTTTTCATGCATGCTGCGGAGTAAAATTGGCAACATGAAGTGTCTACGTAGTTGTCAAGAAACATAGCATATTGCAGCTCATGGGGTTATTTAAATCACATCAACGAACCTAACATTTTTCTTTTAAAAACGTTGTAAACCACGCCGCCAAATCATTCATTTCGGACTTAAACATAACAGGTAAAACCCCCGACTGCCTTAGGTTCTTACAAGAAAATACACCCCATACTCGAACCAGGACTTAACAACCACCAAGCCACATGCATCCCTTGGGGGCATGCCAAACCACCCCTTATAGGTTTAAGCAGATCAGGTAAAAACTTCAGTTGTCCTAGATTCTTACAAAAAAACGCACTCTCTGAATTCAAACTCAGAACCCGAAGATCAAACCTTAAACCATACACCACGAAGTGACGCCCCTCGGGGACCAACAAACCTAACACAAACAACAAAGGAATACCACAAAATCAAAAATGTTTGTGGAATACCGAAGGTTCTTACCTTCTACATAATAACCATCATGTGTGGTCATTCTTTTGCTGGGCACCTGTGATGAATGATCACCAATATTTCATATTGAAACAATCACCTGCTCACATGAGGGGAAGGGGGGAAAAAGAAAAGACAGTCAAAAGGAGATGCATTGCAAAAATTCACAGCAACAAATCTGTAGATACCGCATCTGAAGTCATCATCTTTGTTACCTGGTCATCCTTTATATCCGGTAGAGCATGCAACTCTTCATTTGAGTCAATGAAGGACTGTATTGGTATTTTATTAAAGCCTAGAAATCAAGATATTACCGAAATTTAACCCCAACTGAACATATGATAACACAAAAAAAAAAAAAAAAAAAAAATCACATTAATTCTCAGTGTGCGACCATTTCAAAATATGAGAAATGATATGTAAACAAAGTCAGGACAAAGAAATCACTAAATTTTTGCCTTTTTGTATAATAATGTAATGATCTCACATTTTTTTTAAAAAAATATATATTATTATTAAATACATAAAATGATAAAAATATACTTATATACACATGCTTCAATTGAAAATACAAGATGTTAATGGTGGTTTTTTACCCCAATGAAGTTCGAATATTGAGTAGTAGCAGCTTGGGGTTTGTACATGACCAAAAGAAAAATGAAGAGGGCCCACGTGATTGAAGTCAGATGAAGAGTCTCCCCGAGGACATGACATTTCTGATGAAGTGTTGAGATGCTGACCCGACCTGAAGAAGAAGTGCTAGATTTGGTGGTATTAGAGCATCCGTGGAGATCGACCCGATATGGTTCGGACTTACCGACCCGACTTGGTTGAAGAAAAGAGTTAATCCAACGTCATTCACCTCAGCATGCCAATCGAGGCACCAACATCGGGGCCATGATATTTAGTACTTACAGGTGTGTGACGTATCTCCTACTTAGAAGTTTGAGTTTTTAGAAGACTGATGTGACTGAAGTAAGTCAACAACTCTCCTTGAGAAGGGACTTTGACATAAGGAATAATATTTGAGTGGTTGAAACGCAGGATGTCACATCAATAGAACGTGTGTCAGTGGCCAAAAGGTTGGAATGATGGGTTTCACTGACAGATGTTGGTTGAGTCAAATATGAGTGACTGTTTCCTGAGTGATTGGGGAAAATGAGCATGGGCGACGATGACGTCATGGGTTGGTGGAATAGTAGGTTCAAAAACCTATATAAAAGAGTTAAACCATAAGTTCAATGGTTAACAATTTTCATATTTCAATACTTGTAAAAGAGCTCTCAAAGCTTTGTGATAGAGAGAGAAAGAAAGCTGATCAAATTCGACACGAGCAAGTAATAAAATCACATTTTTTACTCCCGTGGATAGGGATGGCAAAATCCGGATCCGGACCCGAAAAGATTTCTTCACCCCGGGTCCGGTTCCGGACCCGGGTAAATATTCCCGGGTCCGGACCCGGGTCTACCCGGTCCGGATCCGGATACCCGGTCCACTTTTTTTTTTAATTTTTTAATTTTTTTTTAATTTTTTAATTGTATTATTTTATATTTATATTTAGATTTTCTCAATTTAATTAGTTTTATTTCAATTCTTTTATATTTTTTTATATATATATACATATTATTTTGTATTTTTCATTATTTTTTAATAATTTTTTTATTTTTCTATTTTTTTCCCGGACCCGGGTCTATCCGGGCCGGATCCGTGCGAACCCGGGTCCGGATCCGGATACACTCGGGTCCAAATTTTAAAGACCCGGGTCCGGTTTTTTAAATACCGGACCCGGGTCGTCCGGGTCCATGCGGACCCGGGCCGGGTCCGGGTATACTTGCCATCTCTACCCGTGGACGTAGATTTAAGCCATTGTCCGCCGAACCATGTTAATCTTTTGTTTTCTTTATGATCATATGTGTCAAGTTTATTTTGATTTCCAACTAATCAAACAAATTTACTACCGAGGGAGGTTTGTTCGAGAGGCTGATTTCCAAAATTACCCTTTGAACGAAAAACAACCAACAACATAAAGCTTACACATGTTATTCAACACCATGGCCACTTAGCATTTCTCCATGAAAACCGACGATCCCCAATATTTGTGCCAGCCGGATATCTTGGATAACTTCCTTCAACTTGTGAATGGCTATTGTTGTTTTGTCCTTGTCCCATCCTGCTACAAATCAAAGCTTCCTCCCTGGATGCTGGGATAGTATACCTTGACTGTTGAATAAATGCAACATTTTTCCACCATACCTTCAAGACCTAGAAAAAGACAACTGAGCAAGGTACCAAAAGACAACTGAGAAACATTTTTGGGAATTAATTGCTTAGTAAGGACCTCCTTAGTACCAAAATCAAAGATTTGCAGAAACAAAGCAAGCATTTTCAAGTGAGCGTGTATAAGAAAAACAAAGTATATCAACTCAATTCCAAATAAAACTTTTAAATGAATCATCCGTTGATAAACAAATTGGCGCAAACTAAAACAAAGACTAGCAAATAATTAAAGAAATCTACCATAAATGGGGTGACATGGAATGGTTTCTCCACTAAATCAGAGTTTGGATTGAAAACAAACGTTACTATTTCACCCCACGGTGTATTATTAGTTACCTAAAAAGACCAGTGTCGGTGGAAACATTGTAGCCTCCATCATCAATATTAATTTAGATAGAAATCTAATTCAAAATGTACGATATTGAAAACACTAAGCAAATTTCAAATCCCGTAAAACACAGAATCAAACCACCTCAGCTATCACCTTTTCAAACACTAGGAGGTATCGTCAAGAGTAAGATGCACAATGCTAGCACATTATCAATTTCTACAACTCAAAACAATATAAAACATTCACTATAAAATTAAAATTAAAATTTCCTTAAATATCAGTTCAAAAATAACCAATTTTTAAGACAGATTTGTTCAATTATTAACAAATAGAATTTCATAATCAATGTATTGGAGTTCACAATATGTTTTTACCTTTAATGAGACAATTGGAAGATGTATACACAGGTCCATTAGTCTCCGCAAGCATCAGCGGCGGAGAGATAATCGGACGGCGGCGGTCGTGCCATACAATGCCTTCATAGAAAGAAATGGGATCTGATGAGGAGGAGGAGGAGGATGCGCGTGATGGACACCGGTGAAATGAAAAATGCGTACATGATGGAGCAGAGGAGACGGAGTATTTCCATTCCGTTGTCGTTTTGGCGCTTGATGCTTGGTCGTTTTGAGGTTCGCTTGCTTTTTGGTTTTGTGGGTAACGAGAGGCTGACTAATTTAATTTTTTATTCTTCTAATTTTGTAGTCACTCCATAATTAGTAGCAAACTAATTTATAATTTTAATAAAGTTATAGAATAATGATACTTGTGAATCAATTTAAGAAAGTTAGAAAGACGTGACAGGAGAAGTCCATTATTAAAAGCATGAGAGTGTTAAATATCACTAATCCTTTTTTAATTTAGAGGTGTATGTAGATCCTGCTCCCATTTACGTGCTGGTTCCAGTTGGGCTTGGCCACCAACGATCCATACCCGCAAAGCACCGGTTCCTACAAGTTTCTAGTTTCTACAATCTCAAGGGCTGTATTGTAAATTCACAATACCAACCCTTCTTGTGAATTGACGTAATAACCCCTGTTGATTCTGATGTGTCCACTTCCAATTAGTTGGCATCATAGCAACAGTAACGGCGATGGAAACTATGTTAACGTTGCGGTAGCTTTCTGTGATTGCTAAAAACGCTTCAATTAAATCGCCGGAAACGAGAGCAACGTAAAGCGGCTCACAAACACTCAAGCTTACTCGCCTCAATTTCTCCGCCCATTTTTCAATATAAAATTTAAACAAACTTCCAATTTCTCTCGCTATTTCCTTCTTTCACTTAAAAGAAAATATCTCTCGCAATTCTTCAAATCAAGTACAATGGCTGCGATTTTCCACGGCGTGGGCGCTGCGACAGCTTTATCACTTTCCAATTGCTTCCATTATAAGAAGCTTCAGCTCTCAACTCGCAGATCTCTCTCAGGTTCAATGATGTATTTCACTCACGTTTTTCAATTTCTGAATTTTAATTGAATGCCTGCTTGAACAATAAATTTGATCTGTTGCATGTCATTTCGTGATTGATTTAGGAAGGAAAGCCCGTTTCTCAGTAGTCAGATCTGATGGAAGCGTCAACCTCGGCTCGAATCAAAGATCGCAGAGGACTCAGCAGTTGATCACCAATGCAGTTGCAGTTAATACCTCCTCGCTCTCGCATAATATTTTTTTAATTTAGTTAATTGCTGGTGTTAAATTTAGTTCGTTTTTTCCGACTTCTTCTTCTTCTTTTTTTTTTTGCGCAGACGAAAGCTGATTCTGCGGCCTCTACTTCGGCATCAAAGCTAGGGTATAGTTCTTTTCTTTAGTTTAAATGCTTAATTTTTATGATCATTTACTGTTTTTTAAACCATACTTGTGTTTCTTTTTTATACTTAAATGTCTCATTTCTTTCTCATGTTTTCTTTAACAACTGATTTATGCTTCAAAGTAGCTCTGTTTATTCGAAATTGATTATCATATAAGCACTGGTGAGTGGTGACAATTTCAAGTCGAATTCGTGAAATGCTTGTTTAATTTTTAAGTCACTCTCACTTTCCTGTATGTACAATATAGTGTATTATTGTGTATCTTGGTCTATTTATCCCCATTCCCCAGCACAGTCTTTTAAGTTTTAATTCAACATTAGCTCTTCTAAAGCTATATTTTCTTCAACTTGGCAGCAATAAATTTTAGTTAATGAAAATTGTAGTAATAGAATCGGTTAAAAAGATTGAACAAGCTGTCCACATCAACCAGGATCAACTATTGAAAGAATAACTATACCTGATCAAAATGCTTACTGTAGGATATTTCCAAATTTAAAGCTTTCTTTACCAGAACAACTCTTGAAATAGAAAGTAATCCATAATTTACTGTATTAACCTTGAACCTCGTTTCAGTTTTGGCAGATAAAATAAGTAGCTTGAAATTCTCTTGACAGAAGTTGAAAGAGAAGTTGGCAATCAAATTCTATACTACAAAAGTTGATGTCTTTTCTCTTAGTTATTTGCACCATACAATACTCTATATGCATTGTAATTTATTCAAAGCTCCTGTACCATATGTTTGTTTGCATCATGGTGTGCAAGCCGATATTACATTGATCTTCTTTTTAGGTTTACACCTAACAACTTGTCATCACCTAAAAAGGGTATGTCAATTGATGGTGGTGATGGAGGTTATCGTGTATTTGACTATTTGTTAGAGATTGTGTCTCAGTGTCTGCAGACCTCAGACTTGTGTAGTACCACAATAAAAAAAGAAAAAGAAAAAAAAGGTTGGTGGTTTCGTGATCAGTATTGACAAAGTGGTTAAATGCTATGGGGTTGTGCAAGCTCTTAGTTAATTTATGTTTCTCATCAAATGCATAATAATTATGGTTTCTCAACCTATGGCTCTGAGTTTTCTTGAATTACATTGAACTTTTCTCCATGCATGCAGTGCAGCTGGTTTTCCCAGTTATTCTAGTTATCTATATATAAAATCAGATCAGCTGGATATGCTGATGTATTCTGAAGTTTGTCCAATAACTCTGCTGTAATCATTATGCTGGCCAAATGGACTTGCCTTGAGAGAATTTTTAGCAGTCATCATCTTTAATTAAGTTATGCAAGTGCAATGGTTTCCATGTTACTCATTGAGCATATGGTTAAGGTTAACTGCTCTGTATTCTTTTCTCAGGCATGAGCTTTTACTTTTTGAAGCTCTACGAGAAGGCTTGGAAGAAGAAATGGACAGAGATCCATGTGTATGTGTCATGGGTGAAGATGTGGGTCACTATGGAGGTTCGTATAAAGTGACCAAAGGCCTGGCTGATAAGTATGGGGATCTCAGGGTCCTAGACACTCCTATTGCTGAGAACTCCTTCACTGGTATGGGCATTGGGGCTGCCATGACTGGCCTGAGGCCAATTGTTGAAGGAATGAACATGGGATTTCTACTTTTAGCTTTCAACCAGATCTCTAACAACTGTGGTATGCTTCACTATACTTCTGGTGGCCAGTTTACAATACCAATAGTTATCCGTGGACCTGGTGGAGTTGGCCGACAACTTGGAGCAGAGCATTCCCAACGTCTCGAGTCATATTTTCAATCAATCCCTGGAATTCAAATGGTAGCATGCTCAACCCCGTACAATGCCAAGGGCTTGATGAAAGCTGCAATCCGAAGTGAGAACCCAGTGATACTTTTTGAGCATGTATTGCTTTACAACCTCAAGGAGAAGATTCCAGATGAGGAATACATTTGTAATCTTGAGGAAGCTGAGATGGTTAGGCCTGGGGAGCATGTCACTATTTTAACCTATTCCCGAATGAGGTATCACGTGATGCAGGCTGCCAAAACTTTGGTAAACAAGGGGTACGATCCTGAGGTTATTGATATCAGGTCATTGAAACCATTTGATCTTTACACCATTGGAAATTCAATTAAAAAGACACATCGTGTGCTGATTGTGGAGGAGTGCATGCGGACTGGTGGAATTGGTGCTAGTTTAACTGCAGCTATAACCGAGAACTTCCATGATTACTTGGATGCTCCTATAGTATGCTTGTCTTCTCAAGACGTGCCAACTCCATATGCTGGGACATTGGAGGAATGGACTGTGGTTCAGCCTGCACAGATTGTGACAGCAGTTGAGCAGCTTTGCCAATAGCCCAGTGTGCTAACCCTATCTTCTTTCTATGCAGTGTTAGTTCTCTCTGCTTCGCTTTTGGAATATTTATTCAATATAAGTTTGTTAGCAATTTTGTGTCATTAAAAAGCATGCAAGTGTTCATCAAGTCGAGTTCATTGTTCTTGTTTTCCTTCTGTAGTGGCTGAGTATTCTTGTTTTTGCATTAATTAACGGTAGTTTCCTGGAATTACCATCTCTACCCCAAAACTGGAGATCAAGATAATCCATTAAACCTATTATGAAATATTGGAAGGTGGAATGCTGGAGTGTTATCAGTTGATCAACGGTAGTGTTTTCTAGTTTATTTTAATCAATGATAAATGTTGATTGGGGGATTTTTGCATTACTGTAACTTTCATGTTGATTGTTGCCTTGTTGGGAGATTAGCCTCTTGTTATCAGTTTGGGCTATTTGATGGATATAACTCTTGGGTCGAGCCCATTGGGCATAGGGATATAGCACGGGGAGGCAAAATGCTTTATTGATTGATTTATGATTTAAAATTATAATTCAGTACAGAAATATAATTATATTGTGATTTTAAATTAAAATTTTAATATAATTAAATAATCTTTTTATATACACAACCTCTCTTGATTTAGTACATCTATTACTACTCGAAAATTTAAAAATAAAGAGCAAGAAACGCCTGGATATAAAAACTCGGAGCAATTGACTAATCCACCAATTACCTCACAGTGTCGCTAATACATGCTCAAGTAAAAATTTAATCAAGGTCTGGTAATTTGATCAAATCAAAGCTATCTGCAACGAAATTCATCACGTGGCTCTCTTTTTGTTAAACTTGATTTTAATCCTCGTATCTTCATTACCTACATGTTATTCACAAGCGTTTCTACTTGAGCATGTAGTGCTCCGAGTTTTTATACCAAGCATTTCTTGCTCTTTAATTTTCCGAATCTCCTAAACTTGGACTCTGACGGTTCGTTGTAGATTTTAACTTCCAAGTACACCAATGGCAGTCCTCGACAGACCACCTTTATGCAATTGTATGTTATTCATTTAAGAGTTGTAATAAAGATATAGTTGGGGATTTAATTAGTAAAACTCCAGTTCAGCCCAAATCATAAAAGTCCAAAACTGAAAGCCCAAACCCATGTAAAACTATTGTTGTAATTTATTTTATACATTTTAACATGAATACATTGCCCATTGCATCGATTTATATTTCATTTTATTTTATGTCCTTCATTTTGTATTATCTATGTCAAATATTAATTATCATGTTTACTGCCACGCTGCTATCATTGTTGCTACCCACACATGTGCATGAGCATGTGAGTGATTCATCCTTGAACATCTAGCTAGCAACTCTGATTGCGTTTGGTAGGTCAGTTTCCATTGGCATTGCCCCAGTCAAAACAGCTAAGTTACAAAGTCTGCTTTTTTAATTTGAACCAGTTACATACATGAATGTTGTAAAATCTAGCCATGCATGTGAAAAACACATGGAACAGAATAAATTTACAGAAAGGTCACGTTCTTATGTCTGAAGTTTTGCTGCATATTGTTAATTAAATGTCTAATACTCTGCTTCAACATGCGTATAGTTCTTGCAGTGACCCCCCAATGCAGCAAATCCTTTTTCACAGCTTTACTAAGTTTGTGTCCGAAACATGAACCAACATATAGTTTCTTGGCATGTGACTGGTTTTTTGTTAGAACATGGACGATGATGTGTTTCATACAAGTTGCAATAACTTTACAACTTTTTCGCCGCCTACTTGTTCCACGATTCCAGCAGATCATGGGATCAACTTTGTTGGGTTAAGCTAATCAAGTTCATGAACATAACAAGCATTGTTTTTCTAAAATGTGCTTCTTTATGTTTTGGATTCCAGGACAAGAATCCTTCAAAGATATGATTTGTCTATTCTGTTGTCTTTGTATATGCTTTTGACGTGAGGTATTTTTCTTTAACATAGTTCACTTAAATTGGTTTTGATATTATTTAAAAATTCACTAGTCTAATTCAATTTAAAAGCCAACTTAAGAGTTGAGATTAGCTAAAGTTATTAATTTAGGCATTTTTTTGAGATATTTTTTCTAACATTGTTTCTTAAATATGAATGCTTCATGTTGTTATTACAAAACTTTTTCGCCGGGGCCATAGATTGCCTATGATATTTAAATTATGAATATGAAAGCATCTCACTAATCATATACACGTGCACTACGAAAAAGACAACAGGAAAAAAGAGAGCAAAAGGAGGATTGGACATAAAAAATTGATCGATACCAATCAAATTAATGCCTTAATGAATTTTGCTTAATTAATCTGCACTTAAGTCACTTTAACTTAGAATAATTAACAAAATTTTAATAATACAAGGAATCTTTACGTCATGTTACCGACAATCTCATTATAAAATAATCATATACCGAAGGCAGAATAATTTAGACATGTGGGTGGATTAAGAGAGATATAGTTATAGTAAAGAAATTAGGAAGATAGGTGTAGTACCAAATGAGGAGAAGTTGAGAGAAACACAATTAAGATAGATTCGAACATATCTAACATAGATCTCTAAGTGTTCCAGTGAAAAAAATATATTACGAATGACCCGATCTTATGAACACCTCTAATTACGATGTTGTCATATGTTAAATGAGATTAAGAAATACTTAAATTTACATAGACAAAAATCATTAAAGAAACCTAAATTTTACCGAATTTAATGAAACAATAATTTAACATATAGTACAATTGCATCAAAAAATTCATATAAACAACTCACCTAATGAGAAAATATTTTGTTTAATTTGATTTTTTGGTTTCAAACAGCGATTGGGATTTATTAGACATTTTGTTATTTGATAGAGGACACATTATATCATATAAATAAATCTCATTTAACACTGATATAGGCTGTCGAAGTGATTATTTAGTTTCTGCTAGAAACATGCTTCAACATGTCTTGATGATATTTCATTGTGTGTGATTTTATTAATTGACTGTAAAGATCATGTTGGATTCTCTGCAAACAATAAAAGCCTAGTAGAAACCCATTGCTCGATGCCCAGCTGACGAGGAGATCGAATCAAAGAATCAAAATAGACCAACTGCATTCAACTTTGTTCACAATATAGCAGGCATTGTTTTTCAAATATGTTTCTGATTGTCTCCCATTCCCTTTCCAGGATGGAAATAATACACTACCCACGTGGAATCCAATTTAATCTGGAGGTTTACTGATTCTTTGATTAAGTTTATAAGCAAAATTTATATGGCTAAACAAGCACCAATGATATATGCAGTATGGGATTGTGCCTTCACGATTCGCCACATATAAATTGTACACTTGGCAATATTGATAATACCAAATCGAAGGCATACAAGGGCCACATATAAATTTTATAAATGTTTTTTTTTCTTTTGGCGTATCTAAGATTTTTCCAGAATGAGCTTGTTAAATCTTGTGTATATTCATTTTACTGTGAAAAATAAACAATAATTTTCGGCTTCAATCGACAAAATTTGAAAAGTGAAAATTCGGGATTATCCTAAGTTCTGACCCTATACGGAATTACAGACAATTAACAGGAATTGCAACAGGCAAATTAACAGGCAACCACAACAATAAAATCCACAATAATAATTCAGTACAAATAATAAATTGCGGAAAAGTAAATCAATCACACAAAATTCAACACAATGATTTTGGTGACGAAGTGGAAAACTCTTCCGAGTAAAAAACCACTCCGGGTATAGGCTACCACCCGAATCCACTATATCGAGAAAAACTTACAGCGATGGTCAAGACATATGGTGGCAACTCCACCGACTCAAGTACCTCTATACTGCAAGAACTCAAGGCAACTCCTCAAGCCCGCGACCCACGGTTTTCTTCAGAACCTCTGAAGTCTCTGAGTAGATTGTATCACCTCTGAACGCCGGAACTCCGACTACCAAAACTCCTCCTATAGAAGTCTAAAGGATTAGGGATTTTGGGTTATGTTGTGTTGAAGGTTTATCAAAGAATGATTTTCACCATTAATAGAGAAGACAAGAATATGATGAAGTCTTCAATGGTGGAATCAAAGAGAGTTGAAAGCTTTGAGAGCTTTGGCTCAAAGGAAAAGTGTTTCAGCTCTATCAACTCTAGAGGGAATGGCGGCTAAGTGTTATATTTATAGGTAGGGTTAAAACCTAGGGTTTTGCAGGCCAAAAACGCGTTCAGATCGCAGTCGCGTTCGAACGCTTACTAGAACGCTACACAAACGCGCCCTTTCTGTGAAGACTCGTTCGAACGTCAATCGAACGCACAACGAACGTGAGCTCTCTGGAATGCTCCTGTTCGAACCCCACAAGAACGTGCCTCGAACGTTTGCTCTCTGGAATGCTCTCGTTCGAACCCAATAAAGAACGTGCCACTAACGCCACACGTTCGAACCCACAAACGAACGCAGCACTAACGCCAATCGTTCGAACACTGTAACGAACGCACCACGAACGCATGTCTGATGCACAGCAGCCAGAAACCAGTCCAATTGCACAAAGATCTTCATGAAAGATTACAACTCAATTGAACTTATTTTGTCACGGATATAAGCCAATAAAACTGGAACTAACAAAAAGAACCACATAGAATGTGATAGTTGACATAATTTTGATGTTTCAATTAGATATAGCTATTGTACATTCATTTTTTTAATATAATTAATTAACATTATTTCTTGATTTCTAATGGCATATGAACAAAAATCTCTCAATGTTGTGAATTAATTGAAGCTTAAAATCACAATGTCTACACATCAATCCACATTTATTGCAATGTTAATATATTGAGAGATTACAAACTCTCCAAATTCATAAAATGCAGACTTCAGCTACCCTTAGTAATACAGCGTTGTATTCACTACAAGAAAATAGACTTTTAGCGTCCAATACTTTAGCGTCGAATTCAATTTCGACGCTAAAGGTGATTATTAGCGTCGAAATAAATATTTGACGTCAAATATCAAGATTTTAGCGACGAACATCATTTTCGACGCCAAATGTTCTACTTTTATCGTCGAATAAGATTTTCGACGCTAGAGTTTTTTAACTATTCCAATAATCTTTGGCGTCGACAGAAATTGGGACGCTAAAAGTTATACTTTTACCGTCGAAAAACGTATTCACCGCCGAAAACTTGACATTTAATGTCGATACGTTGCGTCGCTGAAGGTTTATGACGATACCATCGATAATCCATTGATCTTTAGCGTCCAAATTTAATTTCGACGCTAAAAATCAGACATTTAGCGTCAAAATAGGATATTCGACGCTAAAAATAGATTAAAATGTATAATGTCACCAACCCTTATTCCCCTCTCATTTTTCTCTCATCCTCTTCAATCTCATCCTCTGCAAGCTGAGACTTTCTCCTCTGCAACCTCACAACTCTCCTACAAATTTTAAATAAAATTGTAATTAATTTTCCATAAGGTAAATCTTCTTTCATATTTCTTTATTATTTTTCTTTATATTTGCAAAGAATAATTATATATCTCCCTTAAGTATATCAGTTTAATCTTTGTAAAAAATTATGGTTTTCATTTTTTATAATTATGTTTATTATATACTTTTTGTTAGTGGTTTATGATTTATATATGTAAATTAGTTAATTAACTAAATATATTTTTTCTGTCAACTAATTAATTTATCAACTAAATATATATGTATATGCTTAAATAAATAATTAATGAATTAGTAATGTTGATGAGTGTAATATGATGTTTAATAATTATATTATTATATTTAGGTATTTGGCTGAAATGGATAGAAATTGGATGAGCTCGCTGGATAGATTGAATATTGAATACCGTAATGGAGTGTATGAGTTCATGAAAGTCGCAAAGCAACACATTGATGCAGAAGGTCGTGTTCGGTGTACATGTACAAATTGTTTGAATAGGAAAATGAAACGGTTAGATGAAGTTCATAATCATTTATACATGCCAGGAATATCACAAACTTACCGTACGTGGATTTATCACAGTGAGCAGTATAATTCTCAGTCACGGTTTATTGATTCCGGTGAAGAGAGCAGTAGTTACAATCAACCTGCAAACGATGAGATAACCGATGTTTTGCATGACTTACAAGGTCCACAACTTGGTCATAGTGTTAGTGGTGACATACCAGTGTTAAGTGAAAATGATCAAAATTTATTTAGTGAACTACTTGATGAGGCAAAAAAAATTCCATTTGAAGGTACTGGAATGTCGATCTTGAATTTCGTTGTGAAATTATTACACATTAAAGTGATCAACAGAATGACCAACAAAAGTATTGATATGATGCTAGAGTTACTAGGGCAAATGTTACAGGTTGGAAGTGAATTGCCTAAGTCGTATTACGAGGCAAAGAAAATGTTGTGTCATCTGGGAATGGGGTATAAATTCATTCATGCTTGTAAGTATGACTGTGTATTACCGGGATTTCTACAAAAATATGAAGTTTCCCGAGATGAAACCACTACCAAAATAATCCTCTCGTCGAGATCTACGTTTTCTTTAAAATATCCGGTCGTGATTGGCTCTGAATCGGACGGATTGGGGGAACTTCCTATCTTTTCTCTATTTTTTTCTTTCTTTTTCTTTCTCTCTCTCTGTTTCTCGAGTAATTCTTTGGTGCAAGAGTGACGTGGTACCAGCAACGAATTAGAAAATGTCATGTATAATTTAATACCTATTTTTTAGTTGTTTTTAAATTTTTTAGCACGCGTGGAAATTGATGATTGGCTTGTTGCATGGATGACGTGGTACCTCTGTTGCATTGTAGATTTTCTCCTCTTTCTCACGAAAAGGTGGCTGTTGATTTGTGAAAAGGAAAGAAAAGCAAATTTAGGGTTTTCTATTTTTTATATACTCATATGGCAAATAACATTTACCTCCCCTCAACTTGTCCCTAACTTTATTTAAATCATACTTTTGTAAACTAACAATCTAGCCCCTAAATTTCCAACACACTCAATAAAAAAAAACAAATTAAAATATGGGTAAAATAATTTCGGGGTGTTACAACTCTCTCCCCCTTAAAAGAAATTTCGTCCTCGAAATTCACATACCAGTGATAACCTCTGGCGCTGCTGAAGCTTTCCGTTGTGTCATAGCGAATACCCTAGCTTGGCCTCTAGGTCTGCTAGTCTGACCATCTGAAGCAGCTCTACTCTACGCACATGCACTTGTGTGAACTCCAGAATTCTGAACTGGAACCCCACTATGACCATAAGTGCCTCTGGAATTCTGAGCTGGAGGGATAGTTGTCCTCTGATTCTGTCAACTGTCATCATTAGCATTAGGGCAATCTCTCTTCATGTGGCACACTTCTCCGCACAAAAAACAACCTTTTGTACCTAATCTACACTCTCCATAATGATTCTTTCCACAAGTATCACATGGTGGAAATCTCATATCTCGAGCTTGGTTTTGCTGACCACTAGGAGTCCCACTAGGTGGAGCTCTCACTGAACTTTGACAAATTGAAGATCTACTTTGTTTCTGCAGGTGACCAAAACTCATCTGATAACTATCATTAGGTCTTGAGTCACTCTCCTTCTTACTCTGACTTCCTTCTCCAAAGAATCGATGCTCCATATTTCTCTTCCTCATCTGATAATCTAGCCCAACTTGTCATTCTCTTTATGCAAACTCTGTTTTTCTAGCAAAATATGTCATCTCTGTCAAACTGTTCATAGGAAACAATCTGATCCTGAATCTCAATTCTACATTCAGACCGTTAAGAAAATGATTCATCTTGCCATGTTCATGGTCCTTCAAATGTGGAACAAACTACACCAACTCATGGAAGAGAGTGTCATACTGATATACAGTGCGGTTACCCTGAGTCAACCTGTAGAATTCCCTCCTCTTCTCATCCATAAAAGCAGAATTCATATAATTTTCAGGGTGTTACACAGCACCCCCACCATCAAGTATATCAAGTTATTATCCGGCACTACAATACCAAAAAAAATAGTAATATAGTAAAGCATCAAACATCCATTTAGATTTAGTAACGCAAGCATCCATAAGAAGAAACGTTAATTAGTAACACTGGAATAACCAGCAGTCAAAATCCAATTACACCAGAAGACCAAGGCTTCTATTGATCACTGATAACCCAGCAACAAAAACCAGCACAGAGGAGAAATCATCTTTACACTTATGCTGTGATATCATTCATATTCATATGTCACATGCTAATTCAATTGAGATGTAAGTTCCAGCTATAATTAATGCTCAACCCATTAAAGAGATTATTAAAAAAATATTCATTTGCCAGGTTTTACTGAAAAGATCACTGTGTTTAAGCCATCTTTGTAATTCTAATCAAAATTTATAATATATATAGTAAAAGGTTCGAAAGTACATGCTTTCGGTGCCATCGGATTGTGGCTTTCTGGGGTCTGTTTATGAAGCTAAAATAATTTTGTACAGCCAATTTTAAGTAATCAAGCATGAAACTTGCTTGAATTTGGTTACACATACTTTTGCTTGGGGAACGGAAAGATCGACTCTGTAGTGTTGTTCATGTGCCATTGCCCTGTGACTAATTTATAAATGGAGAGCTCTCTGTGTTTGCGTATTAGAGAAGTTACTCATCTTTAATATTATGTAAATAAATTGATTAGTTAGAGCGAAAGGCTTACAATATTTTTAGAATTCAAAAAACGGTTATTAGGATTAGTGTTTAAATAATTGATATAACCATAGTTAATTTCTTATAATAAAATTTAAAAACGTATAATAGTAAACATGAATATATTATTGAACCACTTAAATCTTTTTATCTGTATGTGATTATAATTTGTCCTGTGATTTTACAACATCACGTCGATTACAGAACCATTGATCCCAACCAATTGTCACATTATTATATATAAAACTAGGGTTTTATTTATGCAGTGAACATAAATTAGGATTTACCTAGTATCTACTACTGTAAAATTTAGTCGAATCTCAATCATAGAAAGTATATTCGATCATGTATGCCATATGAATTTAATACTTCATTTTCGCTCACTCTTGTTATTACTTTGAAATGGAGAACACGTAGGCAGAAATTTCAAAAGGTATACAGACAGATGGGGATAAAAATCATGCTGAACATGGGACTCATCATAAGGCTTTATTCGTAGCAAGAAATGTCACTTTGGCACTGTACATGTTTGACAAAATATTTGAAATTAATTATGATGCAAGCATTATCTTTTTTACTATTCTCTTCTTTTATTATATATATATATATATAAAAGTTATGCTGGAAATGATAAATTAACTTCAAATGATTTTATTGATATGTATTCCACATTTTCACGTTAATTATATATATAGTTGTTGCATTTAACTTTTCCAATTGTAAAATTGTACTTTTCTTATAATTTAAAATTCTAATAACTTTTGCAATAGTTATAATGTAGAGAAATTTATATTTATAGTTGTCATATTGAAATTTATATTTAAATAATCTCAACAAAATAATTAAAAACTCATTTCTTGGGATTAAAAACTCTAATTATAACAAAATTTATTAATAGAATTTATATTTAAAACCATATTAGAATAAATATACCCAATGGAGCATTAAAATAATCACCGTAGGGTGAATAAAAGTAGATTCTGGAGCAACACAAAGTAGAAATTGGAATTATTCAACCATCAAAACCACCTCGAAAGAGAGCACAAGTATGTATAAACCATTATCCACATTGATTTTAAAAAACAATTATATGTGGTGACAGTTTAAATGTTATTAAACTTGTAGCTAATGTCAGTTGTTTGAGGATAAATTATATTATATTAGTGTTTGACCGACCACGACCACAACCATCAATGCTCACCGATTAAAAATACAATGTTTTGGGATTATGATTTTAATTATTTCCTGCATTTAATCTTTTCTTATTCTTATAACATGCACAATGGAAAATTGAAACCTATCAATCGATTGGAAGTGGAAAAAGTACTAGTGGCCATTATCCACCATTTTCAGGGCCGGTCTTGGAATAAGACAGGTGAGACGGCCGCTTTATTCTAATTTTTTTTTTTTTTTTTTATAGCTCTTAAGTAATTAATTGATAAGAATTTCAAATTTTTTATATTATAATATTATATATTTGGGTCCAAAATCTCAAAATGTAAAAAAAAAAAATCTTAGATCTTGCGGATATAAGGCCGACCTTGGCCACCTCTCTGGCTCTCCAAGTTTCTATAATGCAACTAAATTATTAAAGATATTAACAATTATAATTATTGAATGAAAGGCTGATATTTGATTAGGAGACACTAATTTGGCAAGTGTGTCATCTATCATGTAAAAGTACATTACTTTAACTTGTTTATCGAAACTAAACTAAAAGCACCGTAAATTTTATAATGTATTTGCCCTAAAGGCCTGAAATAATTTATCATTTTTTTAAAAAATTTACACAAGTTTACATCATCTCGCTCGTCAGGGTCCATGACTTTTCATTTAGGATTCAGATAATTAATGAAGCTTTAATATAAATATATATATATCTATATTATAAAGCACAATGGTGTTGGAGGAGAGAGTGTTCATCCAACGGCTCTCTTTATGTGGCTTAATTAACGGCTCAGATCATTTCATTGGTAATTGGGGGGAAAGAGAGTGAATTGATTGATAGAAATGGTCAAAATTTTCAAATTTTCAAATAAAAAAATAGAAAGTTAAAATAAAATCATTTAATTTTGTAACAACGTGCCGTAGGCACGGGCCAAATACTGTAACACCGTGCCGTAGGCACGGGCATCATTTAATTAAAAAATAAAATCATTTAATTCTGTAACACCGTGCCGTGCCGTAGGCACGGGCATCATTTAATTAAAAAATAAAATAATTTAATTCTGTAACACCGTGCCGTAGGTACGGGCCAAATACTGTAACACCGTGCCGTAGGCACGGGTAAAAACTAGTATATATATATATATACATTATACACAGAGTGATGATCAAATCAAACGTGTGCGCTCCACTCTTGAACAAAATTAAAATGGTTAATTTAACAATTTTATTACAATACGGAGAGGGGACGTGTCCGCCGCATTAATGGCGCACACACTTGAAAGTTGAAACTGAGATTTCGGCCTTTTTGTCAGGACGAAACAACACCTGCCAACCAATGGCTGCCGTTGTCGTACTCTGACACCACCATATTCTACATTATTATTATTTTTTTTTTAAATATGAATGATGTAATATTACTCATTAATAAGTATTATATTTAATATAAATATAATTTATTTGATAAATTGATGTTTTTTTATTATTTTAATATGTGTATTAATATATTATTAAATTACTATATGAATAATATGATATCATTATTTTACCATATAATTCATAATCTTTATATCTACATGTGACTAGGGTTTGACGTGAAAACCATGTGTGTATGTTAATGTTTAGATATGGAGGATAAATATTTATAATATTTGTTATTTATAGGCAAAATGATACCCATACTTCGGAGATTTTTTTAAAATTTTGTTCAACTACAGAATGCTAAATTCTATCGTTTGTTTATGAAATCCACCTGTCTATGTTGTTAACCCTTGGATTTGGATATATTATATTCGAGATGAGGCAAGATATATTTTGGTTTCTCATGTTGTTAGAATTTTGCTAGAGCGTTCCCACAGTTCAAGTGATTTGAGCTTTGAGTCTTGGGTCTCGAGTTTAAATTTTGGATAACATCTTTATAAGAATTATGACCATATCAGTTTACCTATCCATCCATGTAAATAATGTGAGATTTCTTTGATATAAAAAAAAAAAAAAAAATTTGCTAGAGCATTGACTCCATTTTATCTTGAATAGTGTGACACTTTGACTGTGTGAAAGAATTGGTAAGCTTTAACAGCTGGTTTATGGGATTTCTACTCCAGAGAAAACAGAACCCACCAGCATAAGTCAATGTGTTAAATGATAAATTCTATAATCAAATCCAATTACCAATAAAATCGTCTTATGTGATTCAGAAAATGACGTGTGAAAGTTAAATGCCATTCAAGCTATTTAATTTAATTTCTTTGGGCGGTGAGAAACTGCTAAAAATCTGCTGCCTATTTAATTAACTATGCTTAATTCTTTTATTCTTGTGCCTATAATGCATAAAATGCTCACAAATCACAATACAAATTTCAATTAAACAACAAATAATGACACTTCTGCAAGCAATACTTCAGATTGCTGAGAAACCAATTGACAACATTTGAACAGTCAACAATTCAATTTACAAATAAAAATAATATATTTTTTAAATCATTAGAAATCCTACCATTAAACCACTCATTTTGGACCAAAACGGAACGATTAAATCACCCGCTACTATTGCAAGAAGCTCACCCATTGGATTCGAACTCATTACCTCAATATGGGATATTGAATCATACACCATCAAACCATACCTATTAGATTTAATAAAAACAAACATATTACTGGACAAAACAATGCAACTACCAAAACGTTCATTAAATGTATAACCAAAACCTACAAAAATAAAATTGAAGATTAATTAAATTAAATAAAAAAAAAACTTCAAAATTTTCATTATTTTGCTTGATGATGCGCCCACATGGATGGCGTAAGAGTCCATCAATTGAGTTGATAGCTAGTCTCACAAGACGACATGGTTTTAACACCATGAAATGTAGGTGACACTTAATTGATTAATGACACACATAATGCAGTTCTTTGTATAGTAATATTAAGTGGGTAATGGACTTAATAGTAATATGACAAATTCATCTTTGCTTTTAGTGCTCGACATTTTTCACAAAATGTATAAAAGATGCATAATCTCACATTCAATAATTATTTTTTTTGCTCATTATCCGGAATTGGTATCTGATCGAACATACCAAATTTAAAACAACGTTATTAATTTTTATTTAACATATTCTGAAAATCCGGGGTTATCCTAGGTTCTGACCCTATGCGGAATTAAAAACAATAAGCAGGACAGGTCCTGTTACTGCGACTATGGATGAAAAACAGGCAACCACAATATTCAACAATTAAAATATGCTGCAAATATAATAATAATAATAATAAATTAAAGCAGCAAATTAAATCAAACCACACAAAATCAACACAATAATTTTGGTGACGAAGTGGAAAACTCTACCGAGTAAAAAACCACTCCGGGTATAGGCTACCACCCGAATCCACTATATAGAGAAAAACTTACAGCGATGGTCAAGACCTATGGTGGCAACTCCACCGACTCAAGTACCTCAATACTGCAAGAACTCAAGGAACTCCTCAAGCCCGCGACCCACGGTTTTCTTCAGAACCTCTGAAGTCTCTGAGTAGATTATATCACCAATTGACGCCGGAACTCCGACTACCAAAACTCCTCCTCCTATAGACTCTAAAGGATTAGGGATTTTGGGTTATGTTGTGTTGAAGGTTTATCAAAGATGGAATCACACCATTAATGAAGAAGACAAGAAGATGAAGAAGTCTTCAATGGTGGATTCAAATAGAGTTGAAAGCTTTGAGAGATTTGGCTCAAGGGAAAAGTGTTTCAGCTCTTTCAACTAAAGGGGAATGGCGGCTAAGTGTTATATTTATAGGTAGGGTGAAAACCTAGGGTTTTGCAGGCCAAAATCACGTTCAGATCGCATGTGCGTTCGAACGCCTACTAGAACGCAACTCGAACGCGCCCTTTCTGTGAAGACTCGTTCGAACGCCAATCGAACGCACAACGAACGGATACTCTCTGGAATGATCCCGTTCGAACCCAACAGGAACGAGACTCGAACGTTTGCTCTCTGGAATTCTCGTTCGAACCCGAAGACGAACGCGTCACTAACGCCACACGTTCGAACCCATTCACGAACTCAGCACTAACGCCAATCGTTCGAACACTGCAACGAACGCATGTCTGATGCACAGCAGCCAAAAACCAGTCCAATTGTACAGAGATCTTCATGCAGGATTACAACTCAATTGAACTTGTTTTGTCACGGACACATGCCAATAAAAATGGAGCTCACAATCTCCCCCTTTGGCATTCCGTGACAAAACACTACCTAATACAAAGACTACGGTAATAGACCCAAAAAGCAAATAGTCAACTGTCAACCATCAAAACAGTGACTTATTACAAATGGACTCGATCTAACACCTAACAAAGTAGTCTTGAAAATAATGCCACCGCAGCAACATACCTGCAACCTGAAACATCCACAAACAGCAACATACCGTGAAAAGCATTGGGATTATCAAGTAAAACATAAAGCAGGTAAAAATCTCATGCATGTACAAGTAGAAATCTCTCTCCCCCTAATCTTAACTCCCCTTAAAACGGAGATATCTAAAGGATATTCTACGGCTCCCTCCTATATATTAAGGCTCTCCCCCTTAATATATACTCCTCCCTTCTTTCTCTCCTTTTTGTCACGAAATGACAAAGGGTAAAAGAAACAGGAAAAATAACAGAGAACAGGAGACAACAATGCAAGAGCATAACAAATAGAAATATACTAATCCCCTCCCTCACTAACAGGCACAAATGTTAGCAAAATAACATACGGGAAGTAAACCAAAACTCAGAAAAGTGCACAAGAAATAAACAAATTGGTATGCAATAACATGAAGCACACACAGGCACATACTGAGATAAATAAAATCCTGTCAAAAACTGACTGAAACACAGCATTTAAGCTGACACAACATAAACCCAGTCAGTATTCAGCTGTTTATGACATGAAACAATATGCATCATTTTAAAGTGGCTAAATACAACACTTATGCATATGACATAAACACCAAAGCATATAAAGCACTTGCGTGAAAAATAAAGTGCACAACAAATCAAGGCTTAAGATCTTATTTTATGAGCTGGACACAGCTAAAGAAATCCATCTCTAAACAAACCAAGTCCACAAAATAAGTGTTCAAACCCAGCACCACTAGGACCTGAAAATAAGCAACATTGGTTGCATGCTATATTATTTACCCCATAAATATCATGAGCTCATATTAAACAACTCTTTCGAGTGAAGGGTTTTTGCCCTTATCTTTTGAATTTGGCATTTGGCTCTTTTGCTTTTGCACTTGAGTCTCATTTTTTTTTTTGAAAATATATTTCTTTTTACTTTTGCAAAAAAAAAAAAAAGGATAGCAAGGTCAACTAGTCAAAGGTCACACTATTGAGCAAACAAGATAGGATAGAAATTAGATTGCTATTCCAAAAACTCATACATGCGACCAAGCCTTGATATAAAAATGTGTATGTGAAAGAGCAAGCACAAGATATACCAAAGATTTTTTATCACACACACTCATGTATATAGAGCATCAAGAAAAATAAAAGCATATCATACATGCATAATCATATATCCTACATACCAGGATCACATGCATAAGCTTTTCATGCTCTAACAAGCCAAAAAAAAAAAAAAATTGTCTTTTATCATTTTCCATTTTTTTTTAATTTTTCAGATTTTAACAAATAAAAATAAAGACACAAACAAGCTTGTAAAACATCCAATGGTACGTGGAGTTGTATCCCGAGTGCAGATCATACAACTGTCCATTCGGA
This sequence comes from Zanthoxylum bungeanum, assembly GCA_019454045.1. Taxonomy (NCBI): domain Eukaryota; kingdom Viridiplantae; phylum Streptophyta; class Magnoliopsida; order Sapindales; family Rutaceae; genus Zanthoxylum; species Zanthoxylum bungeanum. Next base: position 57,080 of record SKCR01024304.1, read on the forward strand.
ATCGGCTATGAAATTTACGTCCGGGTTTCCATCCTATATACCAAGGGACATATAACAAAACAAAGACACACACAACCCATATGCTGTGAAAATAAAATAAACGTGCATAAACATGAAACACACGCACACACACATGCAATGGGAAAATAAAAATGCATCTTTTAAGCAGAGTTACACCGAAGTGCACTCTCATCATGTCCATCAGGACACGCAGAAGAAGATGGGAATTCATCTTGCTTCCTCACCCAAACCTTTCTAGGAACCTCTTCCACATGAGAGTTCCCAGACAACAAAGCAAGTTTCTCACTCAAGAATTGAGCTTGTTTTTAGTTAGGCAGAAACTTGAGAAGCTAGATTTGAATAGTCAAATCTAGGTGACACCTTCTTAGGCCTCTTCTTTTGCTTGTGAAGCATGAAGCACTTAGGCCTAATATGTCCAGCCTTGCCACAGTGGTGGCACACAGGCACAAACCTCGGATGAGAGCGAGGTTTACCCACAACACCTCTGGATTGAGGTTGGGAAACAGGACGAGGAATAACAGAGGAGAGACATGACTACACACAACAGGTTTCTTACCTGAGTCACGTTTAGCTGCTACAGACACAGCTTTAGAAGAAGAAGCCTTATTAAAGTTAGGCTCAGAAATAATACCTAACATACGGTCCACCTTTTTATTTCCACTAGAAAATGCGGACAATTGGGTTCTAGCATCTTCAAGTTCGGTCTCTAAAATTTGGACTCTATTAACTAGGCCACTGTTCCTCTCCTCTAGGTCATCAACCATCAAAAGGCTTTGCTCAAATTTGGCTTGAGCTTCATTCTTTTCTAGCTCTACAGCTTTCAGCCTTTTATTGACCTCTATGTTAGTCTTCTTAATAGCTAAACTCTCATTAAACAGTTCAACATAAGCTACTTGAAGACTTTCCTCATCTATAGACTCATCAAGAGAGACTTCTGAATCAGCATCATTAACCACAATCTCTCTCTCACCAGTCACACTAGCAGTAAGGCAACAAAATTTTTCTTGCCTTTAGGAGACTCATCAGAAGAATAACCACCTTCTGAATCACAAGGAGAGGCAGCTATGGCTTTCTTGCCTTTAGCTCTGAGATATGTAGGGCACTCGGTCGAATATGCCCATAGCCTTCACACTCATGGCATTGATATCACGGGATCTACTACCCCTATCCTCTCCAGACTCTTTCCTGCTATGCCTACTCTCTCTAGGCATAACCTCCATATCCATGTTACTGCTATGGCCACTCTTCTTAAGTTTAAGAAATTTCCTAAACTTTTTAGCAAACAAGGCCAAATCATGATCAGTAAAGTATCGTCATCACTAGGTGGATCATGAACAACTTCCTTTGCGATCTTCATCGCTATAGTTTTGGGCTTTTGATACCCAGGAAGTTTCTTCTCATAAACTTGCAATTTTCCTACGAGTTCCTTCTAAATTAAGCTGATCGAGGTCATTGCTTTCCTCGATGGCGGTGATTTTGGGTAGGAACTTATCAGGAAGGGATCTAAGGATTTTTCTAACTTATCCTATTTGTAGGTATAGTCTCACCTAGGTTAAAACTAGAGTTAACGATATCGTTAATCTCAGCATAAAATTCATCAAAGGTCTCATCATCTTTCATTTTGGCGACCTCAAACCTAGTGGCTAAATCCTGGAGTCTATTATTTTTAACAGACAATGTGCCCTCATGCACAGTCTGCAGGATGTCCCAAGCATCCTTGGCTATCTCACACATTGAGATTCTCCTAAACTCAGCAGAACAGACAGCACCATGTATGGCATTAACAGCTTTGCTGTTCCTATTGCTAGCATCAAATTCGTCCTTGGTCCAGGTCAATTTGTCTTTAGGGGAAGAGACCCCATCAACAATAACAACGGGAGGTTTCCACCCGTGTTCAACAGTCATCCAGACCCTCTCATCTAAGGACTTAAGGAACGCTCTCATGCGAACCTTCCAATGTAAATATTCCGAGCCATCAAAAATGGCGGACAATTTAAGGGTTGACTACGCTCCATAGCTAATGGGTCAAGGATCGAGTTCAGGCTCTGATACCAATTGAAAATCCGGGGTTTTCCTAGGTTCTGACCCTATGCGGAATTAAAAACAATAAGCAGGACAGGTCCTGTTACTGCGACTATGGATGAAAACACAACCACAATATTCAACATTAAAAAATGCTGCAAATATATAATAATAATAATAATAAATTAAAGCAGCAAATTAAATCAAACCACACAAAATCAACACAATAATTTTGGTGACGAAGTGGAAAACTCTTCCGAGTAAAAAACCACTCCGGGTATAGGCTACCACCCGAATCCACTATATAGAGAAAAACTTACAGCGATGGTCAAGACCTATGGTGGCAACTCCACCGACTCAAGTACCTCAATACTGCAAGAACTCAAGGAACTCCTCAAGCCCGCGACCCACGGTTTTCTTCAGAACCTCTGAAGTCTCTGAGTAGATTATATCACCAATTGACGCCGGAACTCCGACTACCAAAACTCCTCCTATAGAACTCTAAAGGATTAGGGATTTTGGGTTATGTTGTGTTGAAGGTTTATCAAAGATGGAATCACACCATTAATGAAGAAGACAAGAAGATGAAGAAGTCTTCAATGGTGGATTCAAATAGAGTTGAAAGCTTTGAGAGATTTGGCTCAAGGGAAAAGTGTTTCAGCTATTTCAACTAAAGGGGAATGGCGGCTAAGTGTTATATTTATAGGTAGGGTGAAACCTAGGGTTTTGCAGGCCAAAATCACGTTCAGATCGCATGTGCGTTCGAACGCCTACTAGAACGCAACTCGAACGCGCCCTTTCTGTGAAGACTCGTTCGAACGCCAATCGAACGCACAACGAACGGATACTCTCTGGAATGATCCCGTTCGAACCCAACAGGAACGAGACTCGAACGTTTGCTCTCTGGAATTCTCGTTCGAACCCGAAGACGAACGCGTCACTAACGCCACACGTTCGAACCCATTCACGAACTCAGCACTAACGCCAATCGTTCGAACACTGCAACGAACGCACCACGAACGCATGTCTGATGCACAGCAGCCAAAACCAGTCCAATTGTACAGAGATCTTCATGCAGATTACAACTCAATTGAACTTGTTTTGTCACGGACACATGCCAATAAAAATGGAGCTCACATATTCGGACATCAATTTTAGATAAAATAGATGGTAAGAAATAAATCATGGAAAATACAACAACTCCATGAATGTTTTTAATATCTTTTTCAATTTTAGTACTAATGATGGCAGCTTTTGCATTTGGAGACAAGATCTAAAATATGCTCTTACCATGAGGTAAAATGTGCACTAGTATTAATCTGACCAACATGAATTAATTTGATAGGTCGTCAATCTTTGTCAAACTAAAGGTGCTACACAAAAATTTATTGGCTTGAAACTTATGTTGATGGAGCAGAGGGACCATATATGTATTGACTCATTAATGAAGAAAAAAAAGGGACCAACTACTGAACCATATATACGATGGAAGCTTGGTCCTTGTATTTTTCAAAAATTGGCAGCCGTGGCCTATTTTGTTCACTCCCCAATTTCTCCTTCGTGGCTCTATTAAAGACATTCTTGTGAATGTGATAATTAATGTTACATAATCTCGAGCAAATAATGACACCCATTAAACTATTGTGATTAGAAATTGATCTATTATATATGAGAACACACGATAGGTTCTTTTAATCTCATTAAACTATTGTCCAATTAGCTCCTCATGTTTATTAAAATAATGATGATGATAACTCTAATTAATTGTTATTGCCATATGGTAAAACGACAGTGACTGACCTTGAAGGCCGTTTCGAATAAATATTTTGTTGCCTTTGATGCTTACGTATTATAATTATTCAAAGCACTACCAGTACTGAGGCCTTCATATTATATATTAACAACTACCATTATCTTTTTACTACCAGTATTAACAACTAGCACTGAACAATACAGAGATTATTATCCCATTTAATTATTGAATTCATTTTTTTTACTTAATATATAAGTGTCACAATCATTACCATTAACATTTCAACTAAAAGAGTATGTGTGTTGTAGTATAAAACCGCTTTCTCCATGCACTAAATACTATGCAAATCATTATTCTAGTTAGTGGCAAGATCAGTCATCCTATCAAAATTTGAAATCAAGAATGTTATAAACTCGGTATAACTCGTTTATATTCTCATTATATTATTGTATTTAGCTCATGTGAGCGACCCATCATACTCAGTTAAGGTAACTTTGCGGATCCCGCATTTAGATAGCAATTCTCTTTAAGTCACCTCATCCCCAACAACGGTCACGAAATCACACCTGTAGCGATTCTATACTCGGGTATAGTGTGTTCGAATCCATACTTGTCATATAGTCTATTTTGATATCAATTATTACAAACTCATATGTAGAACTAATTATTAGAAAATTAATGTATTGTAAGAATAGGAAATCTATGATTTTATATTCTCATTTATATTAATTTAGGATACTAACAAAAGAGTTTAAATCAAAATAAGAGTTAAATAGAGATTAAAATCACTCACAAAATATTTCAATTCAAAATTGTGAGACACTGATTCTTTACATAAAAATCTATGTGTTTACTGCTTGAGTGGTAACTCAGCGGGCCAAAAATATTTCTCCTTATAAATTGTATAAGATAAATATGTTTCTCACATTTTAGTGAGATAGAAAATTATTATACAAAGAAATATTAGAAATTTAAATTGCGTCACAATCAATAATCTAAATTAGTCACGGCAGACATTTTACCAGTCCTGATTAATAGATCCTGATTGGAAATATACGGGTAAAGAAATTGTGTGGTTTTAGCAATTTATGCATGAAAATTGACGAAGAAAAATGCACAGGTCGGTGGAAATTTACACTGAATTTCTAGAATGACTTGATTGCTACAAAGAGCAAAAAAAAAAAGAAAAAAAAGAAAAGAAAAGCTATGGGTTTTGTTAGTCTCTGTCTGTGTAATCTTTTTCTAGAGTGAAGAGACTGGACCTTTTGGAAAAACCTGCGATAAAAGTTAGTGGGACATTATGCTCCCTTTCCCTTACCCACTTTGCATTGCTCTCAAGTAACTGTCATTGCCCACAAAACGCCTTTTGCAAAGTTATGGCCGATATTGATTCTGCGGCAAATTCTGAATATTACATTTTTTTTTTATTCCCTTCTGAAAATTATAAAGGAATTGTAGCGCGCTTTGTAGGGTTGAATTTTACTGCGTGCCCTTACTTATTTAATGCGGTTGGTTTCTTCTTGCATGTGAACAATAATATCACATTTTCACCTTGGAGAAGATAATTAACACAACTTGTAAAATAGTTAACTTAATTTAATGATTAATAATATGAGTTTTATTTCATTTTGAATATATATATATTTAAAAGCAATGCTTGAAATTTATGGGTTGTAAGTTTTATCCCACAATTATTATAGAGAAAAAACTAAAGACCATATCTAAAAATAATTTGTTATGTTCAGTAATTAGTCTCATCACCTTATAGTGGGATTTTTTTTTTTTTTTGTTTGCTTAGTTTGGTTATGTAGTAATCGGAAAAATGTGAATCTTCAATTGTCACTAATGTTATACATTTGATATGTGTTGACAGGTGATTTTCGTCCCGATGGTAGTTTCGAGATAACTCTCCCGAGATAATCCTCCTTCAATTTTGAATTTGTTTGGTTATGGGAGACCAAAAGCAAATATAGCAAAAAATGCAAGAAAAACACAGAGATCGACATAGAGTATTTAACGTGGTTCGGCGGAGCAAGTCCAGCATACGTCCACAGGCACAAAGTGAGGGGTTGCTTTTATTACGAAACCAAGCTCGGCCGACCAGTTTTCAAACGTGATCTAAGGAAATCCGAGTCGGTTGTTCTCTTTGTATCATTTCTTAAAAGTATTGCTCGAATGAAAATTTTCTAAACCCTTACAAATGAGATCAGACTTCCCTTATATACTAATGAATACAAGACAATGTTCTCATATCTTTATGACATTAACGTTGCAGATTTCCGGCGATTTGACACGTTTTCTCCCCCAACTGCCTCGCCGAAAGTGAAGTCTACCCCCTGATTTCCTATCACATCACGCCGTAAAAGTACATTGTCATACTTTATCATTAATAATGACAACATGTAGGATCTTTAGTACGAAAGTATATTTCAGAAGGAAAAGTTCAGACTATCATGGTCACGCGTCGGTCTTCAAGAGGCTGGCCGAATGATCTGCCGAACTTCCCAAACTGCTTTCTTCCTGACCCAAAATATTCGAGCTCATCCGCTTGTTCCAGGAGATCAAGTAAAACCAAATCGAGCTATCGGTCTACTGTGGTCAACCTCGGCTCTGATGTTGTCGGTCTCTGAAATCTGCGCCATGATGTGTATTATGGTCAGCCAAATCCGAGAAGGAAGCGATCAGACTCTCTTAATGTATGAGAACTGATCAATACCTCTGAACATCTGATCCTCCAAAAGTGGGAAATTCCCTCTATGCCCTTGTCGAACTGTTCAATTACCTTAGTTGCAGAAATCCCCATCAACATTTGTCCCCTAGTTCTCGGTTCCAACGAGTGTACGAGTTGGTATCGTGAACTACAGAATTGGAAGTGTGCTGATCAACCAGTGGGTGGTCGGCCTTAGGAACCATGTAAAAAGCTACTATGGCGCCGAATCAGGTCGTCCCCGATATCTTTATGTGCCTCGTCCTCACGCCGATGACAGGCACTTGATGTGACGTAACCCGAACTCAAAGTGAAGAAATGGATAGCCTCGGCGGAACGAGTCCAGCCCCGAGCTGGTGGAATCATAATAGTCTCAGCGGAATGAATCTAGCCCCGAGCTCGTGGAACATAATAGCCTCGGTGGAATGAATCCAGCCACGAGCTTGTGGAACAGAACAGGCTCGGCGGAACGAATCCAGCCACGAGCTGGTGGAACAAGATAGCTTCGGCGGAATGAATCCAGTCCCGAGCTTGTGGAACATATGAGACTTAATCATGAGGGAAGAAATTTCAACCTCTGAGGCTCCGCGGATCCCAGCGCGGGCGTCCCCTTGCCGGACATTAGATAAAACAAAAATATGAATAAAACAAGGTTAGCATATATGGAGGTGACTTAGCATATACTCCACAAAAGACTAAGAAAAAATAACAATTCGGGTGCCGCAAGACATCGTCCTAGCTGGTGCCTCCCAAAACACAATTATGAACCTTACAATTCAGCGTCCCGGCTAGCCGGGCTACGGATCGGTGAGCGGCCGAGACCCATATGGTATAAACCTCCTCATGTTGGGCGACTCTAGAGTCCGCAAACGCAATGAGGGCAAAAACCTCCTCATGACATGCTTCTCCTGATCCGAGGCGGTTAGGCAGATACCCCACAGGGGACGAAGACACCTTGTGTGCGCCATCCATTGGGTGGTCCTCAACGGGACTCACCAGCCGACTCGTAGGGGAAGAAATCTCTCCGGGTCCGGTTTACTCGGGACCACAATAGTCATGGAGGCCTTTCGGCCATCCCCATGTCTAAGGGTGGCAGTTTAGCCCGCGGCCCGGCCCGTGGTGGAAAAAGCTCGGGCCGGGCCTTAAATTGAAAGCCCGACTCGGGCACGGGCCCGAGCCGGGCTTTCCTATTTTGGCCCGGGTCCGGCCCGGCCCGGGCCAAAATTTAAAAAAAAAAAAACATAAATATATATATTTTTTTAATATGTTTATATCATTTTTATTTATTTTTAGCATTTAAATTGTTAATTTATCAATGAAACTTGTGATTTATTTATAAATTGTCTTTGTATATAGTGTAAATATATTTTATATTTATATATTTTAAATTTTAAATTTTTTTTTTAAATTCGGGCCCAAAAAAAGCCCGGGCCCGAGCCCGGCCCGGAAGACACCCGGGTCGGGCTTTTCCCGGGCCTGGGCTTTTTTTTTTGTTGGTCGGGCTCGGGCCGGGCTTCCAAAAGCCCGGCCCATTGCCACCCTTACCCATGTCATATGCTCCGATGGTTCTCAACGGGATTCACCAGCCGACTCGCAGGGGAAAATCTCCCTGGGTCCGGTTTACCCGAGCTACTCCTAAAAAATGCGAGTCATGGGGTAGTAACGCTCCGACCTCGGGGTTTGATAATGACACCCGTGATTGGCGTGCTGCGAGGGGTTCATGCTTTTCCCACATGCAGTCCATCCTTTGATGCGTTCTGGATCCTCAAATGTGAATGGGTCTGGTCGGAACACTTCCACCCGAGGGTTAGATAATGACACCCGGGATTGGCGTGCCACGGGCTTGGTGCATTTCCTAACTATCGATCACCCCTTCGCATCGAGCATATCCCAAGAATATTGAACACAGTTTTCGCATTCAATTAATAAACAAGTAAAATGGAAAAGTTTCTTAATTCAAAATAAAAAGTTTTATTCATATTCAAGGGACATGCTGTCATTCTTACAACTTTTTGCGGGTCATTTTAAGAGAGGCTTTTAGAATCATTTTTGATTCTTATCTTGCAGTCCGAGTTTCTTCAGATCCTTCTGGTATAAACTTGATTTTGAAGTTCCGGACCAAGCTAACAAGGTCTCTTCGTGCCGAGCGCTCCATACATTAGCTTCTCTGGACAATTCCGGAGATCGGTCGAGAACCCTTCCCATGGTATTTGGTGGCCCCCGTTAGATTTTTCTCATTTCCTCTCATTCAGGGAGGCCAATGCGCTGAACGGATAGGCCCTGATAGATGTCGACCCATGCCCTTGGCCGATTAGTTCATTGGTCGATCCTTAAGTACTACCTCCCTCCTGGAACTGAGGACCTGACAGGCCGAACAAGCGTAACACCTTATAATGCATGAGTTTGTTCAGCTATGGCCGGAAAACGTCACCCATTACATTTCATTCTACAACTTAGTCCTAATGGGTGATCGTTGACCCTCATTTTTACATTCCATTCTACAACTCAATAGGGGGAGATGTTGCTGTCCCAACTTCTGATGCACTCTTTCCCCATCTTCGCCATTATCGCCAACCTTCCTTCCCCTTACAAACCATTTCCTCTTTCAATTCTGACCAACTTTCCCCCGTTCTTTTTCCCTTTCGTCCAGTCATTCTTTCCCAAACACTTTGTTGCTGAACTCTCCAACAATCTATGGCTTCCGACTTCCGCCTTCCGCCATCCTCTCACTACGCAAGTTGCTTTTTGTTCTATCCCCAAAGACGGTGCCAACTGTTGACGAGTGATTTTCATCCCGGGGGTAGTTTCGAGATAACTCTCCCGAGACAATCCTCCTTCAACCTTGAATTTGTTTGGTTATGGAAGACCAAAAGCAAATATAGCAAAAAAAACAAGAAAAATACAAAGATCGACAAATAGTATTTAACGTGGTTCGGCTCCTACATCCACGGGCACAAAGTGGGGGTTGCTTTTATTACGAAACCAAGCTCGACCGACCAGTTTTCAAACGTGATCTAAGGAAATCCGAGCCGGTTGTTCTCTTTGTATCATTTCTTACAAGTATTGCTCAAATGAAAATTTTCACAACCCTTACAAATGAGATCAACCTTTCCTTATATACTAATGAATACACAACACTGTTTTCATATCTTTATGACGTCAACGCTGCAGATTTCCGGCGATTTGACACGCTTTCTCCCCCAACTACCTCGCCGAAAATGAAGCATACCCTCTAATTTCTTGTCACATCACGCCGTAAAAGTACACTGTCATAATTTATCATTAATAATGACAGCCTGTAGGATCTTTAGTACGAAAGTAGATTTCGGAAGGAAAAGTCCAGACTATCTTGGTCACGGGTCGGTCTTCAAGAGGCCGACTGAATGATCTGTCGAACTGTCCAAACTGCTTTCGTCCTTACCCAAAACATTCGAGCTCATCCGCTTGTTCCAGGAGATCAAGTAAAACTAAACCGAGCTGCCAGTCTACTTTGGTCGGCCTCGGCTCTGATGTTGTCGGTCTCTGAAATCTGTGTCATGCTGTGTCCTATGGTCGGCCAAATCCGAGAAGGAAGCGATCAGACTCTCTTAATGTCTGAGAACTGATCAATTTCTCTGAACATCTGATTCTCCAAAAGTGGGAAATTCTTTCTCTGCCCTTACTGAACTGTTCAATTACCTTAGTTGCATAAATCTCCATCAACAATATGCAATTCAATTTCAAGGCATCAATTTTATGAAATATGTATATTGAAATGGGAGGAAAAGTTTGATATAATATTAGGTAAATATAGCTAGCTTGTGTGAATGGAATACAATAATCTTCTTCCAAAAGTAACAATTTTCATTTTATTTTCTTGAGTCAAAAAATAACAACTTTCGAATTAAATAAATTGAAAAGCAACAAGACCAAGAAGAATATGAATGTCTAACTCTAAGTGATTCCAAATAAATGAATAATGGATGCCTAGTCATTTCCTCGAAATTGCAGCAGCTGCAACTTTCACTGGCTTGTTTCTTGGTATAAGAAACTAGTCCAATTACAATCCTCTGCGTGGCTATCTTTCGCTGTAGGGGAGTGGGTGACGTAGCTTGAGTCACAATCAAGTGATGCAATCACTTCTCCTCCTTTCATTCATCATCATTCACAGGCAAGACTGCATGTAACGTCGTCGTTTCGTCTGACTGCGTTCCATTTACTTAATTGGGCCGATCGTTCGTATTAGTCAGGTCATTAGTCATTATTAACTATAATTACGGCCATTAATTTTCTTGTTAAGGATTCAATTCATGTATTTTTTAATCTTGCTTTTCGTGAAGCATGAGTTACACATTTTTTTTCCATTTATATAGGTGGAGACTCAGAATTTTAATTTTTGCTGTGCTCCTGATGATATCGAGTTTTTTCAATATATATATATAATAGATTTTTAACTAAGTTCTTCATGTAATTCAAGAATATTTACTAATAAATTTTTTCTATCTAAGAATGATAATTTAAATTCTTTGTAAGAATAGTTGTTGTTGATGGGGATTTCTGCTACTAAGTCTTTTGTACAGTTCGGTAAGGGCAGAAGAGGAAATTCGCCTCATCAGGAGATCAAGGGATCAGAAAATGTGTGTCGATTCCTCGGCCTAACACGGAACTCGGTTGATGAGAATGACCGACCAGAGGATATCGCACAACGCAGTTTTAGAGACCGACCACATGAGAGCTGTGGCCGGCCACACTAGGTCAAGAAATCAAACCAGACCTACCAGCTCTTTGAACAGATCAATGAGCTCATCGATATTATGTCGGTCTTCAAGAAGTAATTCTGGAAGTCCGTCGAGTCATTTGGCCGACCTCTTGAAGACCGACAGAATATCAGATGAGCTGGATCTTTCCTTCAAAACGTGTCATTTCCCAATAGCACTTTACAGGCTGTCGCCATTATTATTGCGTGTGGCAGAGGAGAAAACAGAGGGATGTGATTGACCGTCAGATGGTAGGCTTACTTTCGGTAAGGGCAGACTTGGGGCAGAAAACCTGTCAATCAGTCAGGCATCACGCGGGAAACAGCGTCAAGTTGGCAGTACATTGTTGCCTCCTCAATAGTATAAAAGGGATGTTAGCCTCATTTGTATATGGGGGATTTTCTACATAGAAACTTGTAACACAAAAGAGTACCACTGGTAACTCCTTTCAACTGCTCGGTCGCGTTCTAGCCTGTCTCAAAACAGGTCGGCCGAGTCAGCTATTGGCAATAAAAACAACCATCATCGTTTTGTGCCCGTGGACGTAGGTTGGATTCGCTCCGCCGAACCACGTTAAAACTCCATTGTCAACTTGTGCGCTTTTTCATCTCTTACTAAATTTGCTTTTGGTCATCTCCAAACTTAACAAATTAAAGGTTGAGAGAAGGTTGTCTCGTGGGAGTTATCTCGAAACTCCCCCATGGAATGAAAATTGGCCGTCAACAGTTGGCGCCGTCTGTGGGAAAAAAGTAAAAAACAATTTTCGTAGTAAGACGATGGTAGAAGGTGGAAACCATGAGTTGTTGGACAGTTCAACAGCAAAATGGATGGATGGGGAAAGGAATAGGAAGAAGCGGATCAAAACGAGAGAAAGAACAAGAACAACGCATTGTAAAAGTCTCTCTTAAAATGTCCCGCAAAGAGTTGTAATAAGGGCAGCATGTCCTTTGAATATGAATAAAACTCTCATTTTCTTTAAGAAACTTGTTTATTTTTGCTTGTTTGTTAAATGAATGCGAAAGTTCTTTTCAATATTATTGGGATGTGCTCGATGTGAAGGGGTGATCGGTAACTAGGAATGGCACCAAGCCCGTGGCACGTAAATCACGGGTGTCATTATCAAACCCCCGGGTGGAAGTGTTTCGACCTGGTTCCCTTCACTTTTGAGGATCCAAAACACATCAAGAGATGAAGTACATATGTGAAACGCGCTAACCCTTCGTGACACACCACTCCCGGGTGTCATTATCAAACCCCCGAGGCTGGAGCGTTACTACAATGTGGCTCGTATTTTTGAGGAGTAGCTCGGGTAAACAGGACTCATGGATGTTTCTTCCCCTGCGGGTCGGCTGGTGAGTCATGTTATGTACCATCAGGCCACCTGGCTTGGGTTGGCTGAATGGCGCCATTGATTGCAGAAGCCTCGGGTAAATTGGACCCAGGGAAGTTTCTCCCCCCACAGGTCGGCTGGTGAGTCCTGTTATGTACCATCAGGCCACATGGCTTGGGTTGGCCGAATGGCGCCCTTGATTGCAGGAGCCTCGGGCAAACCGGACCCAGAGACGTTTCTTCCCCTGCAGGTCGACTGGTGAGTCCCGTTATGTACCATCAGGCCACCTGGCTTGGGTTGGCCGAATGACGCCTTTGATTGCAGGAGCCTCGGGTAAACCGGACCCAATGAAGTTTCTGTTGGGGTTGGTTCTCTCAGCGCCAATTCCCGGTTGTATTTCTTTATGAATACTTCTGTAAAACATTATTATTTTGAATAATATATGTGGTTTCTATAATATTATTTTTAATATGGTAAAGTCGTAATGACCTTAGAATGACTAGTCACGGTACAGTTGCAAAAGCGTCGTAACTGACATTGAGTTGTATCATGACGTTGTCATTCTCAGACAGTTCCTGGTCAGGGTTTACACTACTTGGTCAGTATAGTAAACCCGTTGAGATCGGTACATGTCGTATACTGGAATATATGATTACAATGGTTTCTCAATGAACCATAAGTCTTGGAGACTAGTATAGACGTGTAGGTGTTTATAGCGGATAAACACTTAACGACTCACCGAAGATTCTTAATGGATGGTACACCAACGTCAATAAGAATCTTGTCGGGTTGAGTAGCACTTGTGATTCTTAGACTTGAGATGCCACTGTGGGCACATGAGACATCTTCTACATTTAGATGGCAGTCACGTCACCGATCTATTAAGATCAGACCTCCGCCTGTTCGTTGGGTGTAGATAGATCCTCAGGGTGTCCTGTGCGTATCAAGATAGGATCCGTCAGTTCTGTGTATCAGAGCATAGGTAGTCCATATGATTAGCAATCAGATAAAACCATGGGCCCGTGGTATAGTTTAGAAGCCAGTTCTAAATATTCTTTTTGAGATTGCTAATAGAATAGTCGACTGGATAATCCCCATAGAGATTTGACGTTTACATCTATATCTCTGGGATATATCCGGATACCTGTGACGGATGAATTATACATTTGCCATGACCTCGACCTGTATGATTCAGCGAGTTTATCCGTGGTCGTCATAATTTACGGGTGGATAAATTATGAACACGAAATTGGATTTTGTGACGGATATGCCTGAATCTAGAGAGTCTCACTAATGAAATATACTCGTAGAGCACTAGGGCAACTTATATAAATAATATTGATTATTTATAAAGTCGTTTAAAGGTTAAACGCAAAATACATGTGATGGGACCCGATAGTCATTTCCTTAATTTTTGTGTATTTGCATTTAATACTTGATTAATTCAAATACACATTAATTTTCAAAATGAGATATTTGACTAATATCGTAAATGAATATATGTATTTAATATTTAATGTAAATATTATACATATATTTAATATATTTGTATTTAATTAATTAATTGATTATTTAATTGTTAAATGATTAAATTAATTAAAGTATAGATATTTTAAAGTTATGATATTTGTTTAATGGCTAAGTTTAAATTGTTGACTTGGTTGAAAATATCATTAAAGTGTAATGATCATTTTAACAAGTTGCAAATTGAAATTCAAATGAAATGAAAACAAAATATCTTGTAAATTACCTTAGCAATTTTCGGCCAAGGGCAAAAATTCACAAGTATATATTGTTTTGTTTCATTTAGGGTTTAATAACCTTTTCACACTTTACCTAAAACTCCATTCAAAGAAGACATAGAAGCTTGAGAGAAAGAAAAGCAAAAACAAGGAAAAGCTTGGAATTTAGTAAGTATTTCCAACTTGCCATTAGAGAGAAAAATGTTCCTCTTGTTGTGGTATTCATCTTGTGATGTTCTTATGTTTTTCTATTCTTTATTCTATGTATTTTTTGGAGAATGGAAGTTTTTGGAAAGGGTTGAGCATGTATAAAGATCATAGAATGTTACTAATGAGTTAATAAGTATTCTATTGATGGTTTAAGAAACTAGTTGTCATTCTAGAGTTATTGACCCACTCTTAGATGACCTAGAATTGTTCTATAGTTATTTCATTGTGGTGAAGCTTGTAATGGTGTTTTAGAAACTTGATTTAAGTGTTGGTTTCAAGTTTCTGACCTTGTACCACCTTTTGGCTTTTCATTTATGTTGAGTATTTGGATTTGTATATGATGCATGTAAAATACTCTTCTGTTTGACTGTGGTCGGCTCTAATGTGGTCGGACCTCGTCTGGTCGGACCTAATGTGGTCGACACTTATGTGGTCGGACCTCGTCTGGTCGGACCTAACGTGGTCGGCACTAATGTGGTCGGATCTCGTCTGGTCGGACCTAATGTGGTCGGCACTTATGTGGTCGGACCTAATGTGGTCGGCACTAATGTGGTCGGACCTCGTCTGGTCGGACCTAATGTGGTCGGACAAAGGGCCTTTTGTGGTCGGATTATTACTTCATCTGATTGGATCATACACATGAGTAATTAATTTTGGGTTTAGGTGAAATCCGAATAGATTATTCATATTAGATAATGAATAATCTACTCGGTATTTTGAAAAAGTTTTGAAATAAGATTTCAGCTCGACCCAAGTTTCCGATGCGCCCGACCCGAGAATCCATACCCAATTTGGCTGAGTGCCGGGTCGAAACGAGACAGAGAAGCTCAAGTTAGAGAAATTTGAGTTAATATTATTGTTACGAAAGGAAATGTCTTGTTTTAAATTACATGAGGGCCCCCTTTGGGTCACCCTCATCAATCGGCCCGAGCAGGAGCAGTTCTTTCTTCTTGTGCCAGCCCAAATGGTTGGACGGCTGGTGCAAGCTCGACAGGGTAAATTCCAGCTTCAGCATGGGAGGAAAGAGGGGCTGCAATGTCGGCCTCAGGAACTTCAGGGGCGAGAAGCTTAGAATGAATCTCTTTAGGAGTCGGAGATGGGGGAACAGTTGACACGGGCTCCGGATCCTGGATTTCCTCCGAAGGAAGAGTAAATAATTCTCGGGCCTCTTCCGCAGAGAGTTCACCCTTACAGTAGCGGATGGCCGTGTAGACTGGATTCATGTTAACCTCGAGGATCAGCATTGAGATGATCTCAACATAATCTTCGATCCCCTTGAGCTGAGCACTCTCCAGCTCCCCCTCTAGTGCAGCCTCCCTTTGTTGCCTTTCGGCCTCCATCATATGCAGTTCAGTTTCTCTCTCCTCAAGGTCGGCCTCTCTCTTTTTTAGCTCCTTGAGAGCCCGATCTTTCTCCTCAGTTATCCTCCTCAATTTGGCCTCGGTATCGCCCAACTCCCACCCCAGGCGCCTACTTTCAGCCAAAGCAGCCTCCCGATCCGTTTTGGCATTTTTGGCATTCTCCTTGGCCAGATTAGACGCATTGAGAATGAAGTCATTCAGTTTAAGGGCCTCGTCCCTGACCCTATCCAGAGCCTTGATTTTCTCATTCTTCTTGGCCATAGCAACCTCTTGCTTCGTGCTTTGACTTTGGAGCCTTTGCACCTGGCCCCCCTCAGAAGAAGACTCATGAACAGGTCTTTGTTTCGCGCCATCAAGTAATTATTCTGTTAGGAATGAGGAGAAATCAGAGAGCAAGGTAAAAATACAATACGGGAGTAAATGAGAAAAGTTTACATCGGCTATCCGGACAGAGAAGCGAAAGATTATTTCCCCGGGGAGATGTCCTCGAAGTGCGAGATCTTCTCTGGAGGCACAGCTTCGGCCAGTTGATTGAATACTGGCACCAAGTGGGAGGTGGTTCCTTGGATTTTTTCACTAAGGTCGTCCACCACGAGCGCCACAACACCTTTTTCTTTTCTGGAGGAGGCCTCCACAGTTCTATTCTCTCTCCGGGCAGTTTACTTTCGGATCATAGGTTGTTCCTCCCCTTCTTCTTCTTCTTCTTGTCTGGAACCCCCTGATCCGATCGGGCATTTTCGTCTGCTGGCAGACCTAGATTGGCCAGAAGGATGAGTTTCAGAAGCCGGGAGCCCGAGACCGACCTTAGAAATGTGATTGTTGATTGATCAGAAGGATGGGTCATTGCTTTGGTTTTAGCCTCCGCCACGACCGCCTTTTATCGGGAGGTTACAGCTCCACTTGGCCCGGGCCTCTTAATCAATTCTTTGATTCTGTTAAGAGCACTGGGTTGCCTCGACATTCCTGCCAAGTAAAAAAAAAAAGACGTTGTCAGTTCATAAGTCAGATAGGTTAAGGTCATTTATTTGCCGAGCAAGTAAGGAGATCAGCTTGAAAGTCAATGAGAGTCTACCCAGCCGCCTCGGGACCTGCAGAGATGCACTCCGGACGAGCCCTGACTCCAAAAAGGCAGAGTCATTAACTACCCTCCTCCAGTGGCAGGCGTAGCTCCTGGCCACATTGATTATAGCGCGGACCACACAGGTTACCTTGTGATTATCCCTCCAGCAGGCTGAGAAAGGTTAAAGAGTTAGCATTTTTTTTGCATTAAAGTTAAGAAATGAAGAGAAATTGAGACATCAGGTCCTAACCTCCCGCTCTGAATATATCGGGTACTTCAGTCATTTTCGGGCACACAGACAAGGTCCGTCCCCAGTCACTTGTGGCCCAGAACCATGGGTCTTTGAAATTTTTGTTGGTTTGTGAAAGGTCTTTGATAAGGGCGTCGGCATATGAAGAGAAATAATACCAACTGTGGTGAGTTTTTGGGTTGGCCCTCAGTTGGTAGAGCCTCTTCAGTTCTTCAAAAGTCAGTTCTCTTAGGCCGGCCCGGTGCCAGATCACATGCAAACAGGCCATGATTCTCCAACTGTTCAATTTTAGCTAACATGGGGCAATCTTCATCATGGCCAGCAATCTGGCAAAGTATGGTTGAATGAGCAGTAGAAGACCGCACTCAAAAAATGAGGGGAGAAGAGTGACTGAGCCCTCGTCGGGCTGGCTTGCACGATCACACGAGCCAAAGACTTCTAGAGCTATACCAATTGGGACTTCGTACTGCTACCGGAGCACACATAGGGCATCTCACGTGATGGTGGACGGTTGATTCATGTCCAAGGCCGAATTACTCAGTTCTCCAGGCTCAGGGTCTTTCTGGGGGATTCTTTGGTGGTATGAGTCATTTTTTACTTCAGAATGGGTAGGGGTAGTGTCCAAATCCTCTACGCTGGGTACCCCCGAGCTTGAGGAGGTTTCCGCAGTGCGAGGAGATTGAGGTTCTACAGGTTTGGCCGAAGAAGATTCAGCGTCAGACATGCCTAACAGACGCCATGAAGTATAAGAAGATCAGTGATCAATTTAGAACATCACAAGTTCGAATGCTATTTCAACTACCGGGGACATGGGCCTACAGTCTCTAAATGCCCTAGCAATTGCCACAAACAGCAAGTCTCTCCTTAAACACATACAACCAAACGCAAAAAACCAAAAATTTGAAACACATGCATTACACCCCCGCACCCATCCTATAACTAAAAAACACAAGTACAACACATCTAGTACCAAAAACCGAAATCACATTCACAACACAGAAGAGAAGAACAAGAAACAATGAAAGGATGATGCAGATGTAAAGAGAGAAGGTCGGGCGAAAAACTTACTTAGAGTGAGAAGAAGAGTCGGCGCTTGATCTGAACGGTTGGAAGTCTGCTGGTCTTACGAGCAAGTCTGCTTCTTTGGTTTGAAAATTATGGGCTTCGTAAAAGGAAGAAATGAGCATTGCTCCGCTTTTTTATAATCAGCATGGTACAGTTTTGGCCGTTGGATCGGGAAAATTTTTGGATAGACGCCGCGTGTCATCTTTGAGCTCCGACAGATTAGTTTGGGATAAGCGGCTGGGATTGGAAGACCTTTTGGCTACCTCGGGAACGGTCGGTTGGTTTTAGTTTTGGCGGGAAGACCATAACCTTTTGACAAGTGGCACTCCCGGGTAAAACCCTAAAGATTGATTGGATGAGCATTTATGAAGCTATGATGGCTTACGATTTTCGAGGGACGACTGTCATAAGGGTAGGAGATGAATTTTACTTGATTAGGAAGAGAGTTGGATAAAAGCATCCGCATCCTCCGAACCGAACACATGAAGTTGACCGAGGATGGTTTGGAGAAAGCCCGAGGAAGCTCTCTGTTTTGTTTCTAAGTCTGACCGCCAGTTTTGCTGCTCAGTATCACTTCAAAATTCACCTCATCATGAGGTCAAGGGATCAGAAAATGTGTGCGATTCCTCGGCCTAACACGGAACTTGATTGATGAAAATGACCGACTAGAGGAAGTCGCACAACGCCGTTTTAGAGACCGACCACATGAGAGCTGTGGCCGACCACACTAGATCAAGAAATCGAATCGGACCTACCAGCTCTTTGAACAGATCGATGAGCTCATCGATATTCTGTCGGTCTTCAAGAAGTAATTCTGGAAGTCCGTCGAGTCATTTGGCAGACCTCTTGAAGACCGACAGAATATCAGAGGAGCTGGATCTTTCCTTCGACACATGTCATTTCCCAATAGCACTTTACAGGCTGTCGCCATTATTATTGCGTGTGGTAGGGGAGAAAACAGAGGGATGTGATTGACCGTCGACTCGTCGAGCAGTAGGCTTACTTTCGGCAAGGGCAGACTTGGGGCAGAGAACCTGTCAATCAGTCAGGCATCATGCGGGAAACAGGGTCAAGTTGGCAGTACAGTGTTGCCTCCTCACTAGTATAAAAGGGAGGGTAGCCTCATTTGTATATGGGGGATTTTCTACATAGAAACTTGTAACACAAAAGAGTACCACTGGTAACTCATTTCAACTGCTCGGTCGCGTTCTAGCCTGTCTCAAAACAGGTCGGCCGAGTCAGCTCTTGGCAATAAAAACAACCATCATCGTTTTGTACCCGTGGACGTAGGTTGGATTCGCTCCGCCGAACCACGTTAAAACTCCATTGTCAACTTGTGCGCTTTTTCATCTTTTACTAAATTTGCTTTTGGTCATCCTCAAACCAAACAAATTAAAGGTCGAGGGAATGTTGTCTCGGGGAAGTTATCTCGAAATTGCCATTGGAATGAAAATCGGCCGTCAACAACTGTATTATGAAAATTTAAATTCGTTATAAGAATAGTTGTATTGCTTGTTCTTATCGGTGGATAAAAAAAAATCGGAAACTGAAAAAATCAAACTGTATCGAAAAAATCAAACAAACCGATAATTTTTTAAATTTGTAAAATAATTGTTCGATTTTTAAATAAAAAACCTAACCTAAATGAATTAACTAAATAATTTGATTTATTGAACTTTCTTAAGTCTAATAATTTTATATTATTATTTTATATATTGTATTTGTCACATCATTAAGTTATTTGGTATTTAGTGATCATTAATTTCATTAAATGTTTGTAATTTTTTTATATACATTTTAAATAATTTAAATGATGATTATATCTTATGGAAAAAAATTGATTGGTGTAATTGTGATAATTAGTATAAAACAATTTGAATAAGTGTTAGATTCAATTAATGTTACTAGTTTTAGTTAAATGGCATATATAGTAAAAGTGATAACGTGAAACATATGCTTTCCGCTCATTTTAGTGCTCCGATGCTTGTGAGAAATGCTACATATTTGGTGTTTATTTTTATTTTTTTGATTTAATCTAATGATAACCCAATTCTCTCTCACGTATATGAGTGAGATTCGAATCTTATGATATCTCTTATTTTCAACAAATGATATTTTACCAATTCAACTAGATGACACCCACAAACAGACATATTTGGATTTGATTGTCCATAATTAAGTATTTTGATTAGATTTTTTCTCAAATTTAATGCGTAATTAGGGAAAATGATAAAGGTGATACAAATTATTTTTTTTTGAAATGGATACAATTATTAAAAAGGCTATCATGTAGGTAAAACTAAAAGAATCTATTAATTAATTATCTAAAACAATAAATAAAAATTCAAGTAAAAGAGAGGAGGATCCTGAAGACAGTGAGACATATATCTCTTCCTCTCACAAAACATGACAGTGGAAAAAAAAAGTACATATATTAATAAGAAAAAACAATACAAAGGAAAAACAGAAACCAGCTGAGCTCGAAATCTACCTACAACTCTACAAGCCATAAGCTACAAGCTGGTTCTTTCAAAATTACCATAGTAATAATAATAATAATCCTGTAATAAACCTAACAAAAACAAAAGGGTTTGTTAGGTTTTTTACAAATATCCAGGAGAATCCGGGGACCTGTCCACTAAAGCATATATCCCTCTGGTAAAATTCACCCGGTAAAATTTCTGAAAAAAAAAATTTACCAACAACAAAGCCCTTCATGCTTGATTCACCAAATCCTTGGAGTCAACAAAAGTTCCATGAAAACCGTACGGTACTCTCGAAGGTAACTTAATCGAAGCTTCAAGCTGTAAATTCATAGCGTTGACAATCTGCAGCTCCGATTTCCAAGTCTTCTCATCGTGAACAAACGCAAGAATATACCCATCATCTTCTTTTTCAGAATTTGGATCCCTTGGCAAGAAAAATGGCTCGCCGCCGTATTTTTTATCGCCGTAAAAATATTTGTTTACCTCCCCTGTAGGAAGATCCACTTTAGCAAAACCTGAGACCTGAGGCCACGGTTCCGCAATGGCTAGATAAGCAAATTGGGTTTTTCTTCCGAGCTTGTTTCGATTCACCATCCCTGCTTCTAAGTTGACTTGATCAGCTTCCGAAAGAATTGGGCGGCGCGTGGACACACCAGTCTTTAAATTGAGCCGAATTTCGGACAAAACACTCTTCAAACTCTCGTCACAATCGTTGAAAATTGAGTCAGCCGGTGTCATGCATGATCCAATGACGACAACTTCATCAGTTTCCGGCTCTTCCCAAGCGTTCCACAAGTGAAAACAGAACGTGTCAGGAGATTCAATCCAGATGATATCATTGGAATCTTTAGCATTCTTCGCAAGAATCCCAAACCGGGACTTCTTGTTCTTGTCATAAATCACCGGAGAGCCACCCGTTATCATCTCTTGAAGATTGAAAACAACTTGTTGGTCCGGGATCACCACAAAATTCTCAGTGATAGCGAAATCATGCATCATTGTTGGTACCGGCAGAGGAATCTCCACGTCGGGTGATTTTTCTCCGTTAGGAGAAAATTTAAAGTACTTTAAATAAGGCTTTTGAACAACATCATAACTCAAAGCAAAAAGCTCCTTTGTAACAGGATCAACTTTCGGATGAGCTATCATTGTTGATTTTAGTTGGTCGTTAAAGTCGTAACGACCAACCGTTTCAAGATCTCCATAAGGAGTGATACGTACTTGATATGGGAGGTCATCTTCGGACATGGCTAAAAGCCTGTTATTGAAGTAAGCTAAGCCAGCGTTGGCCACACCAGTGCCTTGTTTGTGATCAACAAGACCGAATAATCCTCTTGCGTAGAATAGCAACAGACGGCCAATACCATTGTGTCCATGTAACTCGCCTATTGCTTTTGGAAAAACAGGGCGACCTAGTTCTCTCTCTTGTTGTAATCTTTGTGTCTCAGTGAAACGACAAGCGTAGCTGGCTTTTCCGTTATCAATTGTGAGTGCATGGACCATGCCGTCACCGTCAAAGAAATGGTGACCGGCAACTGGCTCGAATAATGGGTTAGCACCGTTGCGGAGATAAACGCCGTTGATGCATTCAGGGATGGAACCGGTGACCGAGAGAGCATGCCGGACGGGCTGTTCCGTCACCGGAGCGAAGTTACCGCCAATTTGGACACGTGGGTCAGCGGTTTTTGGAAGTGGGTGTTGGCGCTCGCGTGTGACTAACGCGCTTTCTGCCATGTCCAAGGCCATGGCAGCAGCTCTTTGGAGGAGATTCCATTGTGGGAGTTGGTGCTTCTTGGTTTTTACTGAAGAGTCCTGTTTGGTAATTACTGGGTTTTGGTAAGGCTGTTTAGGGAAATGAAGAACCGAAGGAGAGTGTAAAGCACACTGTAGGTTCATGGATTTATTGGGTTTCTTCTTCTTCTTCTTCAAGGAGATGCACTTTGGTGGGAAGCCCATGTCAACAAAAGACGAAGAGAAAGGGTCAATAATTTGAGATTTAGCCCAACTACAAGAGTTGGGAATTGTAGTAAAAGCAGCCATAGCTGGAGGTTTTTGTTCACAGATTGAAGGCAAGAGCAAGACTCAATAGAGAGTTTTGTTGGTGTTTTGTTTTAGAGAGACTTGAAAAGGAAAATAAGAAAACATAAGAGAGTGAGTGAGGTTTGGGGAGAAATGAAGAGAAAGAAAAGGGTATAAATAGAGTTAGGGGATGGGCAAAGAGAGAGAATTTTATTAAACATTTGTTTGTAATAGAGGTCCACCTCAGACATCTAAGTGAAGACCACGTGGTGGATTTGTGGAAAGGGCACTTGAGGATTGACATTAGACATTTAGATTAGACTAGACTAGAAAAATGTTTTTTTTTTTTTTTTTTTTTTTTTGAGGAAAAAAAAAAAGATGAAATCATTTAGGTTGCTTATGCCACACAACAACACAAGTATATTTTTTTGGGAGACTATAATTGGAGGATCCTAAAATTAAGGACCAATAAGAGTGAGAATGAGAGTCATAGACACACTTATCCCCACAAAAGGAATAGTGAAAAATCACTTGATCTAATTGGTGCTTAACTTATTCTATCATTATATTTGTTTTTTTTGTTTTGTTTTTTTAAATCTAACTCCGCGTTTTGCCCTCTTATTCTTCTTATTCTTCTTCTTCTTAAGAACCCCCACCCACGTGGCCGTTACCCACTCCCTTTCAAACACGAAATCTAGGTCAAATCACTAAGTAGCCCCACACACCCTCTTCTCTTTCCCAATTTCATTTTCAAATTTCATACACACACATGATACCAGCAGTGGCCTGTATATGTAGCCCTATTCTCTCTCAACGTCCATGACCCCCCCAAATTTGTCCGCGACTACCACACTCCTCACTTATCCTTTTTTTTTATTTTTTAATTATCCTTTCTTTGGTTAATTATTTATTCAGATATTTTCAAGTGAATGTCACACGGTTCCGATCCATTATTAGCTAAAGGAAATGTAATGTAACATTCATTTATCATCACTATGAAAGAAGTGAAGTGTTAATTGAAATTATGAATTTCAAAGAGTAAATTATTACCAAACTAACCATGTATCCAACCATCAATGTCTAATGTCTAGGTCGCTTATCAATGATCAATATCGTATTAAATACTGCACCCAATATTTGTATAGCACCAACAATGAAAATAAATTAATAATCCTTGCCAAAAATAAATAAATAAAACGTTGCAGCATTAATTAAGAGGTCTTCCAATTAGCTAACTATGAGAAAAAATAGTAAATTAAGCTGTGACATTCAAGATGACAGATGATGGCATTAATTAATGCTCGTTGTGGGCTAATGGAGCTATCATCTTCTTCTTTGTTTTGTATTTTTAGCAACTATCCTCTTAGAGTTTCGGGCTGTGGTCCAATCGGAAATACTGCGGAGGGCCACCGGACAAAGAAGGATGAAAATGAGAAGGTTCAAACTTGAAAACTATGTATCACTCTCTTCATTCTTCTATTGTAATGTGAACCAAATGTTGTAGATATTGTAACTTTTAGCCTGTTGTTTTGGATTACATACTTAACTTTTCTCCTTTTGTTTTGCCCTCTTGATAATAAAAGAAACCGACAATTGGCCCCCCTTCAAAAAAATAAAAAATACTTGTATGTTATATATGATAGAGAGATCGATTCATGACAATTTGTTAGAACAATTACAGAAAAATTAAACCCTAATATAAAGAATTGTGGCTCAAAGAACAATATTTTGATTCAGGATTTATTCCCAAAGATTGGATCTATTTTAAAAAAAACATCTGCTTACTGTACTGGGATTGGGCAGCAAAGTGAAAGTTCGGTGTCCTAATTATATACAGCAATGTACAACTGTTCATATTGTCAGTTTTTGAAAGCAAATCTTTCAATTGAAGATTTTATTTCTCTTAAATTATATCAATACTCAAAAGGGCTCTCTCTTTGTCCCCAACATCTAACAATATCCCATGGTCAGCTTACAAATATCTCCTCTTTTTTACTTTTATATGCTTATATTGTGATTAATAAATATAATTAAATCATCCCTTAATGTCATGGATTATCCACATTTTACAATACACATAAAATCAACATAAATCTGATTGTATATATACATACCCCCATTATCACATATATAAAGATTAAAGACGAACTCTCACTTGTCCAATTTTTTCATATAAATTTCGAAATGATTATATATACAACTAATAAATGGCAACACATAGATGTTTTTTCAAATTGTTCTATACTATTATTTACCCTAATTATATTAAAAAACTAGCTCAAGTTAAGGGTTGTCTTAAAGGTTATATACGAGTAATTGTCATGTGGAAAGGTACACATTTATGATTTTGGCTTTAATACTATATAGAACCTTCTAAGTCAATTGATTAATTATCCCCTAAAATTATTTATTAGGGGATAATATAAGAACAAACATAAATGACTTGGATTCGAAGTTGAATATGGTGGCAGAAAAATCCGGGCTCGGGCCCGATTTTCATGAATAATTTTTTTTTAATTATATAAATTATATTGTTAAAATTTAATCCAAACAAAAAGTAAAAAACATTTAAAATCATTTTCCCCATTTTCAAAGTATTAAAAAATTCAAAAAATAATAATTTTTTTTCAGAAAAAAATCTAAAAAGCACGGCATGGCCCTACATCATACAGGCCCGGGCCAGGCATGGCAAAGCCTGGGCCCAACCCGACCAGTTGTCTTACTTAGTATTGAGTTGAGTTTTGTGCTAAGTTTTTTTATTAATTATATTTAGTAGTTATTAGATAAAAATTTATAAGTAATTAAATCTATATATACACGTGTGGCATAAGATTATAGAAAATTAAAGACAAAAAATATTATATCAGCAGTTCCAAATTCAAACATAAAACTCCGCAGCTAGTGCATTGTCTTTTTTTCCTTTTTTTTAATAACATTTAATTTGTGTTAGATTAGCTTATATCTCGGTTATTATTTTAATTTTTACTTGAGACAAGAAGAGGACTACAGACTACTCCCCCCAAAACAGCACCCCTTAGTTCCCTTGAATATTTCCGATTTTGCCCCTGGAATTTTTAAAAATTCCCACCCTCAACAAACCAAATATATCCCAATATATATATTTAAAAATAAAATATATACTTATTTTATTTTATTAATTAAAATTTTTATTTTTTGCTTTATATATATATATATATATATATATATATATATATAACTTTTATTTGTTTAATAATATTTCATATTTCATATTTCATATTTATTGTTGTTTATTTTGTGTTCATTTATTCATTTAAATTTTTTGATTCTTTTTTAATTTATTTAACACTACTTAGGTATTATAAATATATTAGTATGTATTAAATAAATAAATAAATATAAATATATATATATATATATATATATATATATATATATATATAGTACAAATAAAAATATAAAAAGTTACACTTAAAAATAAAAACATAAATTATAAACATGAAGTCTCTTTCTGGCGCACTTTGTGATATACCCAATACTTCGTACCAATTATAATTATTTTATAATTAATTTTATTTGGTAACATTATATTTTTTTTAATAAATAAGTAGTGTTAATTAAATTAAAAATGAATAAAAAAATTAAATGAATAAATACGTAATTTGTAATATTTATTAACAAAAATAAAAAAATAAAAAATATAATTAATAAAATGATAAAATGAGTTATAATTAGTATATAATTATTTTTAAATAAATATATAATTTTTGTCATGTATAATAATTGAATAATAATTGAATGAGTGATAAATTACAAATAGAGGGACATTGTGGTAAAATTACAGGGAGATAAAAGAGGGGAGGACCAATTTTCAGACAAGAATAATGCAGTGGCGATGTCAAAAGTCTAGGGCAACAAAAATGGAAAAGCTAGAAGGACAATATTGAGTTAGGCTAAACCTAAATTTAATTTTAGTTACCAAAATTTTATCAAAATTCTAATTAAAAATTTTAAAATTTATGTATAATGATTTTTGTACTTCTTATATTTATGGATTTTGGTCTCGTTTTAAGAACTTGCCTATGATCCGTCAAAATTTAAGATAACTCAAGACCGAACTTATATTTAACCTCTTTTAAATCAAATTTCTCACTTCGCCATTGGTTTAGTACATAAGTAAATAATAAATAAGAAACATAAAAGGAAAGTCCAGAAAATATCAGACTCGTTAAAAACCTTATTCGTAAACCTTAAGGGAAAATATAAGGAAGGAAAAAGTGTCCACCTCCAATTAAAATAATACTACACAAATAAAATAAAAAAGACTAACTGAATTTACATTGTGAAAATCCATGTGCATCATTAAAAAAAGAGCGATAAATAACTTTAAGATGACTTTTCCCATCACACAAGAGAATAATAAGTAAGCCCAGTTTTTACAAGTTGATCAGAAAACATTATAATCCCAAAAAGCATGAAAATTGTGAAACCTGAAAGTCTTAATCATACTATGACGATTCAGTAAACGGATCTGAATATTTCATGAAGCCCTAAGAGGCGAATTAGAAATAATTAAAAAAATAAAAAAAAAAAGATCAAGATCATCTGAGAATACTTGTATATATAGAGCAGGTATCTTTAAGAAGATTGCATGGTTGGCAGAAATAATTTTTTGTTTTATTTTATGGATTTATTTACATGGCAATAGGTCAGCCGCTCATTAAACTCAATAATAATCATGGTAACAAGTTGTGCTGGAATCATATCAAATTAAGATCTTTGCGATATATATATATATATACACACACACATGTTAGATATTGTCCGTACTAATGATGTTATAAAATTTATCGTATAATCTATCATTATTATTTTCTGAGAGATTTTATAATTAAATGATTATATTATTTGACTTGTTTACTAATCAATCGTTGTCATTTTCAGAGAGATTCTATAATAAAAAAAAAATATTATATCTGTCATTAGATTATAATGAAATGATCGGAGTCACTAATTAAACTTATAAATATAAATGTTTGGATATATTATTACTCTATTAATCATAACTTTTCATTTAAACTGCAGTGTCCAAATTCAATCCCGCCGGCCTCAGATTGGGGCTTTTCAATCCAATTTAATCTCCTTTCATTTAGAATATCTGATTGCTCATCTATCAGATCAATTGAAAACAAGATGTAACTATTATAATTGAAGCTAACCATGCGGTGTCGGCCAGAAGGAAAAATCTATAATTCGTTATTCTTTTACAATAATAACGTTATATATATTTCTTAAATACTTAATTAACACCGAATTTTCGTCTATTAATCTCTAAAATGAAAAATTCAACAGTGCTATAATTATTTTAACCAATAGACAAAAATTGAGTATTCAGGGGAGTGTAAGTATTATTATTTATTTAGTTTAAAGCTGTTCTTACTGCAATTTGATTATAACAATTATTTACGATATAAAAAGCACTGTGTATATGTTATTAATATGCATGAAGCATATGGGTGTCCATTCATGCAACTTGCTATAACTTGTGGCCTGCCTTGATCTCACAGAGATCATTATCATTGCAACTTACAAACACTTCCGCAAGATTAGGGAATGGGGACGCTTTGCCATAGGTTAAAAAACACCATGACAGGCCGATGTCTCATCAATATCCAATCCATAAGACAACTTGCAAAAAACTTGTTACTCTGTACGAAAATGCATCCATTAATTTGTTTCTGGGTTTGGCCAATACTTTCTTTGAAATGATCAATGTACTGTTGTTTCTACTTGCGGAATCAAATTATTAACCTAATTGTCTGCTTTCAAAAATGTTCCAATCCCACTTGTTAAACAAGTTACATTTCTTTAGTCATATGGCAATTCGAACATTAACTCATCCGATTGGTGTGACATTGACAGTCCACCAAGTGGCTTTGTGAATATGGGGACACTCTTAATCTGGCACTCGGAAGCAATAATGGCTCTTCATTTTATAAGTTCTATTTCAATGTACCCCATAAGATCTAAATTAGGGTTTTTGGGTTCCTGTTTTTCCTTTTCTTTCGATACGTATATATTATTTACTAAAGTGCGTTTTCCATAATCAACCAAAACATAGGATAACAAATGGTTGCGATCCACGCACATAAACTCACATGGTTCGCACTTAAGACTTTGTTTAAATCCCATACTACATATACTATTAGCCAATCAAAAACAGATCAATAAATTTAATTAGCTTTTGCTTATTTGATTATTTCAGCATAGATTAGTTGGTTGGTAATCAATAATTGTGGTCTTTAACAGATGGCACATGGAGCAAACATCAGAAAGAAAATATCAGCATAAAGAATTAAAATAACGAAAGAAATTTACTTTAGTTGATCTCTTATTTCTTTAGTTTGGCCACTCTTTGCGTCGCCAGTAATTAATCATTACTCAAATAATTATGA
Organism: Zanthoxylum bungeanum; assembly: GCA_019454045.1. Taxonomy (NCBI): domain Eukaryota; kingdom Viridiplantae; phylum Streptophyta; class Magnoliopsida; order Sapindales; family Rutaceae; genus Zanthoxylum; species Zanthoxylum bungeanum. Next base: position 86,276 of record SKCR01024304.1, read on the forward strand.
CCTAAGTAACATATTATCTCATCTTGAGGTTCCAGATTTGAATCCAGGAAGCGCGTCTGGTAAGAGTATGGGACAGCCGAAGATTTTACTTGCTCCACTTCAAACCGAAACAAGTGGTTTGGCTGTGAGATTTTCAATAATTAAAAAAAAAAAAATTATCAAAGTAGTTTTGGGGTTTCCCACAATATCAATTATCGGAAGAGTTGACCAAGTGATAGACACCTCAATCATGGAGTTCACTTGATTAGCAGTTAAATGCTGCGTGTTTTAAGTTTCAAACAACTTCATTACATGCATGGGCTCATGGCTTTGATTATGAGAGAGAATCATAATGACTAGTGGCACAAGGATACCAATCACTCCATCTGTCTCACACATGTGTGGCACGTGCAAGAGAAAGACAAGCTGAAAAATCTTCCTCTAATATTCTCAATTCCCACGTGTGCACATGGGTGCACACATGCGCGCACATCCATAGGAATATCCATACATATTACAGATATTCTTTACATTATTTATTTATTTTGGTTTTAAGTGGAATTGATGATTCAAAATTACCAAGAAAATCATTGTCGTTGAATTTTTCAAATACTCGAAGACCACTGATTTGAAAATGCATAGATACCAAAATGCCTAATTCTTAATTAACCTGTTTGAATATTGAAAATTAAGATCAAAATATTTTTTTTTTTCCATTTAAACAAATTGCTTGGCAGGTAAGATTAAGCAAATCAATAAACTTTTTAATTAGGTACGTGGTAAATTGCCATTGGCCAACCTATATAGCTTTTTCTTTTTCTAAATATTCTCAGACACGTACAAATATTAAAAGCTTTCAACACTCATTCAGTAACTAATGAATTATGTACTGTATGGGATTTGGGATGCAAATCATGTGGTCCTCTCCTCTTTTTTAATCAATATATATATATAATAATATGAGATAGCTAGCCATATAATTAATATATATATACACACACTAATGCATACATATATCTATATATAATAATTAGCAGATTCCCAACTGACCTGGTTAACCGGAAATAAACTACTAACTGCCAATACCCACCTAACTCTAGCACCCATCAATTGAGTAGATAATGATATTGTAATAATCTTTTAATTACTTTGGAAAATAAATGGGGGTCTTTCCTCTTTTTTATTTTATTCATTCTTCTTAGTCTTTGACTCTTTTACTCTCGGGTTAACTTTCTGGTTCATCACTTTTTGCTAGTGCATGCATTAGTAAAAGAAATGGTCAAATTCTTCTAGAAAAACAAATAGATGTATTCAAGAATTAGGTACGAAAGTAATCTTTTACAAGCGGAAATGAAATTAAGCCATTGTTGGACCTTTAGTCAAAAAGATCATAAGACGAAGGTAGGCTCCTTACGAAAGAAAGAGAGAGATAGATTAGATTTGATGGGATTGTATGTTTGTTGGCATGCACATGGAATGCATACAATATGTGAAGAATATTTATTTGTGGCGTGCATGGTTGGATATTTGATCATTAGTATTAATTAAAAGTAAAGCATCTTTCAAATTAAAGGACCAAAGAAGTTGAGTCATAATTAATTCCATGGCATGTTTGCAAAATCATCAAATGATTTCTTTTCTTTAATAAGAACTTGTGACTAAGTAACGGGTATTAATTTGGTGGAAGATTTGTGTGGGTATTGTGTGTATTTGAACCAATCACGTACGCATTTGAAACTGAGAGTTTTACACGTTATTAATTAATTGGAATCTTTGATCATAAAATATATATGTTACTTTTCCACCTAATTCAGATCTCTCTCTTATTCTCTTGGCACTAGTAGCTAGCAGCTGTGCCTTTCTCATTGGCTGATGTAACTTTTACATAAAATTCATAACTCTAATCCTTTCTTTGGTTAAGTATTTATATAATGAAAATTGCATCGTATATGCCGATGCATGAATCAAGACCATTTGTCTTTTAGAAATGGGAAACATGATCATAGACTAGAGATATGATAATTTCTTTATAAAAGTAGTCCTATGTTCTCCAGCTCGAGGTAGGCAAAAGTGGTCAGAATTGTCAATATGGTTAGGTATCATATTAATTTACATGAAATTTAAACCATTTTGCTTTCAAAGCAAATTTTCAAGGAAAGAAAATGACAAGCATATACTAATAATTAATCTACAAATTCTATTTTCAATTACTGTTAGTTCACTTTGTTGACATCTCTATTGTATAAAGTATGTTTTGGATTCGATTCCTTTCAATGACGTGAGTGAATGAGAAACTCATGTAATTACTGCATAAAGTAGGTCTTCCTCATGGTGGCATGAGTAACTCATGCTTACATAGTTATTACCATACTGGTCTTTACAAATGTGATTGAAATTTGAAAGTGATCAACCTAAGAAAGTTTGTTAACAAATTTTCCCATGAGAAGAGTTCGTATGTACACTAGTAGTAATAGTGTTGTCAATTTCAACAGCCTAAATATGGCAGCAGCTTATCTTAGCCATTAGTAAATGGTGCAGTCACACACCACACCACCGAATTATTAAAGGATCATTTAAGTTCCGCAATGTTTGGTGCAATGTCACTTCTAGTTTCAACCAAATTGGAATTGTTTGATGCCTTGACGCAAATAAATTTACTGAAACGATTACCCAGACACCAAAAATTCTCAAAAGTCAAATGAAGAAAATCACACACAAGAAAGTGTTAGTAGGCTGAAAGTTTACTCTATTGCCATGTTGTAAATTTAGACTGTCATTAAACATCAAATAACATGTAAACAACCAATTCAAACCAGAAAATTGGATCTAATATGCATAAACCCTAGAAACCTTAAAACTTGATAATTAAGAAAAACCTTATGAATCCAAGTCGAGATAATCCTCTGTCCTTAAGAAATTATTTGCCCCGTCACAGGTGCTTTACGGATTCGCAATTGGCCAATGTTCTCCCAGGATAACTTGGTTCCTTCTTATCCAAGGAGCACACCTTGAAAAGTATACAAACTAGGAAATGGTTGAACTCTCTCTCAAAAACCAAAACAACAAAAACTCACTAATTTCAGATTTCTTTTTTATTATCCTTTGTATTTGGATATAAAGCCTCTTTTATAAGGCAAGGAAGAGTGCCAATAGGGCACCCCTTGGGGTGGGGTGCAACCCTCCAAAGGGTTGTACCCCTCACAAGCATCCAAAACATCCAAATGACAAATATACCCTTAATGAACATTTAGAAGAATTTCCAACAATCCCCCATAATTCTTCAAATATTCATGGAGAGAGTATCAAGAACTAAAGCTGCATCGAAATAGGTAGCTTTCGCCTTGAACCTTTCCTAGTGAGTGACAATCGGATTTACTTGGCAAACCAGTGACCCATAGTCTTGAACTGTTCTGCCGTTGGTGTAAACCAAGACAATTGCCAACACACAGCTTTACTTCGACCATTTCCCGTTCTACGGTTGTGTTCATTTCGGCCCTGAACAACGGTCCTGGATTCATCAAGCACTTTAGTGTAACCCGCCTTTAAAAGTTCCCATGGAAGCGGCCTCACTTCTTACTTGAAATATGTGATCTACTATGAAGAGGTAATCTGTCTTTACCCCCATTAGGACTCATCTCCTAATATAGTGATCATTAAAAGCCTTAGCTTATCCTAACCAATGACAGACAACACTCAGCGTCATTATCGGAATGAGAAACAGTACAAAACTCTTCAGTGCTTGTTTTGAATTGCACAAAGTTTCTGTTGTCCCTTTTGAACCTAGATCTTGGGATCTCCAGTCAGCTAGGTTTGGTTTCCACAGTGACAATTCTTAGATTATAGGCTTCAAGCCCATTCCCCTCGATGACTTCTCAAGTTGCTCTCGAGGTAAACCTTTAGTTAGTGGATCCGCTAGGTTTCCTTCGACTCAACATAATCGATCGATATTATGCTACTAGAGAGCAGTTGACCTATGGTATTATGTCTCCGACGTATGTGTCGAGACTTACCATTATACATTGTATTTTGGGCTCTCCCAATAGCCGATTAGCTTTCACAATGTATGCTAATCGTTGGCACCGGTTTGGCCCAACTAGGAATATCCTCCATGAAAGTTTCTAAGTCATTCTACTTCTTCCGCTGTTTTGTCTAATGCTATGAACTCTGATTCCATAGTAGACCGGGCAACACATGTTTGCCTCGAGGATTTCCATGACACGGCTGCATTACCAAGTGTGAAAACAAATCCAACCGTAGATTTGTAATCCACTGTATCAGATTTCCAGTCAGCATCGCTATATCCCTCTAGAACAGCAGGATATCTCTCGTAATGTAGCCCATATTTTGAAGTTTCTTATACCTCAAAACACTTACTATGGCTTTCCAGTGTTATGTCCTGGATTGCTAGTATATCTGCTAAGCCTATTCACAGCTTGAGCGATATCAGTTCGTGTGCAATTCGTAAGATACATCAGACTTCCGATGATCATTGAATACTTTAATTGCGATATGCTTAAGCCAGTATTCTTTGATAGAGGAAGAGTTAGGTTAGCTACTCCCAAATCTTTCATATCAAATTTACTGGATCACTTTCTTGGTAGACTGAATCAACTCATGATTATTACCAATTATCAGCATATCGTCTACATAGAGACATACAATGACATATCATTTTTGAGTTGATTTGGTGTATATACACTTATCACACTCATCGGTTTTAAACTCACTTGACAATATCTCTTTGTCAATTTTCCCATGTCATTGTCCAAGTGCTTGTTTTAATCCGTACAAGAATTTTACAAGTTTGCACATCTTTTGTTCTTATCCAGGAACATTAAACCTTTCTGGTTGTTCCATGTAAATCTTTTCATCCAATTCACCACTCAAGAATGACGTCTTTACATCCTTTTGATGTATTTCAAGACCAAATATAGTTGCTATGGCTATGAGCATTCTTATCGATGTGATACGAATCACTGGTGAATAGGTGTCAAAGTAAACAAGACATTCTTTTTATCTATAACCTTTTATGATAAGCATTGCCTTGTACTTATCTATTGATCCATCCATTTTCATCTTTCTTTTGAATATCCATTTGTAGCCCAGTGGCTTACAACCTGGAGGAAGATCAACCAACTCCCAAGTATGGTTCTGTAGGATTGAATCAATCTCACTGTTAATAGCATCTTTCCACAGAGGTGCCTCTGGAGAAGACATTGCCTATTTATAGCTTTGAGGCTCATTTTCTAACAAATATGTCAGAAAATCGGATCTGACTCTTGGTCAACCTGATCACCGTCTTTGACAGTATCAACAGATCTTTTGAGAGACTCTCTTCTTTGTCTTTCCTTATAAGGAAATGTCTCTTCAAAAAATATTACATTCATTGACTCAATCATCACATTTAGATTGATGTCAGGAATCTCATACTTGTGTACCAAGAATCGATACGCACTACTGTTGCAAGCATATCCAATGAATATACAGTCAACAGTTTTGGGTCATATTCCACCTTCTTAGGTTTAGGAACCATCACCTTAGCAATTAGAAAGACACCCCCACATTTTCAGATATTTGTAGGAAGGTACATAACATTTCCACAACTCATATGGTGTCTTTTACAATCTCTTGTGAGGAAGCTTGTTCAGAACGTAGTTCGCGAAAAGCAGGGCTTTCCCCCACAAGTTATGAGGTAAACCAGAACTTGTCAACATGGCATTCATCATTTCCTTCAACGTTCGGTTTTTGCACTCAGCAATCCCATTTTGTTGAGGAGAATATGGAGCAGTGGTTTCGTGAATAATTCCGTGCACAGAACAATATTCACCGAATGATGAAACATATTCACCACCTCTATCACTCCTGATTCTTTTGATTTCCTTGCCAAGTTGATTTGCAACTTCGTTCTCAGTGTATAAAGCTCTCAATAGCTTCAGCTTTGCTTCTCAGCAAATACACCTAACAGAATCTTGTGCTTTCATCGATAAAAGTGATAAAGTATTTTTTACCGCCTCTTGTTTGCACAATATTCATGTCACACACGTCAGTGTGTACAAGTTTCAAGGGTTCAGAACTTCGTTCTATGATGTTCTATGTATTTTTTTGCTTCAACACATGTCTCACACTAATGTTGGCTATCAATGCAAATTTAGGTATAAGATCCATGTTAATTAATGTACGCATTGTATCATAATTAACATGTCATAACCTCACATGCCATACATTTTGTGACTCAATAATATAAGCAGAAGTTTCAGCTTTATTAATAGCACAATTGACAGTCATTGAAAATGCCATCAGCGAGGTATCATTTTCCTACATAGATATCATTTTGGTCAATACAATCTTGTCAGAAACAAATACAAACCTGAGACCGAGTTCTTCCAAATATCTGGAACATGCAAACATTCTTATATGTAAGCTCCGTTCCGGATATCATTTTCAGAATTATTGTGCCCTGTCCAACCACTCTAGAGGTAGATGAGTTTCCCATTGTCAGATGATCGCCACCATCGACCTTTCTGATACGAGGAAAACATCTTGATATCAGCACAGATATGACGAGTAGCCCCAGTGTCTACCCACCATTCTCTCAGATTCCCAACTAAGTTGGGTTCAGTTACCACTGTTGAGAGGTTCATTTCTGAAATCTCATCAGTTAACTGCTCATCTTCAGCGACATAGGCCTCATTTTTCTTGCCCTTGTCCTGAGACTTCTTGTTTCTGCAATCCTCTGTCATATGACCGCTCTTTTCACAGTTGTAGCACTTTCCCTTGAACTTCTTGTTCGCTTGGGAAGAATCAGCTCCATTGTTTCTCTTCTTGCTACCCTTTACACCCTCAATGATTTTGGCCTTAGACTCTGTAGTCTTGTAGCTGGCCTTCTCGGACATCATGTTGTCCTGTTCGATTCTCAATCGAACTCCAAGGTCTTCAAGGCTCATCCGCTTCTTTTTGTGTTTCAGATAGCTCCTGAAGTCCTTTCATGATGGAGGCAACTTTCCAATTATGGTGGCAACTAGAAACGTCTCACAGAGTTTCATACCTTCATCCAGTATTTTATGAATGATCTACTGCAGTTCACCCAACTGAGACATCACCGTCCTTGAAACTACCATCTTGTACTCTAGGAACCTACCCACGACAAAATTCTTTTATCCGACATCCTCAGTTTTGTATTTCTTCTCGAGAGATTCCCATAGGATATTCGCAGAAGTCATGCCTTGGTACACATTGTACATGGTATTGTCAAGACCACCCAAAAGGTAGTTCTTGCACAAGAAGTCGCCAGACGACCATGTCTCTTCTCGCAGTTCCTTGGCTGCCTCTGATTCACCCTCCACAGAACCCGGAGGATCTTTGAGGTACTTAGCCAACTGCAGAGTTGTCAAGTAGAACAACATTCTGCTCTGCCACTGTTTGAAGTTTGCCCCACCAAACTTCTCCGATTTTTCTCCATGAGAGACCGGTACTCTGATGTTTCCGCTTGGAATCAACATGGGTCAATAGGTCTACGAAAGACAAATTGCACAACGATCAAAAAATGATCTTGTTCAAAGTGATATACTAAGTAACCACTTATTGTTCTATTGGACGGTGGTTTCAATAAACACAAGTCCTTGAATTTCAACTAAAGATTCTTTAGAAAAATGAATAAACGAATATTCTCAGAGGACGAGGGGGGTCCGGAGTAACCACTTAAATCCCTGACCACTTAGGCTCTTATCGCCTTTTGACAGAATATTCTTTAAACACTTTTCCAATAAGATCTTTTAGCAATTCAAACCCAGTATTACACTTATTCAATAGCACAAACTATATATGATATGTGTAGATATATGTGTAAGTGTCAATCAAGATTGGATGGAATTACTTGTATGGTTTTTTAGGGGCTGAATCCGGTAACGCAGCGGAAGCGGTGAAAATCCGATTTTCAGATTTCAAAAACTTTTTCTCGGATTAATTAAATAAACATATTTATTTAATATTCCAATAATCAAATTATGAAATAAAATTCAATAAATCATAAGTGAATTTATCAAATTACCCTTACTTTGGTATTTTGTCCATTTTAGTCCGAAATTGATCTAATCAATTTTGAATGATTCTAAATCATTTCTAAGATGAATTTAGCATGTTCAAAACATCAAAACACCAAAAGCACCAAAAATCCCAAATTCCTTCATCAAGGCCGAATGCACCTCCAAGGTGCCATAATGTGCATTTTGTCATTTCATGCTTCAAAACACATCCTAATGTAATCCAATCAACATGAAACTTTATATGTATCATATACACATCCAAATGCACAACATATATGAAAACCCCCAAATTTGGAATTGGTCAAGAACCCTAATTTTTCAATTTCCTCAAATTGGACAAATTAGACCAAATACATTAAATCAATTACTTCAATCATCATTCTTCCATCCAATCCAAGTCTCAACACAATGAAACAACTCAAGATCAAATTTAGGTCATTTAAGAGTGGGTCAATAACTCTAGATTAGCAACATGGTTTCCAAAACCTTAAAAGAAAGCTTATTACTACAATAGTCATACACTTCCTTCGTCACACATGCTTTACACCTCCATCAAAACTTCCATAAAAAAAAACCACAAGGAACAAAGAAAGAAATAACCTTAGAATATCATATATTAAAGCCTAGAACCTAAGGAACAAATTCCTTACTAATAGCAAGTTCAAGAAACTTACTAAAAATCCAAGCTTTTTGATTTTTGTCTTTCTTTTCACAAACTTCCTTTGGCTTCTTCAATGGAGTTTCTTTTAGTAAAGTGTATTAGGTTAAAGGTAAAGTGAAATGAAAATCAATATATACATGCACAAGTTTGCCCTTGGCCGAAAATGACTTAAGCAAATACAAGTCATGCAATTTCAATTTCATTTCAAATTTATTTAGTCAACTTGCATAAATATCTAAATACAACTTTATTAGATATTTAATTAAGTCAACAAAGGCAACTAATATCATTTACTTCAAATATCCTAATGTAAGATATTATATTTTAATTAATTTAATCATTTAACAATTAAATAATTAATTAATTAATCAAATACAAATATATTAAATATATATATAATATTTACATTAAATATTAAAAACATATATTCATTTAGGATATAAGTCAAATAACTCATTTTGACTATTAATTAATGTGTATTTAATTAATCAAGTATTAAATGTAAATACACAATAATTAGGCAAATGACTATCTAGTCCATTTAGCATGTATTTTGCGTTTAACCTTTAAACGACTTTATAAATCATCAATATTATTTATTAATGTTGCTCTAGTGCTCTACGAGTATGTTTCATTATTGAGACTCTCTAGATTCAGGTATATCCGTCACGGAATCAAATTTCGTGTCCATAATCTATCTACCCGTAGATTATGATGATCACGGATAATCTCGATGAACCATACAGGTCAAGGTCATGGCAAATGTATAATTCCTCCGTCACAGGTATCCGGATAAATCCCAGAGATATAGATGTTAACGTCAAATCTCTATCGGGATTATCCAGTCGACTATTCTATTAGCAATCTCTAAAAGAATGTTTAGAACTAGCTACTAAACTTTACCACGGGCCCATGGTTTTATCTGATTGCTAATCATATGGACTACCTATGCTCTGATACACAGAACTGACGGATCCTATCTTGATACACATAGGACACCCTGAGGATCTGTCTACACCCAACGAACAGGCGGAGGTCTGATCTAAATAGATCGGTGACGTGACTGCCATCTAAGTGTAGAAGATGTCTCATGTGCCCACAATGGCATCTCAAGTCTAAGAATCACAAGTGCTACTCAACCCGAGAAGATTCTTATTGACGCTGGTGTACCATCCATTAAGAATCTTCGGTGGGTCGTTCAGTGTTTATCCGCTATAAACACCTACACGTCTATACTAGTCTCCAAGACTTATGGTTCATTGAGAAACCATTGGAATCATATATTCCAGTATACAACATGTACCGGTCTCAACGGGTTTACTATACTGACCAAGTAATGTAAACATTGACCAGGAACTGTCTGAGAATGACAACGTCATGATACTACTCAATGTCCGTTGCGACGCTTTTGCAACTGTATCATGACTAATCATTCTAGGGTCATTACGTCTTTACCATATAGAAAGATATATTATATTATAGAAACTGCATATATTATTCATAATAATAATGTTTTACATAAGTATTCAACAGAAATACAAACGGGAATTGGCGCTCTGAGCACCAACCCCAACATTACTTGTGTAAAATTACACTTTAAATTCTCAACCAAGTATGCAACACACAATAAATTTTCCAACTTTATCACTAATTGTATGCTTGTGATAATTGAACAACCTAATAATAACTTAAATCTATACTACCAAGATTATAGTGATTCAGTATATGATTAACTAAGTTAATATTAGTATAAGTCTTTACAGTTTATAACAATTCCAGGACTATTTCATTAGTGTCGCGTTCGTATCTACGTTCGAACGAGACTGTCCAGTGTGTGCGTTCGTGTTGCATTTGATAACGCGTTCGAACGAAGTGTTCCAGATAGTTCACGTTCGTGTAGCGTTCGAGAACTCGTTCGAACGGAATAATTCCAGAGAGTTTGCGTTCGAGTTGCGTTTAGGACGCGTTCGAACATTCTTAGGCAGAAGGCTTGCGTTCGAGTTGCGTTTGAATACACGTTCGAACGTTCTTACGAATTTTCAGATTTTTGCCTTCGCTTGCGTCGGGTGTTCGAACGCCTTACGGGTTTTTAATGCACAGTCTGTATTTTTTCCAGAAATTTTCTTAACTACACATGCGATTTACTATTTAACAACACTAGTCAATAAGTTCTTAAGATTGTTGTAAATTTAGTGTCATTAAACATCAAATAACATGCAAACAATCAATTCAAACCAGAAAATTGGATCTAATATGCATAAACCATAGAAACCTTAAAACTTGATAATTAAGAAAAACCTTATGAATCCAAGTCGAGATAATCCCATGTCCTTAAGAACTTATTGGCCTCGTCACATGTGCTTTACGGATTCGCAATTGACCAATGTTCTCCCAAGATAACTTGGTTCCTTCTTGTCCAATGAGCACACATTGACAAGTATACAAACTAGGAAATTGTTGAACTCTCTCTCAAAAACCAAAACAACAAAAACTCACTAATTTCGGATTTCTTTTTTATTATCCTTTGTATTTGGATATAAAACCTCTTTTATAAGACAATGAAGGGTGCCAATAGGGCACCCCTTGGGGTGGGGTGCAACCCTCCAAAGGGTTGTACCCCTCACAAGCATCCAAAGCATCCAAATGATAAATATACTCTTAATGAACATTTAGAAGAATTTCCAACAAGAAGTTGCTGTTAGCACTCCTCTTTTACCCTGATTACCCACTTTACTTTGATTTGCAAAAATTATATGAGTCTTTTTAGAAAACTACAGGAGTGTGTTTAGGAAATCATCTCTCTCTCTCTCGTGTGTGATTTATTCGTATGTTGCTTTTGATAGATCCTCTGGTAACAGAAGTATATTTATATTATCTTATTTGTTTATTATGTTAGTTATATCAGCCATCTGTGATTTCGCAATTTGATTATGGTACCCTATTAGCACTGAAACTGTTATGATCTGACAATTAATATTTATATCCAATTTGAAATTTTAGATTTTCGATAGATTAGGAAAAGAAAGAAAGAATTACATTCACAAAATGCACTACTAGTTAAATGACAACAAGTTTTCCTAATTTACATTTACAATCTTGCATGCTCGATATAGATAACTTATGAGATTGGCTTGGATGTGTGCGATTAATTTCTGATTATGAATTATGTTTTATTCACGACCAAATTGAATGTGGGTCTTCTTAGATTTTATCAAATAGTAATATTTTATGTTTTTCGAGATTCCCGTAAGTTGATTGTTCATGTCATGTACAAACCCGATGACAATTTCATAACTTTTATATTTTCTCTAAATAATAATAATACACTAAATCAAAGTTAAAGCATTATAATCTTAAGCTCCCTCCTCCATACACCGGACCACCACCCTCACGGCAGCCTATAGGGATCAAGTTAGCCTCTGACCTTGCTCCTCCTTATATCTCATTTATCGCTCATTTCCATTACTAATTTGAGCGTCAGAGTACCTATGACACCCTCCACACCGGTGAGTATATTCTTAACGCTCACTCTACCTTTGTTTTGCATGATCACTAGTGCCCCATACTACAAATTCTCAATTGTGGACCTATGGCGAAAATCGGCGTCTACAACTATATATTGCTGTAAAAAAAAAAAAAAAGTGCCATCCAAATTACTTTCAAATTATCTGATTAAATTGTCAAAATCCAATGAAACTCTCAATAGTATATTTACTTAGGTTAGTCTCTAACAGATGTGATTTTGTGGCAAATATCCTAGAATTTGATTGTTAGATCCTGGATTCGAGTTCAAGAAATACATTTCTTATGAGAGATTGAGACAGCCGATAATTTTACCTACTCTGTTTAAGTACATCTCAGGTAATTTAACCGTGGGGTTCTAGACAAAAAAAAATCTTCCCTTAGCCTAGCCTTGCCACCATCACATTTAAAATAGTGAAGCATCTGAAAGTGCAATACAAAATCAATTCCAAAGTTAAAAAAAGCGCGTCTCGCTACAATTATCAATTAAGGCTTTAGAAAAATGACAAGCTTTCAAAATTAATTTGCCTGGTCTGTATATGTGGTCTTGGATTGAAGCCTTTCCGAGTGGCCGAGCAAGTGGATATTTAATACAATAATCGTCGGTCGGTTGATATAAATTTTCAAATACAAATTTTTTAAGTATAGTTTTTATAAATATAATATTTAATAATAAAAAAAATTAAGTATTTTGTTGTAAGTGATTATTTTTATTTAAAAATATAAAATTATTTTATTGAACAAGATTTTTTAAGTTGTGTTATGAAATAAATGAATTAATATTATTATATTAAATAACAGTATTATAGAAAAATTAACTATTTTCAAAAAGTTTTTCAAATTCTATCTCCAAAAGTCCAAAATTTGAACTTTTATTAATAGAGAGAAATTAAATTTTCTAATTATCAATAAAATGCAATCAAACACAATCAAAAATTAAAAAAAAAAAAAAACTTTTAGATTTAAAAAATTATTTTATCTCTATTAAAAATCATATGAAACAGCTGAATAAGAGCAAATCAAATAAAAAGATTTGGGCAGCAAATGGATATTTAATACAACTCACAGAACAAGAGCAAATCAAATAAAAAGATTTGGGCTGCCAAACCCCAATTGTCCCCAAACAAGGCCAGATTTTGAGGGTTTCTATTTATCTATTTATTTATTTTTGCATTGTTTAAATATTTTAACAGCGCATTTTTTCGTCAAAATACGTGTAAGGTTCAAACCTCATGAGACAAAGTCCCAATAAAAGGTGTTTGATTAAGTGAATAAGCATTCAAGGGGCACGAGCACACAAATTACAGTTATAGAGTTACAAAGCTAAGAAATTAAAATAAAATGTTCATTTTGAGTCTTCATTTTTCTATCTCTTATTCTTTCATGTTTGAGCTTTTTATAATGAGTCTCCGCAAACTATTTGATCGGTTTTGCTTTTCTTGATCCACGATATCCCACATCTTATGCTTGCAACTGCTGGATCACGCACCTAAACGCTGAGTTAACCATGCTAATTGCCAAACCGTGGAGAGTTACCGTCAACTGCCACACTTTGGAAGCCACTTCAAGAAGACGAGTTGTAAACATTTGTGTGTTTTGTGGTACCAGTGTTGGTGTTAAACCAAAATACATAGCAGCGGCACATGAATTGGGTCGAGTCTTAGCTGAAAGGAATATGCACATAGTTTATGGAGGAGGCAATCTTGGACTAATGAGGGTCGTTTCAAAGGCTGTACAAGATGGAGGCAGTCAAGCCTTGTGAATCATCCAAAAACCCTTGGAAGAGGCGAAACTGATAGGATCATCAAATGGCGAGGAACTAATCGTGCTAGGTATGTCTGAACGACTGGTAGAGATGAATAATCAGGCTGATGGTTTTATTGCTTTTCCAGGAGGCTTGGGCACTATGGAGGAAATTTTTAAAGTACTATCTTGGGAAAACTTGAACATACACCATAAACCGCTTGGACTATACAATGTTGATGGATTTTATCATTTTTTTTGTATGTTTTTTGATGATGTCCGGAGAAATGGGTTCGTGTCAAAACCTGTAAAAGAACTCCTCTTTGCTGCCAGAACTGCCCCATATTTAGTTGACCAAATCTTAGCATTTGAACCTTAAATTGACCCTATTCTTTCCAAGATAAACTGGTTCGATAATGATCGTAGTAAGAGGCGTCAAATAAATCTGAATCTTAACCTTTAACTTTTCATTTAGCTATAGAATTTCAGCTAACCAAGTACGGTTTTCTAAACTCTTCTTCTACTGTTTAAGAAATTGGGGACAATGTCTCATTTAGGTTTGAGGGAAGAATAGTTAAATTGTATCTTGTTTTTATTGTTTTATTTTTAGTAAAAAAATTTCGGAAAAGCCAAAAAAAATTGAAAAATTTTACAAAAACCATTTTTTTTTTTTTTTTTTTTGTATTTTTGTGTTTTTATTTGATTAATCAGGTGAAATTGGTATGAGATAGCTGTGTAAGGAATTTCCATTCCTGAGACGTATCTTAATTTAATATTAAGATAGAAAAATTCTCTCTCTGCCCTTACCGAGCCGTTCAAAATACTTAGTTACAAAAATCACTATCAACATTATTCTTATTAAGTTAAGTTAAAAAGTCTCTTGTGAAATTTGAAAAGGAATTTAACTATGAATAATATTTTCTCTACAATTTTTATTTTATATTATTTCATATTTATTCGATAATAGTGCTAAGATTTAATAGGTATTCTAATTTTAGTAGATATTCTTATTTTAAAGTTTTCTTATTAGAATATGGTTACTTATTGTGAGATTATATTGAGATTTGTTGTTATTTTGGTTAACAGTTTCTAATCTTCTGGAAAAAAAAAAAACTAATTACTAAGTGGATTTGTTATAAACTAGTAACAGTATCAGATGTTTGTGGAATTTGGAAAGATTTAGCTAATAAAAGGAGCATACATTTACTCATTGTTTGGATTGGGTATAAGGAGATTTATTGAAATAAGGTAATGCAATAAGATGTAATTTAATTTGTTATGTTTGGGAACATGATATGATAAAATGATAGTTCGATTATATTATTGTGTTTGGTTAGAAAGTATTTGAAGGTAAGGTAAGGTTAATAAAATATATCATCAAAATCATGAAAATACTTTAAATTATAGTGTGATGAACAGTATGATAAAATAAAATGTTCAATCCATTTAAATAACCATACCTCCAATTTACAATTCTTCTCAAATAACATTTTTTTTATTATTTACTATATCCAATCCAGACAAAGGGTTAGACTATAAAATAATTATTTTAATAAAATATTTTGGATAATTGATATCTATTAATAAGTGTGATATTACCTTTTCATCCATCAAAATCTTTTCAAGTAGGATTCAAAATTAATTGTGATTTGAATAATTATACCAATAATATATTTTCTTAACAGTTAAAAGTATAATTATAGCATAGTAACATGTGTGACGTTCCCGAAGTGGCTTGGTGGTAAATGGTTTAGAATTTGGTTGTGATCAAGTTATGGGTTCGAGTTTAACAGTGTATTTCTTATAAAATCCTGAGACAATTGAAGATTTTATCCACTCCGTTTAAATTCAGATCAGATAATTTAACGATGAGATTTCCAACATTTTTTAAAAAAAAAACACGGGTGACCACATCACGCTGCATATAACTTTTTTCATAACTGCAGAAACAATAATCTTTAATTAAAATAAAAAAAAAAAAAAAAAAAAAAAAAAAAACCCCTCTACTAATATTCACACAACTTCCTGTGCACTTATTAGCAAATTTTTAATTCAGTTCGTCACATAAAAACCCTAAACATCGAAAGTTTCAAGTTGAAACACAGAACACAAAAGTAATTATTTAATATAAAGGAATATGAGCATACGTGTTAGTGGAGGGAAGCGGCTTGCTCGAAATGAAGAGAACGTTTGGCCGGCGCCGGTCGTCATCTGATGCTTCTGACTTCGAACTTCTCTCATCTACATCTCAAATGCAACTCTTTAATTCTTTTTTGAAGGCTGCTAATGTTCTCCTTATTTTAGGAAAATGTATTAAATGAATAAAATTTGGTTGAGTTTGAAATTAAATGTAGAAGGTGGAAAGTGTATTTTGTAAAGTTGATTCAATATATTTTGGTTAAATTAGAATTAAATGTAAAAGATGGAATGTGTTTCTTAAAATGGAGGCTAATGTATTTTGGTTAAGTTAGAATGAAATATAGAATATAGAAGGTGTGTGTTTTATAAAATTGGGTTTAATGTATTTAGTCATGTCGTCCCCAAGGGGGGTGATTTGGTGGTGGATGGCACATGATCTTATCTTGAGATTCTGGGTTCGAATTCATGAAGTATGTTTCTTGTAAAAGCCTAAGATAGCCGATGATTTTACCTGCTCCAAAAAATATATATTTAATCATATCTTAATTAATCAATTTTTGTAAAGTATACATACATAGTACATAATAAATTATAATACTTTGCACTTTTCATAAACTGAAAATATGAACATAATTCATCCTCTATATGAAGAAGCCATCTCAAATCAAAACATACGAAGATCAAACAAGTGCTCGAGTCCCTCTATGACTTATATTTCTCTTCATTACATAGTCATCTGCCTTCTATGATATCTAATAGGTCGAATTTGGCACAAGGTTTGGAATTTATTACTCCAATACTTCGTCCATCGAGCCTCATTCAACATTTGGCTTATATCAAAATAAATTTTATTATCTTAATGTTTATTTCATCTATTGGAACATATTTTTATTTCATATTTGGAGAGTGTTTTTATTATTGAACATACATGGCATTGTTGCACCCAATAATTTATATAAATTGAGAGGAAAAAGTGTAAATTATAAAATTTATTTTCCACTACAGCTTTCGTGAAGAGTAGTGGTTGTGAACTGCGAAATAAATTAGGTTTTATTTATTTTTATTGGCACATCAAATAATACGCGCATTGCGCGGGCTTCCGACTAATTTTATATATAATAAAACTCATATATGGTGTTTTAAGAAGAAAATAAAATTTTTATGTGACACTTTGAAAAAAAGATATTAAACTTTTATATTTATAAAAAGATTACATAAATAAATAAATGAATAGCAACATTTGTAGTCCTAAAAATTATGTTGTTTTTACACTTAAATTCTAAATTTTTTTTTATGATTATTAAGTTCTATAAGTGAATAAATTTTTTATTTTAAGTCATAATCCGTTAACTCTAACGGACTTGCTGACATGGCATAACAGAACAACACTTCAGTACAAACATTAAATCAGTCAGCTATCACGTCAATTTGTGATAACAATTATGAATTCCAAAAAATTGTATTGTTTTTACACTTTAATCATAAAAAAAATGTCTATAAAGTCATATAAGTGAATAAGTTTTTTCTTTTAAATTTTAATCCGTTAACTGTAATGGACCTGCTGACGTGCCATAACGAAACGATACTTAGTACAAGTATTAAATCATTTAGCACATATTTTGACATGCATGTTTGCCATCAAAATGATTCATTTATATCAACAGAATGAAGATCCTTATTCATTCTCTATAAAAAATTTATTCTATGTTTACCATGCATTGTTGATATTATTTTTCTCGATATCACTATCTTAATTTGATGTGTTCCCAAGTCCTGACCTGGAAGATGATGATCTTTGGGTTTTTCATGCCGCTTTAGGGAAAGTCGCCTCAAGACTTCTCCAAATCAAACTACATATAATAAAGACTTATTTTACGACCTCGTCTACAAACAATTTACATAACTCTATGTTATATGTAGTTTGACTAGGAAAAATCTTGAGGCGGCTTTCCTTTGAGCGCCATGGCAAACCCAAAAATCGCCATCTACTAGGTCGGAATTTGGGAGCACAACGGATGAAGATAGTGATGTCGAGACAGATAATATAAATAATGTGGTAAACATAAATAATTTTTTTATGGAGAAAATAAATAAGGATCTTTATTCAATTGATCTAAATGAGTCATTTTCCTCGCAAGTATACAAGTATGTCAAAGTATATACTGATTTATTTAATGCTTGTATTGGAGTATCGTTTCGTTATATCACATCAGCAAATCCGTTACAATTAATAGATTATGACTTTTAAAAAAAAAATATTCACTTATAAAACTTAATTATAAACAAATTTTTTTTTTTGTACTGAAGTATAAAAACAACACATTGTTTAGAACTTTATAAATTGTTATCATAAACTAATGTGACAACTGATTGGTTTAATATTTGTGCTGAAATGTCATTCTGTTATGTCATGTCATGTCAGCAAGCCTGTTAGAATTGATGAATTAAGAGTTAAAAGAAAAACTTATTCACTTATATGATTTAATTAAAAAAAAAATTATTTTATGATTTATGTTTTAAAACAATATAATTTTTAAAACTAAAAATGTTGTTATCCCATAAATAAATAGTTGGTGTGGCATGTTTCGTGTTTGCTTAATTATCAACTAAATTATCAAGATTAGCTTAAGCTACGCGTTTGGCACTGTTAGCCTTTAAATAGTCCGCGCCACACAAACATTAGATTCATTGGGTACCTTCTTCAACTGCAAGTGTATTTCACTCTCTTCAAAACGACAACTGAAACAACAGTTTCCACTTGCCACGTCAGCGGCGACTCCATCAGTTGACGCGTGTGAGGTGTGAGTTATGTCTGCAGAATCAAGAAACCATTGCCTCTGAATTATATAAACATCCTCGAAGGCTTAAAAGGAGATGAGGGAGTCTTTGGGTCGCCTCTATTTGCAATAAACCGAAAAAGCAAAATCTAATCAAAGCATCACCTTCGTTACAACTACCTGTAAGTGTTTTTTTTTTTTTAAATGAGTTTGTTTATCAAACTTTGCTCTTGTTTTTGCTGCTTAGGATAAGTTTGTTTCTGCTGTATAATAGCTAAGATATCTTTCTTGTTTTTGAAAAATTATAATCTGGGTTTTTCAATGGTATCTTTTAGGTGATTATATATATTTATCTCAGCAGTGGGATGGAAGGCCATAGCATTTGTTCTTGCAAGTTGGTATTTGATTGGTTTTTGATGCATATGAACTTTAATTGAATATTCTAGGATTAGTATGTGTCTACTTTTTGCTTCATGACCAAGCCATATGAGGATTTGGCTGGGAGAGGGAATTTTTGCTTTACTACTTTAGTGTAATCTCGGGTATGGGGACCCCTTTGTTTTTGCAGTAAGAGTGAATAATATTAGTTTCAGATTCTGGGCCAGCTTCTTTTAGCTGTTTGGAATTGAGCATGTTTATTGTTTTAGAGTCTTTGATTTTGGAGGAAAATATCAATTGGAAATCTAATAGAGCATAGAGGAACAAGACTTCCGTGTTCTTTTATTATCTTTTAATTTCCAAAAGATTAAAATGCAAAGGGTTCAATTATCATCACAACAAGCCCCTGTACATAAGCTAGGGGATTCCCAAATGACATTGTCCCCAAAGTTTAGGTTAGCTGTGATCCAATCTTCCTTGTTAAATCCTTCGCCAGAGTTTGAGGAATCTCTCAGAGCAGAGCCACTCATTCCGGGTCTTCCTGATGATGCTGCACTCAATTGTCTCCTCCGACTTCCAGTTGAGTGCCATGCTGCCTGTAGAGCTGTTTGCAAGCGATGGCACCTGCTTCTTGGTAATAAAGAGCGATTTTTCACCCGAAGAAAGGAACTTGGTTTCAAAAACCCTTGGCTCTTTGTTTTTGCCTTTCACAAGTGTACTGGAAAAATACAGTGGCAGGTTCTTGACCTTACCCACTATTGTTGGCACACTATCCCTGCAATGCCATGCAAGGATAAGGTTTTTCCACATGGATTTAGGTGTGTTTCAATCCCACACGAGGGCACTCTATTTGTGTGTGGAGGTATGGTCTCTGATGCTGATTGCCCCCTTGACTTGGTCTTGAAGTATGAGATGCAAAAAAACCATTGGACTGTTGCGAACAAGATGATTACAGCTAGATCATTTTTTGGTAGTGGGGTGATTGATGGTATGATATATGTGGCGGGAGGAAGCAGTTCAGACCTTTTGGAGCTTGATTCAGCTGAGGTTTTGGATCTTGTAAAGGGAAATTGGCGCTCTATTGCAAGCATGGGCACACAAACGGCATCTTATGATGCTGCAGTTTTAAATGGGAAACTTCTAGTGACGGAAGGTTGGTGGTGGCCATTCTTTGTCTCTCCAAGAGGTCAGGTTTATGATCCGAGTACTGATAGTTGGGAGAGTATGGCTGTTGGACTCAGAGAGGGGTGGACCGGTTCAAGTGTGGTGGTTTATGGACATTTGTTTGTGGTTTCAGAGCTTGAGAGGATGAAGCTCAAAGTTTATGACCCAGACAGTGATTCCTGGGAAACAACAGAAGGTCCTCCACTACCAGAGCAGATTTCAAAACCCTTTGCTGTGAACGCATGCGACTGCAGAGTGTATGTTGTGGGTCGAAATCTGCATGTTGCTGTGGGTCATATCACAAGGCTGAGTACCTCAGAGAAAAAGTGGAGCTTCAGTGTACAATGGCAAGTTGTTGATACTCCAAATAATTTTTCTGACTGGACACCCTCAAGCTCTCAGGTTTTGTTTGCTTAGTTCTCCAATAACCTGATCTCATGTTTTGGATGCTGATGAATATGTTGTAATCAAATAAATTTATAATCTGTAGTGGTAATAGCTATGTGTTATTGTATGGTGTATTTTTTTTTTGGGTCCCTGCAGGAATTTGCTTAATGGATGTGTTGTTGTGTCCCTTATTTGTTTGTTTGTTTGTTTTTTTAATGTATTACTGTCAATTGCAAGGTAGCATTAACGTGACGATAATATTCTGCTAATTCTGTGAAGAGATGCAATTGGAAATTCTGCTAAGAGTTGCATCTGCAGGCATCGATTGGCATGCAAAATAGATCAAATTTACTGAACTCTAGTAAGTTAAAATGTTTGGTACACACTACTGAACTCTAGTAAGTTAAAATGTTTGGTACACACCCACATAGAACATAATCAAAATATATTGTAAAGAATGATGCTGTATTTGGGGATCAGGTTGATTTAGTAATTTTGCCCTAACAGACAACTCCATAACTTCTAGTTAAGAGGAAATCCATGCACAGAAGTTAAACTAGTGTGAGACCATGTCTCTATATTTTATCTTTCAGTATTTCAAAATAATAAGAATTATTATCTCCTAATAATTTGTGATTTATGTAACAACTATCCTAATTAAACTCAACCACCCCTAACTCCCTTTAATATATAAGTATTTCATTAGCGTGTGTGTGAGGGGTGAGAAAGAATTAAGAGTAGATACTGTATTGAATTTCCAGAAGCAGTGAAGAGTAAGAGGGATAAACAGATTCGTAGTGAGAGAAAACGAAACCAGAAGAGAGAGAAAGTCAGATAGGAGAGAGAAAAGGGGTCGTTCGACGTCTTCCGGCCACCGTTTCTGGCAAGTGACCACATCTGGAGAATCCTCTCGAGGAGACGAATCCAACGCCGCCGGACCGCCACCGAAACTCCACCGCACGCGCCCGTACGCGCCTCCACGCACCACCTCATCGTTGCTTCACGCGCCCCACGCGCAGCCTTGCGTGGTCGACACCTCTCGGATCAGAATCTTCCCCTCGTCGAGACACGCGAGTTAGACATCTCGTTTGCCCAATTCAGATCTTCGGTTTTCGTGAAACGAGCCTAGAACGACAGTTAACGTTGTCCGATTGTTCGTCGGTGATCGTCGAGTATCCGCCATTACCACCACTTTCGTTGTGATCCTCGTGACGTGTACTGTCTGTGGACCTCATCGTTCTGAAATTCAGAAGTCGTTGGAGCTCCGTACGTTATATTTTGCAGTTTTAGGGGTGTAATTGTAATATTTTGAGAATTTTTGAATTATTCGTAATTTGGCATGTTTAGGGACATAAATGAGTAAATTCTGATTTTTAGTGAGTAATATGAGATAATTGGAAGTATTGGGACTGAATTCATAATATTGGAGAGTATTGAGGTTAAATTATAAATTTGAAAAGTTTATGGGTAAAATCGTAATTTTAGTAAAATATAGGGACCTGATTGTAATTTTATACTTTTTCCAGATTTTAGCGAGGACATATAGATATAGAGAGTTTTGCGTGGATTGAGGTAAGTACAAAGCATGATGATTCTCTTAATATAAATGTTTGTTGATTGATGTTTACTATGTGAGTTATGTAATATAATATAAATATATATTTATATATGTAATGTTGGAAAATTGACTGAGTAATTGTTAGCATGAGAACGTAAATTGTGAATATAACTTCTGAGTATAAATTATATGTTTGTAATATGAATCGAAGTATTTGAGTATTGTGTGACTTTGAGATGAATTGATGGATGAAATATGATGAGATGTCTTGTATTGGATGTTGTATGAGATGGTTGTTGTGCTTCCGGATTTAGTATGATAATGGTCGAATATGTGAGATTAAGCAAGTTTATGCGAGATTAGTAGAGGTGTGTGGTTCAATCCTCATCTTGCACATTTATACGAGATTATATAGTGAAACCTCGGGGGTAAGAGAGAGACTCTCCCAATGGTTTCAATCCATTATTATACCGAATCCGGATAGCAAACTTTGTTTGATTGAGATTGTGTTGTTGTGAGTTTGTTTTCCCTGAGTTAGCTGTTATACATATTAATTGTTTATTTTCATATATTTTTTTTTCGGTGAGGTCATATTGAGAGTATGAGTGTTTTTACTTATTAAGCTCTTTAAGCTCACCCCTCATTTCCCAAACATCCCAGGTAGTTGGCCAACGCAACAGTAACAGTATCAGTATCGGGATTTAACTCGTTTGCCACAGTCGTAAATCGGGTTGGTCCAGACATTTATTTTCGCTTTGAGATAGGGCATTTATGATGACTTTCATGTTTTCAGACATTTATTGTGGTATAAACACTTATTGAGATTTATTTGGATTGCATTTTATAGGATATTATATTTCTTGCGAACTTTTGGTTCAATTGCATGACATATAGGTGCTCGAGCTGAAGTGGTTCGCGGACCCCTTTTTAGGGTTGGGCCCGCTATAGGGAGGGGGTCGTGACAACTAATTACAGAAAGAGACTGATTGGTGAAAGTTACCGGTTGGTGTTTTTTTCTTATTTTTTTCAACACTAGACCGGTTGGTTTAGTTAACCAAATTGTTTGAGGAGCCGCTTGCAGTTGGTTGGTTGAGATAATATCCAGGTTATGAGAAAATCTTTGGTGCAACAGTGGTATCACGTCATCCATGCAATAAGCCAATCATTCATTGCCACACGTGCTAAAAAATTAAAAAACAACTAAAAAATAAGTATTAAATTACACATGTCACTGTTTAATTCGCTTGTGATACAACATCACCCATATCACTGTTGCACCAAAGATTTACTCCTATTCATGACACGACTGACATACTTGAAAGGAAATGTCATTAATCATCAACAATATTAATCTAGATTTCAACATTTTTTTTTTAAAACGTTGTAAATCTCGCTGTCAAAATTAGCTGATCCAGATTTAAGTGGAACAGGTAAAATTCCCGACGGTCTCAATTTCTTATAAAAAAATACACCTCCTAAACTCGAACTCAAGACCCAACATCAAGCCACATACTTTTGATAGATTTCAACATCGCTCATGTGGATATACAAATTTCTGATAGATGGTTGTAAATAATGCAGCATCTTTAGCAGTTGAGATCAACATATAACTACCCTTTTGAGGGGGGGAATATTAAAAAGCGGGCCAGGACCAGAGTTGTGAAACTGAAGATGGGCTCAAGGTAATCCAAATAAAAATATCATATTGGCAATGCCAGCAAGGCAAGTCAGTAATAAAAACTTGAGAAATGAGAGGACAGGATCTTTTTCAAAGACACAAAACTGAAATGAAGTGAAACAGGAGATCATCATCATCATCATCATCATCATCATCATCACAAATCAGAACAGAAAAAGAGATGGCTGCAATAACAGCTGCGGTAATAGCAATAGCTGGAGTAGTGTTGGGTTGGATTGCAATTGAGATCGCGTGCAAGCCTTGTCTCGAAAAAGGCCGTGAAGCTATTGATCAATCACTCAATCCCGATTACGATCCCGATGACGAAATTCGCAATCCTCTTAACCCGAATACCGCCGCCGCCTCCAATTCCAAACCCACTAATGATTAGGCGATTAAGATCGTCTTATTATCCCTCCCTCTATTTCACTTGAATTGCCTATTTGCCATTTACTGTGCGCCTGTACCTTGTGAGTTTGTGATATCTATAATAATCTATCTATGTAAAATCTGAGTTGTACTTTTGGATTGGGTTTCTTATGAAATAATAATAATATCTAAATGCTTGGAAGTTTTTGAATTCTATCCATTTTTTGCAAGTTTTACAATAGCATTTGTAGCTACACGCGGATATATATCGTCTTCAAAGTTCAAACCACCCCATTAATTTTTATTTATTTATTTATTTATTTTTTGTAAATAACGATCATTTAAAAAAAAAAAATAGAGAAAAGACGACGCACTATATCATCATCTGTTGCATTCATTCATTCATTTTACATCATATCATATATTAAAAATATACTGAATTCACAAACTCTTCATAATCATATAACACAAAACTAGACAATTCAAAACAATCAGTTGGCCAATGAGACATGAATTAAATGACGCGGCCAAAAAAATAATCTTAAGACTTCTAATTCTTCAACAGTAGCAACATGAAAACATAGTAGTAACAGGTAACCGACTGACTGACAGTATTTGGGTCTTTTGTAAAAAGGGAAAAAAAAAAAAAAGGAAAGAAAGATGCAATTTATTTCAAGTACTTCAAGTTCAGAATGAGAAGAAAGGCCGAGTATATATACTTTACAATTACAATGTTCACTTGAAAACAAAAATAACAAAAACTACAATCTTCTGTACATTAATCTGACAAAGGGAGGTAACATTTGATTATACCGCCGAGCAAAACATTGTGTGTGTGACTATATTCGGACTAAGCCAGGTAATTGTATATCTGGGGATTGTTCTTGTCCCGCTCCAGGTACTCCCTATCGATGAGGCTCTCAATTCTTTTCTTCAGATCAGCTGGCTTTATAGGAAATTTCAGCTGTCCAACAAAACACACACCACATTATAATTACATTCATACATACATACATACATACGTACATACATAAAATTGTTATTTATAGCATGTCTCAATTTGATTGTGGCCACACTCTGCTGGGATACATGCAGCAGAGAACTAATTATGCATTAAGCAGATGAAAATGGAAAATGGAACAGATACCTGTTGGAAGAGTTCGGTTATTAGGAGTGTGTGACTCAACACTTTTCTAGTCTTCATTATCCGGACAATAGCAGCATCAACCTGAAACATATTCAACAATAGAGAAGTAATTCATCTGGCAAGCTCACGGCCACACTCATCAGACATCTGGGATAATTTTCAAATACATGTTTTATCAAATGAATAAGAAGCTGAGGTGAACCTGATATTGACGGTCCTGAAATACTCTTTCAGTGGTGCTAGTGTTTTCCTCCACAGTTTCCTTCATCTGTATTGCATTTACCTGCAAACCAAGGCAAAATGCAAGGGGCAAGTTACATCTTAGCGGCAAATCAATAACCCTAGGGTAAATGGTGCATCACAATCTTTCTGCATAACAGAAGCATGTACCTTAATACGATAAAGGGGAGCAGTAAATCCTTCATTGAAGACAAAAGAATCATCATCCTCAACATCCCTTCCTTTTGGAAACTGTAAATTACAAATATGGATATTACAAAGGAAAATAATGAAAACCAAACATAGACCATATATCAGACCAAGAAATTAAGCTGGCAGCTCCATCAAAAAGCACCCACCTTTTGCAAGACCCTAACTTTACCGCATGCAAGAGACTGTAGAGTCCTCCTAAGTTCCTTATCTTCTATGCCAGTGGCATCCTTAATATCTTGAAAACTGAGCTTTTGCGCATCATTAAATAACATCAAAACAACCGTCTGGAGTGCCAACAAGAAAAAAGTAGTATTAGCACTTGTGATTGCAGGTGGCACATAACCACAGAAAGTAATGCACAAACATATAATACCAACCTGAAATAGGGAAACTGCCAGCTCCTTTCTACCTTTAGGGAATTCGGCTTTCAACACACAGTGACCTAATGAATTTTGCCACATTAAGCGCCTTCCACTATACTTGCTTAAGTAGAACTCCTTGAAGATGTCCTGTAATAAAAGTAGAGAGAAGTGTCACACAAAAGTATGTCATATTCCAAGTACTTGTAATATAAAACAGTCATCTTCAGCTTATGCCAAACCTGATAGACATTCAGTTCATGAGGAAGCCTGACATCCATGGGAGGGTATGTGGGCCAGTACCTGTACGCCAGCCATCAAACAGAAAACATTTTAAATCCTCAGTAATGTTAAAATTCTGGGAAATATGGTAATTTAGGATCCCAACCTACCCTGTTGTCAAGACATGGACACTCATCTCAATCCCTGATGGGAGTTTTGTCCTGGCCTGGGATGATTGTTTGAAGGACTCATTTATCTCCTTTGATAATTCAATATCCTGTGAGTGTGTAACGAAAAGAAATTTCACTGCTGAGATTAATGAATACAAAGCCAACATAAAAGCTTAATTGAGATCACAAAACTAATTCTACATCAATAGATCAAGTGTGAGACTGCAATAACAAAGGAGTTGCTATAAGTTTCAAATTATGCTTTCCAACTGTAGAGCTACATTTTGATAGAATCACTCAGACATTGACAATAATATGAAGTAAAAATTTGAAAATAAAAATGATAATATGTATTGAATCCAACTGATTACAATAACAGTGATGATTTCAAGCAATTCAAGTGGCTTGCTCACTCCTCTCTTTTCTTACTCAAACATAATTTTTGGTTCTTATTTTATCAAAGACTATCACATTTCAATGGGACATCCAGGAAAATCAAGCAGAGCATGATCATTTAATTGAAAATCACAAGGTTGGGTAATTAACACATCATGAGCACACTTATGAGGTATGCATGCAATTGATGCCATTATTCCTGTGTGTACAGCAGTGCTACTAAAAAATGAGTATATCTAGCACTTCCAAGAAAATCAAACATGAAGAAACAGGAAGGCACTTTGAAAAAAGTTAATAAATAAATCACTTGGAAGTTTAAGAGACATGTCAAATTTACATCACATACGCCGACATATGAAAAAAGCTTCATGTTTTACTCATTCCATTGCAGTTTTTTTAGTGATAAAAGATTAGCAGTCAACTGGGTGATCACTCGATTTGAGTTCAAAAGCTTCAATTGCCATAGAGATCAATGACATTTCCCTGAACCAGAATTTTAAAGGAAAAACATGCACACCTTGAACATCCCTTCAAGTTTGTTTGTAAATTGGCTGCCACATTCAGTCTTTAGCTGTAGAAATAGATAGTTGTTAGTAATGATAGCAACATAAGCATTTGGCAGTAACATTAATTCAAAATAAGGAAATATAAATTCCGGCCACTAACCTTGGAAATCATAGATTTCTCCGCATCAATAGAAGCACTCTTCCCCAACAATAACCTCTTTGCGAGATCCTTTTTGTAGAATGCTTCAAATACATCCTTACCCTAAATTTGAACAAATAATAAAAGAATTATAGACGTGTTTCGGTAATTATGATGACAACTGAACAGAGAAGAACTGCAATACCAGCAGATATGGGAAGAAAAACTATTGTCCAAAGGGGAAATTCATTCACTGATTTCTATCAAAGGGATAACGGTACCTGAATAAACCTGAATAAAACCAAAACTTTATCAAGTGTACCCTCCAATTCCTCTTCTGAAGTACCCTTATTCCCAGCTCGAAGCTTCTCATCGAGAAACTTTGCAATCAGCTCAGCAGGTCGGTTCTGTTACATAGAGGAAAACATGCAACTCTTAGACACAAATTTGAAGATATAATCTTTAAAAAAATAGTGGGGATGGCAGACTGATACAAAATATGGTCCTAACTGATATTTGGTGCAAGCTCTTTTAATATCTTGTTATAATCTAAAATTTGGTGCCAGTTTTGGTAACATCTGGTCATATATATATATCAACAAATATGACAAAACGATCATAATTATGACAAATTCTCTTTAAATGCTACTCTTATACTTTCTTCATGATGAATTTTTGTTATCCTACGATGTGAATCCAGCATTTAACTAACAAATAAATGCACTTTGAATTTTCTATTTCTTAACGTTGCAATGGTGGGAGGAAAAAGAAATTCAGTAGGATATGCTGACCTGACGCAGATTAATTAGATACTCAAATGCATCCTTTATGGTGTTGCAAAATGCTTCATTCTTTGAGAAGCTTTGTTCCCATATTGTGTCAAGAGAAGCCTTGATCTCCAAAATAGAGGAAACCATATCTTTATCTTTTTCTTCATCCATAACAATGCCATGGCCTGTCCTACGAATGTACATAGCAAGGGCCTGCCTTAATGACTCGAGTGCATTAACCCTCGAAAACAGTGAGTACATCCTATGAAGGTCCTCAGTACGATGCCCATCCATCAGCATTGTGAACCCCTGAACAGATCAAAGAAACCATAAATACAAAAGCAATAAAAAGTCTAGCATATACATATAGGGAGAAGGAATAAGTTAAAAGAATTAACTCTGCACCTTTTCAAGAATTGCAGATACATGTCGTTCAAGAAGTTTTCTTTCAGCGGTTGCTATAAGTGGCTTTCTCGTGCTTACATCAAGGTAAAGTAAACATCTTTCGTGTTCTTCATGCAACCTTATCTGTGAGGAGTCGTCACCGAGAGATATTAAATATTTCAACATATGTTGTGAGATAATAAGTAAAAGAACACTATCTATAACAACATTTTAAGTGAGAAAGTAAAGTAAAACAAGCGATCTCTACTAATTTATCATGCGACAAAAAGTGACAGATTCATGGCAGCAACACACTTATCGTAGGCATAGAGGAATATAAACAGTACCTCCACATGCTTCAAGTAATCTGGAACATCTGATTGCTGCATGTATTTCATGCCTTCAGCAGCATAAAACTCAGACGTGCACTCAAGAAATGGTTTCTCAAAGCTTTCGGGGTAAATTCCCAGAGCAGTGAACATCTTCAAAAGATGATTAAGGAGAGTCCTATCAACGGCTTCACCTAATCTAAAAGACAGAGCAACACCACCCCCCCAAAAAAAAGAAAGAAAAAGAAAACACTGTGAATTCCAGAGAATATCAAATTAAATCCTGCCTCCACCACAATTCAATCTTAAAATTCGTAAGAGGGGTTGACTCAAGGTACATTAAAAGAACTCAATCCCATTAATGTAAAGATAGAAGAAACAGAAGGGAAAAAAATTAAGAATCAAAAAGGACAAATTGACTTTGTTATCATTGATAATTTAGAAAAACTAACAGCATACGCATATTATTATATTTAGCTTTCTTAAAATTACCGTTCCCTCTCAATCATTCTCAAAAGACCAGTGACAGTTTTGTGCTCGACTTCTGAATATGAAGAAAGGTATTTCCGGAAAAGCTGCAAGCCCATGTCCCACAATGAACGCACATTTGGTGTTTGTTTCACATATGTTCTATCTAGATACAAGGCTATACCGCGAATCATCAACATCTGATCACAGAGATCCTGCCAGCATCTCTCAACAAGTGATAAGAAAACCACCAAATCCGGGCTCTGACCAAGCAATGATCGAATTGCTGCAGATATATGTTCTTCACACTCCTTTTCAATTCGCTGATAAAGGTTTCCCCCCATCTTGTGCAGGCAAAGATCATTGGCAGCCTAAGGATGACATAGTTGTTCATTTGTGAAAACCTCATGCATGACAAATATTCACATTAAAAAGAACCGTTATTTAAAAAAGAGCGAAAGTTTCATTATCTCTACCTGATATAGCTTTTCCAAATCGCAGGAAGTCGGTTGCTTCAAGAATATAGCATTTATAGCAGACTTCAGCTTTGCCCATGTATCCTCCTCAAAATTTGTAGGCAGTGTCGGTTTAGCTTCATGGCCACAAAACAAAGCATATTTTTCAATATATAATATATCATAAGTTTAGAATTCTTCAGTATTTCAAACTTCACAACAATCCCAATATTCTGCTTCGACAAGGTTTTTTCAGTGTTAAACACTGAACACTGGCAAATGCAGTACAAATAGGAGCTTAGAAAATTGAATTGAAACCTAATCATAGCTATGAATAATGGATAAATAACATCAATTAACCAGAACACACAGAAACCATAACTACAGAACACTTCTAACAACTGACAAGATTGATCCAAACTATCATCAGAGAACCCTATCTTGGTCTCGTTTTTTTACTTGAGTGATAAAATACAATACTTGCTGAGCTCCAGGTTTAATAACTACCAGTACCAAGCTGATTCAATAAAATTGAACCTATTAAAATAAGGTAATCAATCCAAAATCAAAATATTTCCTAAAAAATAAACATAAACATATCTGAATTGTCTAATATCAAATCAATTGCCACCACCAGCTGAAATTGCTCAATTACCAAATAAAATACAAGTATCCAGATCTCATAATCTATCCAATTCAAAGCTCCACCTAATAAATTCAAGTAATCACGTGGAATGATCGGCTGAAACTACACAAAAATCCCATTATTAAGACTCCCAATCAAAACCCTCGATTTCCTCAAAACCTAAAATAACAAAACACGAATTATCACATTAACATACAAGCAATAAATAACCAAGGGCATACCTTTAACGAGCTTGATGACGAGTTTTTTGGTGGGCTGGGGTGGCTGGGCTTTCTTGCGGGACAAATTGGCGGCGGCTTGGTATCGGGGTTCGTCAGGCTTAAGATCGTCATCGAGAGACATAGAAGAAGGATCGAAAACGGTGTCGTTGTCGTGGTGGATACCGTTCTTGTTGGTGGGGTCCACAGAGCAAGCCACGGGGTGGGACTTGGCCTTCTTCATAGGTGAAGGTGAATAATTGTTGGTGTTGCTGGTGGCTGTAGCGTTGCTGGATGTGCGTTTGTTGGGTAGAGACATCAATAGCTCGTTTATTTGTGCATTTTAATCGAGTCGCTACAAATGAAAACAAAAAAAAAAATATTGAAATTTTTAAGATTTGTGAACTATTTAGGTTTTATTCCTCCTGTACGCGAGACACGGAGAGAGAGAGGAAGATTATTATTATTATCATTATTTTTCTATAATTTTTTTTCCGTTTCCGTAATTAGGGATTTAGGGTTGTGGGATAAAGTACAATTTGGGCTCTACAATTAGATTCGACGCTCATATTTTTTTAAAAATATTATATTACAAATATACCCATGGATTTTGGCAAAACTAGCCCCAAAATAAATTTTGTCATTTGCCAAAATAAGCCAAAATATTTAGATTTTGTCAAAATGATCATTTTCTTCGGATATAAGAATTCAAATTCTCTAAAATCTATCCCGAACTTCTTTTTTTTTTTTTTATTTAAACTTCGGATATCCAAAGTAATTTTAACTTTGGATCTCCGAAGTTTTAAAACTATATATGCTGAAGTGTTCACATAATACGATAAAAAAATATCTGAATTATTCATCAAGACTTAGGATATCCGAACTTTTCTCCAAAGTTACTTATGAATCCGAAGTTTTCTCTTTTCGAACTTGTCTCCGAAGTCATAGCCGGTGTTGTTCCTTATTACTTTATAAACAATGAGTATTTCAATCGATTTCATAATGTCTGGATTACACGGCCTATTATCGGGGCATATACAGCAAATATATAAGATATTGCAGGATATAAACAGATCGATCTACTACACGAGATGAGATGGAACAACCTGTATACTTTATACGCCCAGTATATGCTCGATTCTGTCGAATGTTCATCAATAACATCGATCCAGAAACAATTCAGATGCACCCTTTTCAGTTTTCTACTTGGTTGTTCAAGAGGAGGTTGGATATCACCTCTAATTTGATATGTGGGGTATTAAGGTGTCCGGTTGTGGAATGTATGCAATTTATGCCCCATTATGGTTGGCAGTACAAAGCATTGATTGATCAGAGAGCTATGTGGGTAGGGTACTAGGACATAGGCTTATGAAGAGTAAGCACACCTCATTTTATGATGACTGATTACACGCTTTGAGGTAAATGTACATCAAACTAGACATTAATCATTCAGTTGATCATTGTGCCGCGTATCAGTCACTATGATGAGGTCAACATTTTAGACATCATATTGCTATACTGCAAATTACAGGTCATATTTTATATTGTATATATTAATTTATGTTTATATTTTGTATTATAGACAAATTCTAATAATATATTGTCCTTACATAGCCGCAAGATGGACATATGAGCTATATTATAGAGCATTGGTTTCAGGTTCATGCCCCACAGTAGGACGGGCATTCTCCCATGGCATGATCATCATCCGGCTCATCCAGTATTTTCAACTGAATTTTGATGACGAGCTGGTCTCATTTGAGCATCCGGCTGTCATTAACCAATGATTCATGCGACGAATGAGCATGTATTGTACATAAGCATGTGATGTTTTCATGACAGGTATACAAAAATGATATATATTTTTATGACAAAAATTGATAATGATTCGAGTAACTAAAATTTTTATTTATCTGTTTGGTATGTCGTGTGCTACGCAAAAATCAACCGTCACATGTTGATCTTGTTGATGACGATCCACCAGAAGGCTCTGATGGCGCTGTCCCATCGCACGCTTCTCATCCTCCAGGTGATCCATTAGTCACTTTATTACGTAACCGCATATTTACGATAGATGAGAGACAAACGAGGATGGAAGATCGACAGAAGAGAATGAAGGATCGGCAGAAGAGAATGTAGTGGTCATTACATGAGGCATTGAAGCTTATGAGGAGGATGTCACTTGAGAGAGATAATATGTCTGATGATGTACTGGCTGATATTAATTTTGATATGTAGTTTTTTTCATTTTGATGTATAATTAATTGTTTTGTTTATTATTTATTTACATATAAGTTCCAAAAGTAAAAAAAAAAAAAAAAAAAAATTGTAAAATTAGTCCAAAAATAAATCATAAATAAATTAAATTTATTTCAAATATAAATATATAAAGGAAATATTATAAAAAATACCAAAAAAGTACTTCAGAGATCCGAAGTTTTTTTTTTAAAAAAATAAGGGTAGACTTCGGATAATTTAGATTCTCCGAAATCTACTTCGAGGAAAATGATCATTTTGACAAAACTCAAATATTATGGCGTATTTTCACAAATGATAAAAATTTGACAAATGATAAAATTTTGTTGGCTAGTTTTGCAAAATTTCCTTTCATTTACCATTAAAGACATTTAATCAAATTTTGCCATTTAATTTTATATTAATGGGGATGTATTATATCAATTATCAAATCCAACGGTGTTCGGGTAGAGGCGTGAAAATCAATTACTACTGATGACTAGAAAATTTCTTATATTTTGTTTTGATTGCGGAAAAGAAAAATGAAAAATGGGTGATTACTGATTACACCCATTGAAAATCCAAGCACTACTGGCTAGGGATCTGAATATAAAGCTGGAGCTGCTGGTAGAGTACTGCCACTGCCGCTGTAAGGTATAAAAATGTTGCTCGAATCACTGCTCTTGCTCGATCAACTTGATATAGTGCAATGGTTATTCACGATTTTTTTTTTTTTTAAAAAAAAAAAAAAAAATTAAAATACTAGAATGTGGGACACAAATGAAAATAAAGTGAAAGAAAAAATAGTCTATAATAATATGATTTGGTAGTAGATGATTTAAGATTTGTTTAGAATTTGTGATTATCTACTTTACTTGAGTTCGAATCAAATCCTTTTAAATATTATATGAATAATGAGAGTGTGATTAATTAAGAATTGACCAGAAGATACATATAACACGATAAGAAGTGAGGAGAGAATAAGAATTTTAATTTTAGTCATCATACGAGACAAAAAAAAAAAACATGTGATGAGAATTTAAGAAAATAGCTAGTGACGAGATTTCATTCCACAAAGGCACAAACCAGTCTCTTTTAACTTTATGTCACAGTCATCACTTACATTTGTTCTCAACTTCTCATTAGTCATTACACATTACAGCTATCTCGATATATTTTTTTTTTTGAAATTATTAAAAATTTTATCGTCAAATTATATTTTTCAATTTTAAATGAAACAAGTAAAACCTCCGACTGTTATAGGTTCTTATAAGAAACACTCTATAGATTTGAACCCAAAATCTGAATTTTAAATATTGAGTTATATACCACCAAATTACACCCATTGGATACAGCTATCCCCAATACAACCTGTTGATGGGGATTTTTGCTACTAAGTCTTCTATACAGTTCGGTAAGGGCAGAAGAGGAAATCCACCTCATCAGGAGGTCAAGGGATCAGAAAATGTGTATCAGCTCCTCGGCCTGATACGGAACTCTGTTGATGAGAATGACCGACCAGAGGATGTCGTACAACGCAGTTTTAGAGACCAACCACATTAGAGCTATGGCCGACCACACTAGATTAAGGAATCAGACCGGATCTACCATCTCTTTGAGCAGACAGATGAGTTCGGGTATTTCGGGTCACGACGATATCGGTTTAGGAAGCTCGGTAGATCATTTGGCCGACCTCTTGAAGACCGACAGAATATTAGAGGAGCTGGATCTTTCCTTCGAAACGTGTCATTTCTCAAGAGCACTTTACAGGCTGTCGCCATTATTATTGCGTGTGGCAGAGGAGAAAACAGAGGGATGTGACTGACCGTCAGGCGGCAGACTTACTTTCGGCGATGGCAGACTTGGGGCAGAAGACCCGTCAATCAGTGAGGCATCACGCGGGAATCGTCATAAAGTTGTAGGAACAATGTTGCACTTTCTTTGTATATAAAGGGAGAGTAGCTTCATTTGTATGGTTGGGTTTTTTCTGGATAACAATTTGTAACACAAAAGAATACCACTTGTAACTCATTTCAACTGCTCGGTCGCGTTCTATCCTGCCTCAAAACAGGTCGACCGGGTCAGCTCTTGGCAGTAAAAACAACCATCATCGTTTTGTTCCCGTGGACGTAGGTTGGATTCGCTCCGCCGAACCACGTTAAAACTCCTTGTCAACTTGTGTGTTTTTTTATTTTTTACTAAATTTACTTTTGGTCATCCCCAAACCAAACAAATTAAAGGTTGATGGAAGGTTGTCTCGGGGGAGTTATCCCGAAACTGCCCCTGGAACGAAAATCGACCGTCAACAGTTGGCGCCGTCTTTGGGGAAAGAGCAAAAAACAATTTGCGTAGTAAGACGATGGTAGAGTGGTGAAACCATGAGTTGTTGGACAGTTCAACAACAGAATGAATGGAGGGGGAAAGGAATGGGAAGAAGCATATCAGAACGAGGAAAAGGAAATGGTTCGCCAGAAAGAGGGTTGGTAGCGGAAACTTTTTTCTTATGAATTGTAGAATGGAATGTAAGAGGGGTAGCCAACGATCATCTGTCAGGGCTGAGTTGTAGAATGAAATGTAACATTGTGGATGGGTGATGTTCGTTAGCCGCAGCTGAACCAGTCCCTCCTGGAGCAGGCGCCATAACTGATCGGTCTGCCAGAGTCCTCAGCCCTACAGGCTGGTAGTGCTCAAGGATCCAGCTGGGAACTGGTCAGCCAAAGACAGGGGATGACGTCCATCAGGGCCCCCCTCAATTGGTGTGGTGGTCTCCCCGAATGAGAAGAAATGAGAAAAAGCCCACGGGGAAAACCACAAGGAGCAAGGACTGAAGGCCTCAGTTGGGTTTCCAGATTTGCTCGGGATATGCAGGGTCTTGGGAAAATGCATTATTCATCAGCGCCCGTAGAGCGTTTGGTGCAGCAGACCCTGTGAGCCCGGATCAGATCAGAAGGATCTGAAGAGGCCTCAACTCATGAACCAACTTGCGTGTGAAGTTTACAACTACGACATACGCATCAGGAGTCTTCGGAATCGAGCTCAGACCGGAAGACGTGGTCTGACCGCAAAACAAGAACAAAAAGAAAGCATTGTAAAAGCCTCTCTTAAAATATCCCGCAAAGAGTTGTAAGAAGGGCATCATGTCTTTTGAATATGAATAAAACTCTCATTTTCTTTAAGAAACTTGTCTATTTTTTGCTTGTTTGTTAAATGAATACGAAAGTTATTTTCAATATTCTTGGGATGTGCTCGATGTGAAGGGGTGATCGGTAACTAGGAAGGGCACCAAGCCCGTGGCACGCCAATCCCGGATGTCATTATCAAACCCCCGGGTGGAAGTGTTCCTACCTGGTTCCCTTCACTTTTGAGGATCCAAAACACATCAAGAGATGAAGTACATGTGGGAAACGCGCGAACCCCTCGTGGCACGCCAATCTTGGGTGTCATTATCAAACCCCTGAGGTCGGAGCGCTACTACCTCATGTCTTGCATCTTTGAGGAATAGCTCGGGTAAACCGGACCCAAGGACGTTTCTTCCCCTGCAGGTCGGCTGGTGAATCCCGTTATGTACCATCAGGCCACCTGACTTGGGTTGGCCGAATGACGCCCTTGATTGCAGGAGCCTCGGGTAAACCGGACCCAGAGACGTTTCTTCCCCTGCAGGTTGGCTGGTGAGTCCCGTTATGTACCATCAGGCCACCTGGCTTGGGTTTGCCGAATGACGCCCTTGATTGCAGGAGCCTCGGGTAAACCGGACCTAGGGACGTTTCTTCCCCTGCAGGTCGGCTGGTGAGTCCCGTTATGTACCATCAGGCCACCTAGCTTGGGTTGGCCGAATGGCGCCCTTGATTACAGGAGCCTCGGGTAAACCGGACCCATGGACGTTTCTTCCCATGCAGGTCGGCTGGTGAGTCCCGTTATGTACCATCATGCCACCTGGTTTGGGTTGGCCGAATGGCGCCTTTGATTGCAGGAGCCTCGGGTAAACCGGACCCATGGACGTTTATTCCCCTACAGATCGGCTGGTGAGTCCCGTTATGTACCATCAGGCACCTGGATTGGGTTGGCCGAATGACGCCCTTGATTGCAGGAGCCTCAGGTAATCCGGACACAGTGATGTTTCTTCCCATGCAGGTCGACTGATGAGTCCCGTTATATACCATCAGACTATCTGGCTTAGGTTGGCCGAATGTCACCCTTGATTGCAGGAGCCTCGGGTAAATCAGACTCAGGGACGTTTCTTCCCATGCAGGTCGGCTGGTGAGTCCCGTTATATACCATCAAGTCACCTCGCTTGGGTTGGCCGAATGGCACCCTTGATTGCAGGAGTCTTCAGGCCACCTGGCTTGGGTTGGCCGAATGACGCCCTTGATTGCAGGAGTCTCGGGTAAATCGAACTTAGGGATGTTTCTTCCCTTACGAGTCGGCTGGTAAGTCCCGGTCAGTACCACCAAGGAAAGGCACGCACAAGATGTCCATGTCCCCCGTGGGGAATTGCCTGACCGCCCGGATCGGTGTATCCGTAGCCTGGCTAGCCGGGACACTGAATTGTAAGTTCAAAATTACATTTTGGGAGGCCTCGAGTAGGACGCTGTTCCGGGGAACCCGAATTGTTATTTACATTTGTGAATTCTTTTTGGGGTATGTGCTAAGTCACCCCCACCCTTTGTTAATTGTTTCTTGTTCTAATTTTTATTTTTCACTGGTCTGGCAAGGGGACGCCCGCGCCAGGGACAACAGAGCCTCCGAGGTTGAAAACCTTCACTCGTATAAGTCTCATCCGTTCCACCAGCTCGGGGCTGGATTCGTTCCACCGAGTCGATATTATTCCACCAGCTCGGGACTGGATTCGTTCTGCCGAGTCTGTATTATTCCACCAGCTCGGGACTGGATTCGTTCCTCCGAGTCTGTATTATTCCACCAGCTCGGGGCTGGATTCGTTCCGCCGAGTCTGTATTATTCCACCAGCTCGGGGCTGGATTCGTTCCGCCGAGTCTGTATTATTCCACCAGCTCGGGACTTGATTCGTTCCATCGAGTCTGTATTATTCCACCAGCTCGGGACTGGATTCGTTCCACCGAGTCTGTATTATTCCACCAGCTCGGGGTTGGGGTGAATCCCACCGAGTCTAATTCAGTTTCACCAGCTCGGTGCTGGACTCAATCCGCCGAGGCTATCGTATTTCACCAGCTCGGGTTTGAGGTGAATCCCACCGAGTCTGATTCAGTTCCACCAACTCGGGGCTGGACTCGTTCCACCGAGGCTATCGTATTTTACCAGCTCGGGGTTGGGGTGAATCCCACCGAGTCCGTTTCTTCGGTCTGGGGACGCAGCATCCCCCCAAGGCCGAGTGATTCTTCTCACCTCAAGGGTCAGGTTACGTCCCACCAAACATATTTGATATCGGCTCAGAGACAGATGATTACCTCAGAGCTAAACCCAATTTGGCCGAGTGCCGGGTCGAAACGAGACAGAGAATGGCAAGTCAGAGAAATTTGAAGTCAAAATAAGCAAAGTATGAATAGTAGAAAGTAGTTAAGATAAGTATTAGAAGAATGAGTTAATGTTATTGTTACGAAATGAAATGTCTTGTTTGAAATTACATGGGGCCCCATTTGGGTCACCCCATCAATCGGCCCGCGCAGGAGCAGTTGTTTCTTCTTGTGTAGGCCCGGATGGTTGGACGACTGGTGCAATCTCGACATGGGAAATTTCAGCTTCAGCATGAGAGGAAATAAGGGCTACAATGTCGGCCTCATGAACTTCAGGGGCGGGAAGCTCAG
Organism: Zanthoxylum bungeanum; assembly: GCA_019454045.1. Classification (NCBI taxonomy): domain Eukaryota; kingdom Viridiplantae; phylum Streptophyta; class Magnoliopsida; order Sapindales; family Rutaceae; genus Zanthoxylum; species Zanthoxylum bungeanum. Next base: position 125,308 of record SKCR01024304.1, read on the forward strand.
ACTGGATCTCTTCATGAGTCAGATATGGGGGAACAGGTGACACGGGCTCCGGATCCTAGATCAGAGGTTGTTCCTCCCATTCTTATTCATCTTGTCCGGAACCCCCGATCGGATCAGGCGTTTTCATTTACTGGCAGACCTAGATTGGCCAGAAGGTTGGGTTTCAGACGCCGGGACCGACCTTGGAAATGAGGTTGTTGATTGATCAGAAGGGCGGGTCATTGTTTTGGTTTTAGCCTCCGCCATGACCGCCTTTTTTCGGGAGGTTCCAGCTTCACTTGGCCCGGGCCTCTTCGTCAATTTTTTGATTATGTTAAGAGCATTGGGTTGCCTCAACATTCATGCCAAGTAAAAGAAGAAGACGTGGTCAGTTCAGAAGTCAGATAAGTTCTAGTCATTTATTAGCCGAGCAAGTAAGGGGATCAGTTAGAAAGTCAATGGGAGTCTACCCAGCCGCCTCGGGACTTGCGGAGATGCACTCCGGATGAGCCCTGACTCCAAGAAGGCAGAGTCATTAACAATCCTCCTCCAGTGGCAGGCGTAGCTCCGGGCCACCTTGATCCTAGCACGGACCACACAGGTTACCTTGGAATGATCCCTCCAGCAGGTTGAGAAAGGTTAAAGAGTTAGTATTTTTTGCATGAAAGTTGAGAGAGGAAGAGAAATTGAGACATCAGGTCCTAACCTCCTGCTCTAAAGATATCGGGTACTTCAGCCATTTCTGGGCACACAGACAAGGTCCGTCCCCAGTCGACTGTGGCCCAGAACCAGGGGTCTTTGAAATTTTTATTGGTTTGTGGAAGGTCTTTGATAAGGGCGGGGGTGTCGGCATATGAAGAGAGATAATACCAACTGTGGTGAGTTTTTGGGTTGACATTCAGTTGGTAGAGCTTATTCAGTTCTTCAAAAGTTGGTTCTCCGAGGCCGGCCCGGTGTCAGATCACATGCAAACCAGCCAGGATTCTCCAGCTATTCAAATTTATCTGACATGGGGCAATCTCCATCTTGTCTAGTATTCCGGCAAAGTATGGTTGAATGGGCAGCCGAAGACTGCGCTCAAAAAATGAGGGGAGAATAGCAATTGAGCCCTCGTCGGGCTGGCTTGCACGATCACACGAGCCAGAGACTTCTAGAGTTATGCCAATTGAGACTTCGTACTGCTGTCGGCGCACGCATAGGGCATCTCCCGTGATGGTGGAAGGTCGATTCATGTCCAAGGTCGAATTACCCAATTCTCCGGGTTCAGGGTCTTTCCGGGGGATTCTTTGGTGGTGAGTCATTTTTTACTTCAAAAGGGGTAGGGTAGTGTCCAAATCCTCTACGCTGGGTGCACCTGAGCTTGAGGAGGTTTCCGCAGCGCGAGGAGATTGAGGTTCTACAGGTTTGGCCGAAGAAGATTCAGCGTCAGACATGCCTAACAGATGCCATGAAGTATAAGAAAATCAGTGGTCAGTTTAGGGCATCACAAGTTCAAATACTATTTCAACTACCGAGGACATGGGCCTACAGTCTCTAAATGCCCTAACAATAGCCACAAACAACAAGTCTCTCCTTAAACACATACAACCAAACACGAAAAACAAAAAATCCGAACACACATGCATTACACCCCCGCACCCATCATATAACCAAAAAACACAAGTACAACATATCCAGTACCAAAAACTGAAATCACATTCACAACACAGAAGATAAAGCAACAATGAAAGGATGCAGCAAATGTAAAGAGAGAAGATCGGGCGAAAAACTTACTTAGAGTGAGAAGAAGAGTCAGTGCTTGATCTGAACGGTTGGAAGTCTGCTGGTCTTACGAGCAAGTCTGCTCTTTGGTTTGAAAATTATGGGCTTCGTAAAAGGAAGAAATGAGCACTGCTCCGCCTTTTTATAATCAGCATGGTACAGTTTTGGCCGTTGGATCGGGAAAATTTTCGGATAGGCGCCGCGTGTCATCTTTGAGCTCCGACAGATCAGTTTGGGATAAGCTGCTGGGATTGGAAGACCTTTTGGCTACCTCGGGAACGGTCGGTTGATTTGAGTTTTGGCGGGAAGACCATAAGCTTTTGACAAGTGGCACGTCCGGGTAGAACCCTAAATACTGATTGGATGGGCATTTATGAAGCTATGATGGCTTACGATTCTCGAGGGACGGCTGTCATAAGGGTGGAAGAGTAATTTTACTTGATTACGAAGAAAGTTGGAGAAAAAACATTAACATCCTCCAAACCGAACACATGAAAATGACCAATTATGGTTTGGAAAAAGCCCGAGGAAGCTCTCTGTTTTGTTTCTAAATCTGACAGCCAGTTTTGCTGCTCATGATCACTTCCAATTTTTTTAGTTCCCGGCACCAACTCATACACTTGTTGGAACCGAGAACTAGGGGACATATGTTGATGGGGATTTCTGCTACTAAGTCTTTTATACAGTTCAGTAAGGGCATAAGAGGGAATCCACCTCATCAGGAGGTCAAGGGATTAGAAAATATATATCGGCTCCTCGGTCTGACACGGAACTCGATTTATGAGAATGACCGACCAGAGGATGTCGCACAACGCAGTTTTAGAGCCCAACCACATGAGAGCTATGACCGACCACACTAGATCAAGGAATCAGACCGGATCTACCAGCTCTTTGAGCAGACAGATGAGTTCGGGTATTTCAAGTCAGAACGGTATCAGTTTAGGAAGCTCGGCAGATCATTTGGCCGACCTCTTGAAGACTGACAGAATATCAGAGGAGCTGGATCTTTCATTCGACACGTGTCATTTCTCAAGAGTACTTTACATGTTGTCGTCATTATTATTGTGTGTGGCAGAGGAGAAAACATAGGGATGTGACTGACCGTCAGGCGGCAGGTTTACTTTCAGAGATGGCAGACTTGGGGCAGAAGACCCGTCAATCAGTCAGGCATCACGCGGGAATCGTCATAAAGTTGTAGGAACATTTGTATGGTTGGGTTTTTCTGGATAACAACTTGTAACGCAAAAGAATACCACTTGTAACTCATTTCAACTGCTCGGTCGTGTTCTAGCCTGCCTCAAAACAGGTCGGCCGAGTCAGCTCTTGGCAATAAAAACAACCCTCATCGTTTTGTGCCCGTGGACGTAGGTTGGATTTGCTCCACCGAACCACGTTAAAACTTCATTGTCAACTTGTGCGCTTTTTCATCTTTTACTAAATTTATTTTTGGTCATCCCCAAACCAAATAAATTAAAGGTTGATGGAAGGTTGTCTCGGGGGAGTTATCCCTAAACTGCCCCTGGAACAAAATCGGCTGTCAACACAACCAACAAAAATTATGAATTACAATTGCCGTAAATTATAACTATTCAAAAGTCAGTCACCAATTCAAGAGCAGTGATATAGCTTGGGGGCTTATAGGTTATTAACTGATTTTGGATTGTGCAGTAAGCTAAGGTTAAATGTAAATTAATTAAGGTTCCCGTTAAACCTAGGACGTTCAGTCACGTTGTAAAGAAGCTCATGTTTCGGGACATCCGTTTAAGGTCGTATAGGGTTATATGTACCCTTCATGTACCCTTGTATACTTGTGAGATTTCATCTGTGAGGTCTTATTCGGAAATTTGCCTGGAGAAATAGAAACATGCTCGCTTGCCGCTAGCGTAATATTGTGGAGTTGTGAAGGAGCTTATGTTCCGGAGTGCCGGATTGAGCTAGCTACAGTCCTAAGTAACTCTCATGGGCATATGTACTGGAGATATTTCTCCCGTGAGGTCCCGTTCTGAAGTTTGTCGGGAGATTTAGAGATACGCTAGTTTGCCGCTAGGCGCTAGCGTAGTTTTGGTGCATTGTGAAGGACCTTATGTTTCGGAGTGTCGGATTGATCTCACTCTAGGTCCTAAGTATCTCTCATGGGCCTATGTACTGGGGAGATTTCGCCTGTGAGTTCCTGTTTGAAATTTTGTCGGGAGAATTAGAGATATGCTAGCTTGTCGCTAGACGTTGGCCTAATTTGGGCATTGTGAATGAGCTAACGTGCCGGGGAGCCGGATCGAATTGGACCAAGTTCATAAGTGAGTCTTATGGTCACTTGTACTGGGAAAATTTTAGCCCAAGAGTTAGATCTCAAGATTTACCGGGAAATTTTGACAGTGTGCCCACTTTTTTGCCTTACCGGGCACTTTGCCGCATCAATGTGGTGAAACATGTGCAAGCGCCAAGTGTGTATAATACTGGGAAACATGTGCATGCTCTAAAAACCTCTTTAGGGGAAGCCTAGGTGAACATTGGGGTGGCCAAGGGGGGGTGTGATGAGTGGTATTTATATCACTTATTCCCACTCATTTGACCTAATATTTTGTATAGTTTCTTGATTTTGTGAACTTTTTGATATGTTTGTGTTATTTTGTAGATAAATAAAGTTTGGAAAGCATTGGAGGCAATTGGGGCAAAACGGACAAAAATGCGTCAACAGGGATATTTGGTCTTTTTCGCGTCGCGACCCCCAGACTTCCGCGTCGCGACGTCTAAAATGCGCCGAACAGTGCTAACGTGTGCCGGGTCACAAATCAGAATCTGAGAAAAGTTTGACTTTGCTAAAATGCGCCGTGCCACATGTCCAACATCACAGCCGACCTGCTAACGTGCGTTGTGCCACGTGTCATCATCATATGCTGCCGACACTCAGAGTTGACACGTGTCGCCTCGTCATCCCGCCCACATCACAAGGTCAACCAAGTCAACTTGCCACGTCAGCGTCAGCCAATCACAGCGTGACAGTGTCGACACGTGTCGCAATTCTAAGGTGCCGACAGTCTCTTTCCCACGTGTCGCCACGTCGTCGCACGTCAGCGCCACGTCAGTCAATAATTGAGTATCCTATCCTTATCTGACACGTGGCGGATAAGAATCTCAGCGACCAATCAGAAGCCGCCACGTGTCACAATAATTGAAGCCCAACCACTCTGCCACGTGTCACCTTATCATCTTATCCAGAATCTTCAAACCAGCGAACCAGAGCATGCCACGTCGACAGAATCTGGCGTCGCAACGCTGAGGACCTGGCGTCGCGACGCTGGAACCAAATTTTCTATAAATTCAGCTCGCAAAATTTCAAATTCAGTGCACATTCCTCTCTCTTCAATTCCTCTAAAGAGAGAGCTTCTCTCTCTAGATTCTTTAGTTTTTAGTTTTTTTTTTTATTTATTTATTTTTTTTAGTTTTAGTTTTGTAAATAATTTTAATTACTTTTTGTAATAATAGTAATTTAATTTTTACTTTTTACTTTTACAGTTTTTACTTTACCATGAGGAGGTAACTTCCCCAGCTAAGGTGAAAGGTAATTCTTTTACTGTTACTATTTAGATTAATCTCCCTTAAAAATAATATATTCACTATTTAAAATATTGACTTAAAAAGGATACCGCCAGATTGGTCGGTTGGTAATTCATTTTAATCTGGTTTAAACCTGACTAATAAAGGATACCGCCAGATTGGTCGGTTGGCAATTTAATTTTGGTTCCGCCTTTATGGCTGGTTGGACTTAATTTGACTTAATAAGGATACCGCCTATATGGTCGGTTGGTATTATTATCACAAGTTTATATATTATTTTATGGGAGATATCTAAATTAGTAGTAGTAAAAGTAATTCCTTTTACCTTAGCATTTTATTTTATTTTACTTTTCAGCTTTACTTTATGTCTTTTACTTTTAGTTGTTATTAGCCCTAGTTGTGTTTAGTTATCTGGGTTTTGTGATGAATTCTAATATCACCGGTTCATAAGGGGTTATTTTATAGTTTGGGTAATTTAAAGGTTTACTTATTAAGTCTTAAGCTTAATGCTTCTTGTTGTCTGATCACCAATAAGATTGATGTGGTAAATCTAAAATGAACTAGACATAGGGATTTTAGGTTTCAGCCTTAGACTTAATAGCCCACGATCTTCCTTGAGGATAGATAACCCTTTAATAGATTTCCTTACAGGATAGGAATATCTGTCGGGCGGGGGGGTAGCCATAATTGGAACTTAAACTTAATGAATCCAGATAATTTGATTGACATAGACATATGGTTCAATTGGGTTAAACTGGGTATTTGCGTCTGACCATCGACATAGGCTTTTGCATAATTTAGTGTTCCAGGTTAGTAAACTGATTTATTACACAAACATAAAATAACCACTTCATCTTTTAATGATATTAGAAGGATTCACAACCCTAGATCTTTGTGTCTTTTGTTATTTTCCTTAGTATTTTCTTTTGTCTTTTTTATTTATTTTGTAAAACCACATTCAACCAATCAAACAATCATTCTCCCACCCTCAATTAGATATCTGTAAATAAATAGATTCAATAATTAATAACAACAGTAGGAATTAAGTCCTCGTGGGATCGATATTTTTTTTACTACTTGAACGATACGTGCGCTTGCGTTATACGTGTGTGTTTACGCCGGTCAAGTTTTTGGCGCCGTTGCCGGGGACTTATATTTCTTGAGTTGTTAATTTTGAAGCTATCCAATTTGCTTGTATCTAATTTTCTTTATCTTTATCTGTAATTTTTATTTCTTTATTGTATTTTCAGGTAATTAAAAAAATGGAACACTACTGGGAGATTGAAAGATTACGAGCTTTACAAGAAGATACCCCCACATCTGGGAGCAACAGTCCGATTTTCTGAGGCATGTTGTCCAGCCCAACAATTATCACTGGATGTCAGAACCAAGCAATACAATATTTACTAAACAAAACGCAACGGGGAGATGTGACATATGTAATGTAACCACCATAGAGATTATTGCGATTACAACTATCATCCAGGGTGGCAGAGTTATCAAGATCCTTTATGGTATGATGAGCCAGCACCATTTCACAGAACCAACATTTTCCATCTTATCCACCATCCACCTACTACTTCCTCAACAAAAACCAGAACCATCAGAGGAAGAACAATTGATTGATATGCTCAAAATTTTTTCCAAGAAACGAGACGAAAAGTTGGATACAATGCTTGAAACAAGCCTGAAGCAACTTGAAAGTATTCAGAGACAATCAGAATTCATTCAGATGATGACAGATCAAATGAGACAATTCACAGAAAACCAGGACTACATACCTCAAGAAACGTTTCAGATGACACTGATGAAGCCTTCAAGTACCCAGAAATCCACAATGACACCTTAACAGAGGAGGAGGCTGAGCAGTATCAACAACCAGAGGTATCAGTTCAGGAGTCCAAACCAGCAAAGTCTCTATTTGACTTTTATTATTCAGATTCTGATTCTGACGAAGAAGCTGAGCTATTTGTACCAACTGCACCAACAACGGAGGATCAAACTTTCAATCCTCAAAATGAAGATCTTGGAGATTCCATGGCACAAATGTTTGATGAAGATCTACCTGAGCCAATCATTTCAACCAGATCAGAGGATGAAGACCTAATGTCAGAAACATCTTTACATCCTCAGGTGGAACAAGAAACAGAGCAAATAAAGAAGCAAATGTCTGACCTTAATAAAGATCCAGAGCATTCAGGAGAAACATCGTTGTTTTGGGGAGTACAAATCAAAGATATCACCCAGAAGCTTGACAGAATGGAACTTCCATTCCAAGTCAAGCACCATATAAGACCTCCTGATTTTCTTTCTTTCTTTGCAGGAACCACTGGAGTAACAAGAATCAAAAAGGTGACACGAGCACTGCATGAGACAAAACTCTTTTTGCCACCTTACCGTTGGAAGAGACTCTTCAAAAGCAACGCTCACAGGATTGTTTTTGATCGGACATCTAAAACAACATTGAAACCTCCTTAACAGATGAATTTCAGTCACGTCTGGCTGAAGATGAAAAATTTAGCGCTAGCAGGGAGGCAACCCATGCAATTTGTTTGTATTTGTTTTCATATTTTGTGTGAACTTTTAATTTTGTGTGTTATTTTTGTAGGGAAAGGCACAAACGAAGCATTTTAAGACAGAAGGAATTGTGTTTGGCAATCAAAGATGAGAAACAATTCATTAGCGATGGCTGAATAAGGAATGAAATCTTGAGACACATCCTAATGAATTTATACCAAACGATTGGCGTATTGCGTACACAATTCCGTTGTCTTAATTATTGCTTGATTCGTTAGTCTGTTGTAATTATCTTTATTTTCGTAGACAGGATCCAGACTTTTTGACCTTTCACGATTTCATTTGTTGTTTAGCTAACAATCGTCCTTGGAAGATATTAGTGCTATTATTACTCACCCTTTTTCAGGTACTATAAATTCACCCGTCATTGCACTTTTGAAGGCATCCAGAGTTGAAAAGAAAAATACATAAAAAAAAATGGAAGCCACTTCAAGAAGACGAGTTGAAAACATCTGTGTGTTTGGGCGGTACTAGTGTTGGTACTAAGCCACAATACATAGAGGCATCACAAGAATTGGGTCGAGTTTTAGCAGCAAGGAATATGCACTTAATATATGGCGGAGGAAATCTTGGACTAATGGGGATCGTTTCAAAGGCTGTACATGAAGGAGACAGTCATGTTTTGGGAATCATCCCAAAACCCTTGGCAGAGGCAAATCTTATTGGATCATCAAACGGAGAGGAATTGATCGTGCCAGGTATGTCTGAACGACTGGTAGAAATGATTAACCGTGCTGATGCTTTTATCGCTTTGCCAGGTGGCTTGGGTACACTGGAGGAAATTTTTATAGTTCTATCTTGGGCGAACCTGAACATACACCAGAAACCGCTTGGACTGCTCAACGTTGATGGATTTTATGATTTTCATTGTGTGTTTCTTGATGATGCTCGGAGAAATGGGTTCGTGTCAAAAACTTTGAAAGAACTCTTCTTTACTGCCAGAACTGCTCCGGATCTAATAGACCAACTCATAGCCTATGAACCACAAGTTGACCCCATCATTTCAAAGATAAATTGTTCTGAGGACGATCGTGGTAAGAGACGTCGGATTAATCTGGATCTTAACCTTTAATTTTCTGTAGATTTCAGCTAACCAGGTACGACCTTCTTAACTCTCATTTTACTGTTTAAGACATTGGGGACAATGTCTCATTTAGGTTTGGGGGAGTGAATTAGTTGATTAGTACCTTGTTTCTTGTTTGTGTTTATTTTATAGTCCAAAATTTTTCGAAAAATACAAAAAAATTGAAATTTTTTCAAAAATTACAAAAAGATTTTATGTTTTTGTATTTTTATTTTGACTAAAAAAGTGAAATTGGTAAGAGAGAGCCGAGTAAGGAGTTTCCATTCCTGAGACGTATCTCAAGCCTATTTTCGAAACAAGTTAATTTTTGTTTATTTCCTTTTAAATTATTTAATTTGTGAATTCTCCTTAAAACGGACTAAAAGGAATCTTCATATGTTTAGTTAGCAGATATTAGTAACATACGGACATGAGCTAAATTGAAAAGTTTGTAATATTCAGTGCTCTAGTTTAATTGGAGGAAGCATCTCAAAAAGCAATGGAGAAAAAAAAAATAAAAAAAAATAAAAACTTCTGAGATCCGAGTTATTAAGTCTGTAAGGGTGTTTTAACACCTAGTGCCCTAAAACCAACTGGTTTGGGAGTCACTGGCCCAAAGCTCGCTACATGGATCAAAGATGCTGCAAAAAAAATATATATATATCTGAAGTCTGGGTAATTAAGTCCGTAGGGGTGTCTTAACACCTGGTGCCCTAAAGCCAACTAGTTTGGGAGCCACCGACCCAACGCTCGTTACATAGATGGAAGATATTGTATATAAATAAAAAATAGAGAAAAATCAAAGAAAAAAATCAGGAAAAAAAAATTATTCCATTGCTGCAAAAAAGGTGTGAAATCTGATAGAACTTTAGGACAAAAATATTACTCTCTTATCAACTGCACTTATGACTGTTGTGGGCAAAAATGAGTTGATTAATATTTTGTTGGCTGTGTATATGAAGAATGGTAAAAATAATCGGAGAATTTACTTATTCAGTAATTTAGAAAAAACAAAACAACTAGTAACTTGGAGTAGAAGTTTCACCTGATTAGTCACTAACATCTTTATTCTCTTTTCGCTTGTCTTTTTGCTTTTGTGTGCATTAGTTTTAACTAACTTTTTACTTTTGTAAAAATGTTTGTGGGTATCATTGCTGTAAACCCTCACGAGACTACAACTCGTCCACTAGGGACACCTAGGGGTTTAAAGGCTTGTTGCATACGCTAAATGCAACCGTGATCCCTACGAAAGTGGCTTAGTTAATTTATTTATGTTATTTTACTCTATGTTTTGCTCGAGGACTAGCAAAATGTTAGGTTTGGGGGTGTGATGAGTGGTATTTATATCACTTATTCCCACTCATTTAACCTAATATTTTGTATAGTTTCTTGAGTTTTGTGAACGTTTTGATATGTTTTGTGTTATTTAGATAAAAAATAAAGTTTGGAAAGCATTGGAGGCAATTTGGGGCCAAAAAAACGGACAAAAATACGTCACAGGGATATTTTGGTCTTTTTCGCATCGCGACGCCCAGACTTCCGCGTCGCGACGTCTAAAATGCGCGCCGAACAGTGCTAACGTGCGCCGGCTCCACAAATCAGAATCTGAGAAAAGTTTGACTTTGCTAAAATACGCCGTGCCACATGTCAACATCACAGCCGACCTGCTAACGTGCGCTGTGCCACGTGTCATCATCATATGATGCCGACACTCAGAGTTGACACGTGTCGCCTCGTCATCCGCCATGTCACAAGGTCAACCAAGTCAACTTGCCACGTCAGCGTCAGCCAATCACAGCGTGACACGTGTCGACACGTGTCGCAATTCTAAGGTGCCGACAATCTCTTTCCCACGTGTCGCCACGTCGTCGCCACGTCACCGCCACGTCAGCGCCAATAATTGAGTATCATATCCTTATCTGACACGTGGCGGATAAGAATCTCAGCGACCAATCAGAAGCCGCCACGTGTCACAATAATTGAAGCCCAACCACTCTGCCACGTGTCACCTTATCATCTTATCCAGAATCTTCAAACCAGCGAACCAGAGCGTGCCACGTCGACAGAATCTGGCATCGCGACGCTGAGGACCTGGCGTCGCGATGCTGGAACCAAATTTTTCTATAAATTCAGCGCGAAATTTCATAATTCAGTGCACCTTCCTCTCTCTTCAATTCCTTCTAAAGAGAGAGCTTCTCTCTCTAGATTCTTTAGTTTTTCGTTTTTTTTTTTTTATTATTTTTATTTTTATTTTTAGTTTTTAGTTTTGTAAATAATTTTAATTACTTTTGTAATAATAGTAATTTAATTTTTACTTTTTACTTTTTACAGTTTTTACTATTTACCATGAGGAGGTAACTCCCCCAGCTAGGGTGAAAGGTAATTCTTTTACTGTTACTATTTAGATTAATCTCCCTTAAAAATAATATATTCACTATTTAAAATATTGACTTAAAAAGGATACCGCCAGATTGGTCGGTTGGTAATTCATTTTAATCTGGTTTAAACCTGACTAATAAAGGATACCGCCAGATTGGTCGGTTGGCAATTTAATTTGGTTCCGCCTTTATGGCTGGTTGGACTTAATTTGACTTAATCAGGATACCGCCTATATGGTCGGTTGGTATTATTATCACAAGTTTATATATTATTTTATGGGAGATATCTAAAGTAGTAGTAGTAAAAGTAATTCCTTTTACCTTAGCATTTTATTTTTATTTTACTTTTCAGCTTTACTTTATGTCTTTTACTTTTAAGTTGTTATTAGCCCTAGTTATGTGTTAGTTATCTGGGGTTGTGATGAATTCTAATATCACCGGTTCATAAGGGGTTATTTTATAGTTTGGGTAATTAAAGGTTTACTTATTAAGTCTTAAGCTTAATGCTTCTTGTTGTCTGATCACCAATAAGATTGATGTGGTAAATCTAAAATGAACTAGACATAGGGATTTTAGGTTTCAGCCTTAGACTTAATAGCCCACGATCTTCCTTGAGGATAAATAACCATTTAATAGATTTCCTTACAGGATAGGAATATACCTATCGGGTGGGGGTAGCGGTAGCATAATTGGAACTTAAACTTAATGAATCCAGATAATTTGATTGACATAGACATATGGTTCAATTGGTTTAAACTGGGTATTTGCGTCTGACCATCGACATAGGCTTTTGCATAATTTAGTGTTCCAGGTTAGTAAACTGATTTATTACACAAACATAAAATAACCACTTCATCTTTTAAATGATATTAGAAGGATTCACAACCCTAGATCTTTGTGTCTTTTGTTATTTTCCTTAGTATTTTCTTTTGTCTTTTTATTTATTTTGTAAAACCACATTCAACCAATCAAACAATCATTCTCCTCACCCTCAATTAGATATCTGTAAATAAATAGATTCAATAATTAATAACAACAGTAGGAATTAAGTCCTCGTGGGATCGATATTTTTTTATACTACTTGAACGATACGTGCGCTTGCGTTATACGTGTGTGTTTATGCCGGTCAGGGTGGTCTTGGGCTTTAGTCGTGAACCCTCTCGCCCTTAGACAATGCGTTGACAATGATGGATTGTCGAGATAGTGTTGGTGGAAAATGCTATATTTTATATCCGGTTATGCTATTCGAGTGCCGGGTCCCGGTGTTGTGCGGGCCCACATATGTATGCATTGAGATAGCTTGTGAGCTTTCGTAAATCAATATATTATGGGTTTGTAGTCTCCCAAAAATGAGAATTTGGGCGTAGAGGCTGGAGGGGAGGTAGGCTGACTTACACGGGACGTGTCCCTTGGTAAGTGTCGCACGAGCCATTTTTCCGTTAAGGAAAAAGTCAGCCCGTGACAGTTAGTTTCAGAGCCCTAGGTTGGGCACATGGAATGTTTACGAATGTAAACGTATGTTATTGAGACGATGTGGACATCGTAAGGCTAGTGTGAAGCCTCGGTAGATAAACGAGTTGAGATGAAGCCGCAAGAGTGCGCAATGATACGCGCAGGGAAGTGTAAAACCCGAAATATTGTTGATTGATGTGGGTCAATATGCGAACACACGAGAAGTGCTATATTTATATGCGGTTGGCTTGGGTGTAGCCAAATTGTCCGGGTGAGACCCGAAGTGGACGTGTAACTTGTCTACGAGAGACAAACAATCGTTCTATGCACCATGAAGGTGTGAGAAATGTTTGGGATGTGCGAGAAGCATCATGAGGGAGCTGATGTGATATTGGCACATAAATACGTGTTCATGAAAACCCGATGTGGGGTTGACTGAAGTTGTGAGTGATTCAAAAGAGTGTGAAACACCTTTTCCATGGCATTTGGGTGCTATAACTCGATGAGAAAGTCGAGATGAGTAAGCCCACTTGGTGAGGCAACGAAAGGACCCGAGTGTGAACCTGATGGTTCGTCTGAGTAATTTGGAAATATTTTATCGTGTAAAGTCTTCGTAAGGCTATGAGCAATGAGTTGTTTGGATTCATGTGATTAGGAATGCCCTTAGCTTAAGGCTACGAGTAATGAGTTGTGCAGACTCCCATGAGTGAGAATGCCAATAAAAAAAAGTACAATGGCTTGAGATAGGCCAAAGTAAAAATGGGGGAGCGAACCTGAAATGAGTTAGGTATCCCCAAAGACCTTTATGGCACAGCGCACGTTAGTAGGATCCGGCGCACGTTAGCAAATCAAACTTCTCAGATTTTTACACGTGTCCCGGCGTATTTTAGTAGGCTCCCAGCGCACGTTAGCGGTCGCGACGCGCAAAATTACATTTTACCATTTTGTCCATTTTTCATTGTATTAGCCCAAAATCACCTCCAGATAGTCCTGACACTTTATTTATCTACAAAATAACACAAAACACATCAAAAATATTCACAAAACTCAAGAAATTATACAAAATATTAGGTCAAATGAGTGAGAAATAGTGATATATTTACCACTCATCATGTGCCCACTTTTGGGCCTTACCGGGCACTTTGCCGCAACAATGGGGGTGTTGTGGAAAACCATCAAGACGAGCTCATTTGGGGACGAGATTTTAACCCAAATTCACTTATATTATGGCTTATTGACTCGCAGAAAGAGTTCCCGAAAATTCCTCTTAATATAGATTTTAGAGGGGGGTGTGACAACTCAAGCGCCAAGTATGTTTACTGGTGAAACATGTGCAATGTCTCTAAAACCTCTTTAGGGGTAAGCCTAGGTGAACCTTGGGGTGGCCAATGGGGGCTTCGATGGTCTTGGGGCTTTAGCCAAGAACCCTTTCGCCCTTAGACAATGTGTGGACAATGATGGATTGTCGAGATAGTGTTGGTGGGAAAATGCCATATTTTATATCCGGTTGTGCTATTCGAGTGCCGGGTCCCGGTGTTGTGCGGGCCCGCATATGTATGCGTTGAGATAGCTTGTGAGCTTTCATAAATCAATATATTATGGGTATGTAGCCTCCCAAAAATAAGAATTTGGACGTAGAGGCTGGAGGTAGGCTGACTTACACGAGACGTGTCTCTTAATAAGTGCCGCACGAGCCCTTTTTCCGGTAAGCAAAAAGTCGGCCCGTGACACTAGGCCTTAGCTAAGTGTACCATTGACTTGAAGATTCCAAGCTGCGTGCCTTTGACTCAATCCAACTAGTCGAGTCATTATTGACTGCCAATAAACTTTTAAAGGTCATCGATTTTTCCTCCTAGTCACTCAAAACCCCACCTATGTGTCCCCATTTCTAGTCACTTTCCCTCTCAAATTCCTGTTATAAAACAAACTCACAATTCTAATAAACTAATAATCATTTCTCACAATAATTTCAGCTCAAAGAATTAAATTATTCATTTTTTTTTTCAAAAATCACAACATGTCTAGCAAAAAGCGAGAAGCCGTTAGAGTAGTTCTAATGGATACTCAGTACGTGGAAACTGATCCCACGAGCTTCAAATCCGTCGTTCAGAAGCTTACGGGCAAGGATTCTAGCGTTGCATGGATTAAAGAAAGCAACTCATCGTCAGCAGATGCAATAAAGAGACGAGTTATATCAGTTGAGGTTGATAAGTTACAAGACGACGTCGTTAATGCTGATGATAATCATGGATCGTCCGTTTCCATGTTATCAGATGGCATGTCCTTTAAGGACTTGGATATGTTGATCTTGGAGGTCCCTCCGTCGGAGGAGTTGCAGTGGTTGTGGACTGATTATAATTGCATTATTAATTGATGCATTTTTTAATTATTGTTTTATCGAATCTCATGTCTAGCGCAATGGTTAGGCGTGAACTTATTATATGTTTGGTCACGACTTTGAATTAGGTGAAAAAATAAAGATAAGGTTGCGTCTATTCAGATCTTCCTAAACCATACTTGTAATGAAAGGCTCATGTATTGGGAAAGATAATTTTTACTATTATTATTTCTTGTGTTATCATCATGAATCTTAAGTTCTAGGGTAAATCTCTTGACGGGTTTCTTTTGCTAGCAACTTGCAATGGCGGTGTTAATGGCTTCTAAAACTTGATTTTATGGTCTAGTTATCGGATATGGTGGTGATGTTTTGTTTTCTATAGGAACTCTATTTGATTTAGGTTTTTAGATGACGTTGCTGCTGTATGTGGCTATCTAAGACACCACAACATTGTGGAAAAAAAATACTTGGTGGATATATAACATATGCTCGAGGGAACAGTGAGATATTTATTGAATTGATAAATTAAAAATAAATCATTTTTTTTTTCTTTTGAAATATTAACAAAAGTTTTTACTCCATCAATCACCATCAGTGTTCCATTGCAACTAGATTATTATTATTTAGTTTTTGCATACATGTTTGGAGTTCGTGATTTGGTGGTGTAAGATTTAAAATTTGATATTCGGGTAATGAGTTTGAATTTATGGATATATTTCTTGTAAGAACTTGAGACAACCGAAGGTATTACGTGTTCCACTTAATCCCAAGTCGAATGATTTGGCCGCAAGATTTACAACGTTTTAAAAAAAGAAAATTGGGGGAAAAAACGAGTCAAATGCAAATTATATGAATTATTTTACTACATTACGGAATAGTGAGTCCCTTTTAGAAATTGTAGTAAGTTTTAAGAAATTAAATTTCATTTTTCAAAAGTTAGAAGAATATGTTTGATTGCAAGAGAGATGAAACCAAGGCGAATGTAGTGTTATGTAAGCGGACGGTGGCTAACGGACCTGCCACTGTTCAAAGGGTTTATCGAGGGTCGATGTGCCGAAAATACTAATCTTTTCTTTGTTTTGAGAATAAAAAACATTCATCTCAAAATTAACTAAAAAGTAGAAATTTCGTTTCCATAATTTTTCGGATATGTTTTTTATGACGTCATTTTTATTTCCTTTGAATCTAAATACGACATCATCTTTCTGACATAATCTCTTCACACTTTTTTTTTTCTTTGAAAACAACACCAGTTGTAAAATGTTATCAAACATCTCCATTAAATCAGTGGATAAAAGCTCTACTGAGTACTGACACAGATAGGCTCACTATCGGGACAAGATGGACATGGGCTTCATCAAATCTTTGATGCTTTGATTCTAAAGCAGATTAAAGGTTCACTGGCCCATTATTGTTTCAAGGCCCTTTGAGATTGACTTTGAACAACTCAACTTACATTCATACCGGGCCAGTAAGGCCCATATTTAGGGTCCTTTGGCCCATTAATGTCACCTTTCAAGGCACAAAAGACAGCCGTTTTGTTTCACACGGCCTAATTGCTAGTATAGCTGCTGACAACATCTTAATTTATATATTTATCAACATTGAGAAGTTTATGACAGAGTTGAAATATATGATGGGATTGAAGTTGAAACCGATAGCGACGAAATTAATCATGTAATATTCAAGGGTCTTAATTTGAATAAGATTAATGCATCGTTTGATATAAAGTTTTTGGTTTATACTTTCAGTTTACTACTTATAAATTAATTTATACTCTCAATAAATATATTATACCAAACGATACTTAAAAAGCTGAATTTGCACTTAGCTACTAGATTCAACTCAAAATTTCGCCACTCAAAATTTGCCTTTAATGGCAAAATCTAAACCCTTTAGTGGCGAAATTTATTTACCCACTAAAAATATTGTTTCTTTAAAAGTGTAATAAAATAAATAATTCTCAAATTTTTAATACATCACATGATATTTTGTATAGTAAAATTTTACAAAACACAAATTTTGATACATCAATTTGATGATCATAGAATATTTGTATTGACAAGCATAAGATATATATTATTTTCTAATATCAAAACACACAAACGATCAACTAATTACAATTCAAAAATAAAAAACTATTGATACCGTCTTATATCTAAATTTACAAATTGATAAGTCTCTTTAACAGTTTGAGATGGCATGAACCGACAGTTGTTACTCCGCACAAACTGCAATATCAACATCAGTTTTAAAAACCAAATGACTCCTGAAAAAAATAAAAGAACTATAGCATAGATGATGTTAAGAGTCCTGTGAAGCTAGAGGCTGTGATGAAAAGGTTAGAAAATTTAGAAGGAACTGGATTTGGCAATGTTTAATTAACACGATGGCTATTGCCCATAATTGAAAGTTCCACACGAGGAAGACACATGGCTTTCATTTTGATCCACAGGGAATCTATGAATGAAATATTACAGGAGTATTTGCTTTTGAGCCAAAAATTTAAGAAATAAAAAATGAAATGCAAGGAATTGAAGAAAGTTTACAGCAAAAACATAGAGGGAAAATAAAATTTAAGCCAAACAATCAAATCTGTTTAAAATAACACATAAAACCGTTGAGAAAATACAATTTCAATACATGCAATTGAATTATAAAAACAATAAACTTTCATTAAAAGAAACAAATGTTAATAAGCCTCAGAAAAAAATAGTTAGCAAATTGAAGTTTAACATACTCAATAGTTCCACACACCAATTGAGTAGAGTTCCTCAGGTACTTGTCCTTCCAATAAGTTATTACTCAGTAACCTAAGGCACCAGAAAAAAGTGGAGTTAATGCAAAAGCTTAACTATGGCACAAAAAACTTGGGTGCAATCAATAAGATGCATGGTTTACAATTACCAAAGATAAAATTTAAAACAATAGAATTTAAAATAATAACTAGTGGCACAATATTAGGAGTTCACACACAGTAGTAGTTGTAGAAATGTGTTGAATACTTACAAAAGCTGAAGCTTTAAAGAAGTTAGGCTATCTGGTATGGACTCTGTGAATTGATTATCTGATAAATCCCTGAGAAGTATGAGGCAAAATCTATTAATTAATAACAATGTTGACGCTGATAATGCCACCTGACTTTAACAAGAGTCAAGACATATGATTTACCTTGTAAGAAACCATAAGCAATTTTACAAATTTAAAGGAAAATGATTGAAAAGGTAATAAACAATTAATAATGCCTGGAAAAGGTTCATCCTTATTATTTGGTTCTCATCTCAGCCATTTCAAATGTGCTTTGGCAAAAACAACAGTTGTTATAAACTGATTCCCAAAATGAATGGCAATATGTTTTCAAGCTGAAATACAACAAACGAAGAAAGTGACTATATATTAGATTGCAAGATAAAAGTGACTCTTTGTTAGAAAGTTCACCATCTTTTAAGCTTTACATTTAGCCTATTAAGGCCCTTCCTCGTGTCAACTTAATATAGCTATAGTTGGTTTTCAAACTTACAAACCTTAATAATCAAGCTTGCAATCATATCCCCTTAACTAATTCACTAGGCCAGCCCCAACACCTCATTCAGTCATACTAGATTAAATGTCAATCTAATATTAACAATAAAACTCTGAATTGAAGTAGTCAAAGAATTCAAAAGCATTAACTTCAAAGCAACAAAAGATATTTTAGAAGGTGTATACCTTATACCTATCATGGTTCATGCTTTGTTTTCTCAATCTCAATTCTGTATCAAAAAGAAATATAACACCCACAACAAATACCAAATCTTGCGTCACCAATGCTACTTTCAAACCCAATGATGATCTCCGAGCTACACAACCAACTAATTATTAAGAAAAAAAAATGAAAATCCAACTCAAATTAAAATATTACACTTGAAAAAAATCACTCATAGTTCAATGAGTTGTTAACAGCTTATATAATTTTCTTAGTTTCCATTTTTCTCACTTTTTTTTGGGAACCAAACACAAAGTTACAAACAAACACTTCAATTAAAACAGAAACAGGAATGAAAATGAATTTCATCCAAAAGATCCAATTTTTATTTTTGCTATCATTTAGAAACTCGAAACACATCGAATAAGTAATTTATACCTTAACATATATTTTTTTATTCCGTTTCCATTTTCCTTCAGTTTTTCTAGACAGCCAAATAGAAATTACAGTAAAAATAAATTTTAAAATGAAGATGGACCGGGAACCTAAAAATCATAAAATTACAGAAATAATAATAATAATAATAATAATATAATAATAATAATAATAATAATAATAATAATAATAATAATAATAATAATACCAATTTTTAATCGGATTATGAGTAATGTGTGTCGAGTTCAATGACATGCACATTCTTTTAACTCTGAATTGAAATAGTCAAAGAATTCAAAAGCATTAACTTCAAAGCAACAAAAGACATTTTAATCGGATTATGAGCAATGTGTGTCGAGTTCAATAACACATTATTTTCCTAGGTCATTCTCGTTCAACTCACCCTCAACTGAATTGTCAATGTTATATTTCCATAACGGTTAGGTGGGGATGACTCAATCTTTACAACTATATTTTCTTCTTTTCCTTCTTCTGTGACTCAATCTATGTGCTAAAAGCGGGAGTAAAAAACTCATATTCTTAAACCTCATAAATATGAACCTGTCGAATTTTACTTTAGAAACTTATTGATATTATACAAACAAGTACAAATTTTGAGAAATTGGTAGAGCATTATAATGATCAGGCAATAAATTTGTGGAATGCTATGGGATGGAATTGATCATTTGGTCCAAATTCAAGAAGTTATGTCATGTATATTACATTACAAAACTATATGACATTGGACCCTGCTTGTAGCGATATGAAAGAATGGATAGCTAGTAAACAGTGTCCAAAGGCAAAGACATTACAGATAAGTGCATGTTACGTATAGTGGAATATTCAAAAAGAGTTAAAAGTTAAGGTATAATACAGAAGTATCTTGTTCACGAATAGCTCACATGTATGCTCATCTTCTCTTCTCTAGCAGTCAAAAAAATCTCACTTCAAAAGTCTTATGAGTTAGGGTGAGATTTTTTTTTTTTATAGAGTTTGATATTTATACCTCCCACTAAAGAAGTCTCACACAATCACACATATAAAAAAATTCTTCAAAATCAGCAAGTTTTTCAATACCATAAGACTTTTTATTACTTGTTTAAAGTCTGAATTGAATACAACTAGATTTGGACACTCTCTTTAAAAAATCATAAGAGTCTTAATCCTAAAATCCTAAGACTTTTTAGATTATTTAAAAAGTCTTAATTGAATACCACAAGACTTATTTAACCCAAAAAAATCTCTTAAATCTCAATTGAATATACCCCCTAAGATTTTGTTGTGGAGAAGACAAAATATTGTTTGAAGTGTAAAAAAAAATGATACTCTTTATGAAGTGAAAAAAATTTAAGGTTCAATTTTTTTGTCTTCGCGTCAATAGAAGAAATAAATTTTTTAGATTTTTGAAAAATAAAATTAATTTTTAGTGGCGAAATATATTATTTCACCACTAAAAATAATTATTTTAATTTAATTTTAGTGGCGAAATTATATTTCTCTACTAAAAACGAGAATTTTAGTGATGAAATTTTATTTCGCCACTAAGAGTTGAAACTTTATTATATTTAATGACGAAATTTCCATTAAATTTTCACCACAAAAAGTAAAATTTATTATAGTGTAGGCCTAGATGGCCACCACTCTACCACATTTCCAAAAGCGATACCATACATAATAAAGCTCTTTTCTTATCAAGAAATATTTGCGTTTACATAACCAAAACCAATAACCATTCTTGCTTTTCCTTTCTCTCAATTGCCTTATCACATCGATATCCTTTGTTGAAAAATGTACAAAATCCCCTAAATAAGCTTTTGAGTCCCTTTCCACAAAGCCATTTCAACTGGGGGCCGGGTTTCCCAAAATATGGTTAAATCTTGGAAATTGGGGTAATGATTCTTACATTTTGAACCAATCTAAGGAATATAAACTATTGGAAAGAAGCATGTCTTTGAGCAAACAAACACATGTGCATGCATTGCAATTGCATGAACTTCACTTACTTTCCCCTTCTTTTTTCTTTCATCATGCTTCTTCTTTAACACCAACAATCTTCTTTAGCAAAAGTTAATGTCTTTACTGATTTATTTTCTTTATCATATCTCTCACATGCACAAACAAATCTGCTTGGATATGGAAAAAAAAGGATATATATAAAAAGATAGCATTGACCAGTTAACAAAGGAAATTGTGGTCTTCCATTTTTATTTTATTAATTTTGTTTTTTTTTTGATTCATGGGTTGTGAAATATATGAAGATATCCTCTTGTTCTTCTTTTGCTTTTTCATTTTGCATTAAGAGAAAGAGAGAGTTGATGATTAGAAAGCAGAAAATGAGGTAAGAAATGCTAATATTTCAATTGAATTTGATGATATGATTAATGAATGCTTTAAATAAAGGTCCTTTTTACAATGTGATGAGTTAGTCTTTTCTTTTTATCTCTTTTATAACCAGTACCAGATCACATGCTTGGCCATGGTGACGCCTAGTTGATAGTAAAATGAAACACATCACTGCAACTTGTCTCTCTTTGAGATCCAAGCTCTATCATGTTAAGTTTTGTTTGTATGACAATGCATCTGAACTGTATGCTTTAAAATTTAATTCTCTAGTTTTTTATTTACAATCTAATGATACATTTCAAGATGTTTTTTTTATGTCATATATAATTAATAACTATGACATAATAATTTAATTTTCTTAGCAATACTTGAAGACAATAACTTCATTATCTGCTGGCCGATTCAATGTACTAATTGTTAAAAAAGCATGTTATATTATCAAGATTTTCTATCCATAATTTAACTAAATGAGAAGATCCTCTTCAATTTGTAGACTAGTTTTGGCTTAGGGCATAATATTGGATGCCCATTTTGCTAGTTTCAATTTCAATTTCTATTTGCAGATTGTCTTCTCTTATTTGTTAGTCAAAATTTCACCAGCTGAATCAAATGAATCAGTTCAAATTTTGCATAAAGATTTTACCATTTCAACGTATGAGATAGCGACTCACTAGCTATGTTATATAGCTAGCCACACCCACAATCCTACAATGAACCAACGTAGAATGATACGGAAGGCAAAATAATAAGCTGCCATAAAAAATATCATGTGGTGAAAATGATGATTGATGAGACTTTCAAGTCTCTTTCGACTTGTGTTGTTGGCGAGCCTTGATTTTGATTTATTTCATACGCAATGTTGACTGTGCAATGTGTTAGTAAATGAAACGAGCAAATAACTAATAAGCATAAGCAGCAGCCTCGTTGCCTCTGGATAATGGACACCCTACGTCTCCAAACAATTCCCACGTATTCCATTCTTTATCCACTTACCAGAAATTTACTTTTCAATTTGGGTTTCGTTTCTTTAATTCAAATTTGGCCAAATTACGTAAGTTTTTTTTTTTTTTTGTCTAGGAATTGTTAAACCAATTGCCCATGTCACACACCTTGTTAAAGCAACTTTACTACTAATTAATTCATTTTATTTGTCCATATAATTAAATGACTATTTTATTATTATTTTTCATTTTGATATGATTAATTAACTCAAGTGCTGAATTTATAGTTTAATGAAATTGACCTAACTAACTATATATGTAGATATATAGCATCTTCTACTTGCACCAATATATATAATTACATAAAGCAAGGCAGTCCAGCCGTTAAGAATCCACTCATATTAAAATAAGATAAAAGCGGAATCTCTTATCATTGTTATAACATATTGCGTTAATTTTTTAAGTTTTAACCGCACCTCAAATTGAGGATACCCCAATTGCTTCCTCCAAATAATTAACTTATATAATTAGTGGGATTTTCCCTTTGCTTTTGCCTGAAGAAAGTGGCTCGGGGCAATTTGGTCATAGGAAAATTGAAAGTTTGCTTAGGTTGGAACTTGGGAAAGAGACAAGCAAGAAGTCTTGATTTAAAAAAAAAAAAAAGAAAAAATTAAAAGAGCAGCCAGTTGACGGGTTGAAGAAAGTTGAGAAACCCAAGTCATTTAAAACCAGTTAAGAGGTAAGAGCTAAAGGCAACATTGGCTACAAGGTAAGCTAGCTAATTCACACACTCCCCCACATACCCAAAAAAAAAAAAAACTGCAAGCAAAGAAAAGAACTCATTGTCCCGAATATATTTCTCTATATCTAACCGCTCTCCCTTTCTCAGCTTCAAATTCTCAAGGATCCGCTCTCAATCAATGGCAGCTTTGTCTAGGAATATTGTCATAATCCCATTAATTTTTCTTTTAATTTCTCTCACTTTCTCAGGTAACCCTCTTAATTACATTCATAATTTCATTGCCTTTTCTTTTAAGTTTCATATATATTGCATGCATTCTTAATTTAATTTCTCCGCAGATTATGGATTTTTACGAGGAGTCACTTCTCTTGGAATCAATTATGGTCAAGTTGCAAACAATTTGCCACCGCCGGACAAGGTTCTTGATCTCTTAACCTCTCTTAAGATCACAAAAGCAAGGATTTACGACACAAATCCTCAAGTCTTAACAGCATTTGCTAACTCCAACATTGAGCTTATTGTCACCGTTGAAAACCAAATGCTAGCTGTTTTAATGGATCCACAACAAGCACTTCAATGGGTAAGCACCCACATCAAGCCATACTTTCCGGCCACGAAAATCACCGGCATCTCAGTAGGCAACGAGGTCTTCACCGACGATGACACATCACTAATACAATACCTTGTCCCAGCCATTGTCAGCATTCATGGTGCCCTAGTTCAATTAGGCATAGATAAGCACATTCAAGTTTCAACACCAAATTCTTTAGCCGTTTTGGAAGAATCATACCCTCCTTCAGCCGGTAGTTTCAAAACCGAAGTCGCCGGAATCATGTCACAGTATTTACAATTCTTGGCAAATACTAAGGCACCATTTTGGATCAATGCTTATCCATATTTTGCATACAATGATGATCCAAATAGGGTTTCATTAGATTATGTACTTTTTAACCCTAATTCAGGCATGGCTGATCCGTACACAAAACTTCACTACGACAACATGCTCTATGCACAAGTAGATGCTGCCATCTTTGCCATGGCTAGGCTGGGTTACAATGGCATTGAAGTTAGGGTTTCTGAAACCGGGTGGCCCTCGAAAGGCGATGCTAACGAGATCGGTGCCACGGTTGTCAATGCGGCGACGTATAACAAGAACTTGTTGACAAGGCAAT
Source organism: Zanthoxylum bungeanum (assembly GCA_019454045.1). Classification (NCBI taxonomy): domain Eukaryota; kingdom Viridiplantae; phylum Streptophyta; class Magnoliopsida; order Sapindales; family Rutaceae; genus Zanthoxylum; species Zanthoxylum bungeanum. The sequence goes on from SKCR01024304.1 coordinate 149,729, forward strand.
TGACAAATGAAGGGACACCATTGAGGCCAAATATGAGGCTAGAAGTTTATTTGTTTGCATTATTCAATGAGAATATGAAGCCTGGGCCAACTTCTGAAAGAAATTACGGTCTCTATCAACCTGATTGCACAATGGCTTACAGTGTGGGGCTCTCTGCCCTTTCAACATCTTCATCATCATCCACATCATCAGCTTCAATTTCTCTAACTTCATCTGCCACTAAGGTAAATTAAACCTTAGGTCAATTCTCTGTCTTTTTTCGCTTTTTAATTAAAATCTCCTTTATATAACATCAATTTGTTTAGCTAGTGTATATAATGCAAAGAGCATTTTGAACATATATATATATGTTACAAGCTTTGACTATTGTATTTATGTTTAGTTAATAAAATCTGAGCTGATGCGTAGGGGATCTTGATTAATGGTAATCTAATTATTATTTTTTTTCTCTTTAAATGGGATTATATTTATTGTGAAACAGGCTGCAAACAAGGAAAATCAAAGCTTGGTGAACTGGATGTTAGTGTTTTTGGTGACCTTTCAAGCTTGTATGAGAAGAGCATATTAAGCAAATGGATCAGTGCATGTAAATATTACTTTTTTGGTAAGATATATAATTTGGGGTTTTATTAATTTTGGTCTTTTTGACACCTGAAAAAACAAAGATACACCTTTGAAAAAGACCAAAAGTATCCCCTTTTTGCCAATTTGCACAAGTTAACAATTACTAAATCACTCCAAGTTGATGATTGATTCACACTCATGAGCCTTCTCCAAACACAGAGCCCTAACCTTCATGATCAAATGGTTACAAATTCATCTCCACACTCTTCAATTCGCGGCGTCGGAATCGGAAAAAATTATTTAATTAGCATAGTTAGTTTTTTTCTTAGAGCAACAATTCCATTTGTATTGTTATTATTATTATGTGCATGCTATATATTTGTAATTTTTAAATAAATGTTTTTTTTTAATTTATTACTTTATCATTTTAGGATATTATATGCAATGTACAAAACAAAATGTTTCATTGGTTTCGAAGAAAGTCCTCTACTTTTGGACGTGGAATCCATAACTGTTGTTACATATAAAAAGAATATTTTTTAGCTTTTATTTTCTCTCTTCATAAAATAATAAACAAACAATACGAGCTAGATAATGATAATAATGTAATTAAAGTGCAAAAGGTAAGGCTTTGTTTGGTTCTTTTAATTTATTTATCCTGAGCACGAAATTTGGGCGGCCTTAGCTAGCTAGCTTTATTCCCTGGCCACATTAACCGTCAGCATTTCCATTTGGTCATTGATTCCTTTATGCAAAGGAGCTTTTGTTTTGTTTTCTTTTTTTTTTTTATTTTTTTTTTATTTTTTTTGCTTTTTCTATTTATATTTTACGGAAATGGGGAGACAATTTATGCATAGCCTTACAAAAACCTGATGGTGATGGTCTACCGATTTTGGATCAACCAACGTGGTGCACATGCAGCCCAACATTTTAAAGGACCCCCACCATCAATTCAATTATCTCATTTTTTATGGTCACAAATTAAACAAAATAAATAAACCAATTTTTATATACCCCACTAAGAATTAGGGGATCATTGTGTAAATTCATATGTTTGAACTTCAACAAAGTCTATTCTAAATAGTGTGATAGACTTGGATTCAACAATGCTACGACACGCCTTCCTCATAATTTTGATCTTCGCGTGGATTGATCCAATCTAACTTACTATATATTATATGTTTTTGAAGTTATGT
>SKCR01024305.1:0-169851 GCA_019454045.1 Zanthoxylum bungeanum
CATAATTTCCCACCTTATGAGGCTCTCGACCTTGGCACAATATTTAGGGATTTTATGTTGCAATTTGAATTTGATATGTATGACATGTTAAATTCATCTTAGAAATGATTTAGAATCATCCAAATTATTTTGAACAATTTAGGACTAAAATGAACAAAATGCAAAGTTTTGGGGCAATTCGGTAATTACCAAGAAATTTGATTTCTTGTGTAATTTTTCAGAATTTGATAATTGGATAATTAAATAAATAAGTTTATTTAGTTGATCCGAGAAAAAAGTTTTGAAATCGGAAAATTTTGATTTTCCACTGTTCCGTTGCGTTACCGAATTTTCGCCTTATAACCCCTACAATAGTTTGATTAGTATAAGCTAAGACCTCCATACTGACCATATTATTATTCCATAAAAGCCACATACCTCCGGAGAATCCCTGAGCTTCCACAATGTAAGAATTCTCAAAGTGTAGGTTTCTAATTATGTTATGAGTCCTCTTACCACTGACAGTGATGTTGGGACGGATGTGGGACCCCTAGGGTAGGATCGGTGCCCCACGCAGCAGAAGTGGGTCTAACCCGTAGATATCAAGCAATGATGTATTTTTTAATAATTTAATGAAATACTATATTCCATTACGAGTGTATAGGAAAAAACCGGAGCAGAAACAGAGTCCAAAAACTCAAAAACAAAAGAATACAAAATTCGGCGCGCACTCATTGTAGTGTTCCACATTAAATTATCGATTTTTTTTTTGTTTCCATCAACTCTCTGGAATGAGAGCTGATGGAAATTATGGTATTTTTACCCTAATTGCTTTCAAAATTCCCTAAACACTTCCAAACACCCAAAATTAATTTTTAACATCAAAACCAACATTAACACATGTCTAGAACAAGAATCATATTTTTCAAAATATCAAATATTTTTACAAAAATATAAGTTTATTCTAAACACGCACTTGAGTAAATTTTGAATCCAAAATATAAGCCAAATTAAAATCCCACAATGAAATGACTCATGAACAATTCTAGGTCATTCAAAAGTGGTCAAGTGATTGTAGAATTATAGCCATAGCTCCAAACTTTCATCTAGAGTTCCAAACTCTAATTTTAAATTTATGCCCAACATAAATATTTTGACTCAATCACAAGCAAATTGTGTTGATACTTCCAAAGTATCCGTACACAATTAATTAGCCTAATTTCAACATCAAGCTATGTTATTATGTATCCAATACATAATTTACCATTATATGTCTCACTAATGATAACTCACTAATGAAAAACATAGCCTTGGAATTTAGCAATCTTCGGAAACATAACTTACCTAGCAAGCTTGATTCCAAGATCCAATCTTATTCTCTTTGTTGAAATGGTTGGAGAACTTCCAAAGTTAGCAAACTTGAATCCAAAATCAAATATTGATTCTAATGTTTGCATGTTTGATTCCAAGATCCAATCTTGATTTCTCATTGTTGAAATGTTATAGAGAACTTCCAAAGTTTCTCTCACAAAACTTCTGAGGCTAATTTCTCAAACTCTTGCTTGTTTTAGATTTCTCTAGCTTGATTAAAATCTTGCTCAAACTTGCTATTTATAGCAAAACTTAGGCAATTTTTAATTAATAAAAGTTCTAATAAACTTTTATGTATGCTTAATCTAATTTGTCCAAATATGTATAGTTAGGTGTGACTAATCACCTTTGTCTACCAATTTGATTTAATCTAATGAAATCAAGATAAAGTTTAATTAATGCATTAGTTACATGTCTACCACTTTCATTTAACCCAATTAAATCAAGCCAAATACACATATTATTACATATTTATAACTACCAAAGTATCCTCTAATGGTAGAGATATTTATGAATTTACAGCAAAGCCCTTGTGTGATTTTGGATTAATCCTATTAATCCAATTGAGTCAAAGTAAATAATTAATGTTATCCAATAACACTTAATTATTATAGTTTATAATATCAAATATTATCGGCTACCCAAGTGCTCAATGATTACACTTCATATTGTGGAACTCTATAAGTCCAGACACGTTCGTCATATAAGCCTAGCTTATACGTACGCAATTCGACCACCTCCGAATTCGTGAAGAACATGAACGACCTTTCTAAACCATACAAGTTGAGGTCATCATATATGTTTATCAATCCCTCCATCGTAGGCTATCCGAGTTGTGCTTACGAAACATAGATTTCACCATCAAGTTTCGAGATGCACATCTCATGTCGATATGTCCACGATTCTTTAAAACTAATCAAAATACCATTTTGAAATATACAATCCACCCTATGTGATCGACTTTGGCCAAAATCTTAAGAATCGTGACTTATTCACATGGATACCTAAACCATTTATGGTACACATACGGACCGACAAATCCTATCTTGATATGTTCTTGATTAACAAGTGCATTGGTCTACACCCAATGAACATCTAGAGGCCAGACCATGAAAGGTTTCTGGCATACATGGTATCAAAGTGTGAAGGATCTCACACAAAATCAGTGTTATCCTACAGTCAAATGATTGTAAACGCTACTCGACTCGAGGAGATTCCTATTGACGGTAGTGTGTACTTCCAACTATTAGGAATCACCTTTGAATCATCGGTAATCGTTCCAACGAATATCCACATGTCTATAAGAGCTTCCCATGCTCATGGTACTATTGGGGTTTTATAGGGAATTACCGGGTTAGCGTAGCAGAACGCGAAAAATCAAAATTTTTCGATTTCAAAATTTTTCTTGGACCAATTAAATAAACTTATTTATTTAATTAACCAATGCTTAAAATCTGAAATTTTAAACCAAGAAATCAAGTTTCCTTTAATTGCTGAATAACCCCTAAACTTTACAATTTGATCATTTTGATCCTTAAATTGTCAAATACATATTTAATTGATTCTAAATTAATCCTAAAATGATTTATACATGTCTAATACATGAAAAAAATTGCAACAAAAATTCGAAATTTTTTTACAATTGCCGAACAGTCCCTGAATTTTTCAGGATTTGCAATTTGGTCCTTTTTTGTTCAAAACATGTCAAGATCAAATCCAATCAATCCCAAATTTAATATACATCATATATACATCCAATTACAACACATATATGAAAATCCCCAAATTTGGAAAGGGTTATGAACCCTAATTTTACAAATTATCCAACTGACCAAATTACACTAAATTGATAAAATTCAACACTTTAATTTAATCCTTACGACACCAAACAAGTCCCACCATCATGAAACAACTCAAGAACAATTCTAGGTCATTTATGAATGGCTAAGTAACTCTAGAATAGGAACATCATCATCAAATGGTCAAAAGAGTATAAATGAACTAATTTCATTCAATCTTTAATTAACATACATGGTCATCTTTCAAACAAGTTTACAACCATTTAAATTACATACTTAAAGAATAGAGAAAATTCTAAGCATCACAAATTGAAGCCTAGACACATGGAAATAATTTCCTAGTTGAAGAAAGTTGGAAATTACTTACAAATTCCAAGAGTTTGCTGATAAATTTCCTTTGTTCTTCTTGTTTTCTCTCAACCTTACTTTTTAATTCTAATTTTCAACGTATGTATTTGAAAAATAAAATTGAAACAAAACTTATATATTTTCCACACATTGGTCGAAAATTGTGAATAAAATAAATAACAAATTATTTCATTTTTGTTTCAATTTGATTGGAACAAGTTTTCTTTAATAAATGATAACATTTATCTTTTATGAAGTAAACTTACAAATGGACCTATAGAAATATGCCATTTCCTAAAATAAAATCATGTAATATATATTTATTATTTAATTAATTTAATTACTTAACATTTAAATAATTAAATAATTAAATACAAATATCCTAATATATGTATTATATTTACATTAAATATTCATATATATATATATATATATATATATATATGTGTCACATATCACAATTTGATATTTAATTAATGTGTATTTAATAAAATCAAGTATTAAATACAAATACACATTAATTCGGAAATAACCATTAGGTCCCGATGGCATGTATTTTTCGTTTGACCGTTAAACGAATTATAAATAATCAGTATTATTCATAAAAGTTTCCCTAGTGCTCTATGAGTATATTTCATTAATGAGACTCTCTAGGTTCAGACATATCCGTCACGAAATCAAATTTTGTGTCAATAGTTCACCCACCCGTAAATTATGACGAACATGGATAAACTCTCTGAACCATATAGGTCAAGGTCATAGCATACATATAATCCTTCTGTCACAGGTTTAGATGTAAACGTCAAATCTCTATAGATATAATCACATCGACGTTTCTATTGGCAATCCTTTAATAACACTTATAACTAATTTCTACAGTGTACCACAGGCCCATGGATTTAACAAATTGCTAATTCCATATTGAATACCTATGCTCTGTACACAGAACTGACAAATCCTTTCTTGATACACACAGGATATCGTGAGCATCAGTCCACACCCAACGAACAGGCGGAGGTCTGATCTAAATAGATCGGTGACGTGATTTCCATCTAAGTGTGTAGGATAACTCATATATCCATAGTGGTATCTCAAGTCAAAGAATCACTATGCTCACTCAATCCGAGAAGATTCTTATTGACGTTGGTGTGCCATCCATTAAGAATCTTTGGTGAATCGTTCAGTTTTTATCTGTTAAAAACACCTACACGTCTATACGAGTCTCTAAGACTCATGGTGTTGGGGTTTTGGACGACGGGCGCGGAGGAAGCGCGGTTCGAGCGAAATCATAATTTTAAAACTTTTCAAATTACCGAATAAATTATTCAATATCTAATATGAATAATTTATTCATATCTCATAGCGATATAAATAAATTTGAAACGTCACGAAATGTTTACGAAAAATGATTTTCCGCAAAATGGCCCGAAACGTGTTTTTGAGCGAACGGACCACCCGAAACTTATGGGGACTACCCAGGTCAGCCCCAATAGTGTTAGGGAAGTTCATGGGCTGCCCGAACAGTGACGAACTCATTGTTTGGATAGCCGTCACCTGGTTGGCTCAAAAGTCACCCGGTAATGCCATTTTTGGCCTTTTTCGCTTATTTCAACTCTGAAACATTTTCCGGAAATTGTTCCAACTCCCAAAACACATCCATTATGTTCATATGACATCAAATTCATCACAAAATTTCCATTTTTATAGAATCTGATCCAGTAACCAAAAATTCCAATTTTCATGTTTTAAATCCCAATTTTCAAGATTAATCTAATTAATCATAACACCAACCAAAGTCACCACATATGAAAAACCAAAGAACAATTCTAGGTGTCGTAAGAGTGGTCATAACACTCTAGAATAACAACTCATCAATAATTGATCAATTTTTTAGATTTGAAGGAACCCTAGAACCTTTCTAAATCATCAAGAAACAAGAAATCAAATTTCTAAGTTTAGGGTTAAGTAGATTACCTTTTAATCACTTGAAATCCCAAACTTTTTTCTTGATTTTCCTTCTTTTATTCGTGGATTTGATGAAACAAACCCTAGAGCTTTTCTTTCTCTCATTTTCGGCCATGGAAGAAGTGATAAGGAAGAAGAAAACAACTTCCTTTTTATTTTATACTTGACCGACATTCGAGGGGCAAAAATGTCCTTTTGCCAATTTAATCAAATTAAATTAATATTAAGCTTTTTAGTGACCAATCAAATTGATACACATTTAGCCTAATAAAATCATGCCATGTGTTCAAATAATAATTGGACAAATTTCATAACATTTATGAAAAAAGTTTATTAATTAATCATTTGAATATTTAACAATTAAATATCCAAATAATCAATGAATTTAATTATTATATATATATGTATTTTTATTTACAATAAATAACAAATACATATATTTATGGCATGTGTCAAAATCTCATTTGACGAATAATTAATGTGTATCTAATTATATTATGTATCAAATACAAATACACAATAATTATTATCGAACAAAATCCCATAATACATGTGTTATCGTTTAACTGATTAAACGATCCGAATTAACTCACTTAATCTGGTGAAGTGTAATGAATAATCCATATTATTCATATCGTGTTGCCCAAGTGCTCAACGAGTACACTTCATATTGTGGGACTTTGTAAATTTAGGTCTATCCGTCACGAAATCCAATTTCGTATCCATAATCCACCCATTCATGGATTATGACGACCACGTATAATCTCGCTAAACTATGCAAGTCGAGGTCATTGCATACGTATAATCCCTTCGTCACAGGCTATCTGTATTATACCTATGATATAGATGAAAACGTCAAATCCGTTCGGTATAATACAATCGACTTTCAATTTACGATCTCTAAATAACACTCGGAACTGATTTCCGATGTTATATCACGGCCATGGATTTACTAGATCGTAAACACGTGAGGATGCATATGCCTTGTACACAGGACTGACAAATCCTATCTTGATAAGCACTGGATATCATGAGCATCAGTCCACACCCAACGAATAAGTGGAGGTCTGATCATGAATAGATCAGTGACGTAAATGCCATCAAATTATGGAGGATAACTCATTTATCCCACGGGGGTATCTCAAGTCAAAGGATCACTTTGCTCGCTCAACTCGAGAAGATTCCTATTGACGTTGGTGTACTATCTATTAGGAAATCTTCAGTGAGTTATTCAGTGTCATGTCAAATAAATACCTACATGTCTATACAAGTCTCCCGAGACTCATGGTTCACTGGGATAAACCATCGGACCAAGTCACGATATACGACATGTACTGGTCTCAACGAATTTTACTAATCGACCCGTGTTAGTAAATCTTGATCAGAAACTTTATTTAAGCATATACATCTTATAGTATGCTTCCCAATGTCAATTACAAACTACGTTGTAACTGCGCACTATATTGTAAATCCTAGGGTCTTTGTCTAATATACACGTATCACTGAACTAGATTCAGTCTCGATCTAATCGTAATCAGATATCTAATCGTAATTAGATCGAATAAGTGTAGAAAAGACAAGAGTGCTACCATTAAATTAGTAATATTATGTAAAATAGAATTGCTCGTATTTATGAACCGGACATAAATACGATCCGGATTGACACTCTGAGCACCAATCTTAACAATTTATCCCACTTGCTCTAGTGCCAATCCACGGTATCCTATACACATCTCAATGTATATCGCATACCCATGACCCTCAAGAGCTTACCTCACACTCAAGAGGTAGGCAAGAACAAGTAAGTCTGCTTTAATAAATCGAGTCTGTCTAACAAAGACAACCGTTTTCCTTAACTAGCATCATTCATATTCTGCAGAATCCAAATTCTACATCAACATGACTCAGACGCTATATTAGTTCTGTGTTATAGCTACTGAGTTGTCTAAGTATATATGGATCAAATCCAAAATACTTAAAGACAGCCGCAAGCACAAAACTAATATCAACACTTCTAATCATTGAGGTCACTTTGCAATTTATTAAGTCAATACCTCAAAAGTCACAACTGATTCCACTAGTTCAGTAAAATCAACAATGACACTCTCACTGCATCTTTTCTGACTTTATATGACATAGACCATCTAATGTCATAATTAGAATCAAAACTAATCTGACCTTATGGTTGCAGAATAAATTCTCCATGAACAAGAAACTCATTCTTAATATCTCAAATATCATAAAGAATATGTTTCTAGATCTATCTTATGGTCAGCATCATATCAAAATAACTCGTAACAATTACGATTAAATTGATATCTTTAATCGCACATAATATAGTATTCACTACGCCATCATCTTATGATGCATAAGATTGACCAGACATTCTAATCAATCTATCTTTTGACAAAGGAATCATCATTTACAAAAGACGAATACTATATATATAAAAGACATGTTAACTGTCAAACGGTTATACTAACTGTCATATAGATAGTCTTACTGTGTCATTTATTTGATCATATCTAATACCCGACTAATGAGAGTTTCTCATAAGTCTCTTAGTTTTATATCAAATATAACAGAGACTACTCTCACTGCTTTCACGGAGAAACGAAGACTTAAGTAAACGTTTTACTTTACTAACATCTCATTATTACTTTAATAATGATAATGTAATTAGGATATATAACACTAGAAAGAAATTCATACGCTCCCACTGACCCTACTATCATTTATGTATTCTCTGTGCTTTTGATCAAATCAGAGAATCTGACTGTATCAAAATTACAGAACACAGATTTCCGGAAAAACTTATCTGAGTCTACAATAGGCTCAATAAGCTAATATATCAAACTTTAATCTCAGCAGAATGCAAACTCTAGGGCCATTCTAGAATGAACTCTTCAAACTAAGAACCCACGACGGATCTCTTATTCGAAGAAATCACTCAAGAATGCCACTTTGCATTCTTTAGTCAAAATACATAGTTTAATATCAACATTAACCAACAGATTTTTAATTGTTCAATTAGTGCGACTAGAGACAATTTTTCTCAGAATTTACAATAGACTATTGAGTATAACTTTTCTCATTGTCATACTATAAAGGTCAAACCTTTATCAAGCTCACTTAGCTTTTTATGCACAAATAATTTTCACATTTTATGAACTATTCATAACAAAAGCCTAATCAAGTTCAAAACTTGATCGTAGTAAGCTAGAATAATTTTAGATCTATGGTTCAATGCTAATTTCTGAAATCGATATCAAATATCGCTCCCACTATAAGTTATAGGATAATTTTATTTGATAAGAAAACAACAGAACCAATAAGTATAAAATACTTTGTAAATGATTCTGACATCCTATCGAACTTATACGAAAGATGACTAAGGGTCTTTTCATCTAATTAATTATATAGTTCCATTACAGTTTATCACTCTCATATTTGACTTCACTAAGTCAAGTCTTTTCTACAATCGTCAACATCCAATATTAACCACCAAGTAAACAAAACAATTTTATTACTCGGGATCGTAGAAAAGATATTCTATCAAATAAAATATAATATTCCATGAAATAGAATAAATGATAAACCTTTCACTCGTACCTCCAAGGCACAATTACTTTCAATTATATAACCATTATACAAAAGAAAGTTTCAAATCTCAAACTTTTCAAGATTCGAATTTTTCTACTATACATATCATATATGTAATTGTAGAAACGAATGGAACTTTAATTAAAGAGAAGAAATAGTATTGCCGGAGCATCACCCCAAGAGTATTGAAAACCAATTCAGTAACACTCAATATCAACGAACCAAATCATATAAGATTCAATTACTCCCACTAACCAATTCCATCAAAATGGAATCGTGGAAGTTTAATATTGAGTAAGAATCACATTCATTAAATAACTTTAGAACTAATTACCTTAAATTCATGTGTTTGATCATATCAAACATCTTAGAACAATTCAAAGACACATGATGAATTTTAAAATTATAATTTTCAACACTTCAAATAGAATATCTTTGAACTATTCAAAATATTATATCCGAGTTTGTTGATGAATTTCCTTTGTTCTTCTTGTTTTCTCTCAACCTTACTTTGTAATTCTAGTTTTCAACTTGTGTATTTTAAAAATAAAATTGAAATAAAACTTATATATTTTCCACACATTGGCCGAAAATTGTGAATAAAATAAATAACAAATTATTTTTTGTTTCAATTTGATTGGAACAAGTTTTCTTAATAAATGATAACATTTATCTTTTATAAAGCAAACTTACAAATGGACCTATAGAAACATACCATTTCCTAAAACAAAATCATGTAATAGATATTTATTATTTAATTAATTAACATTTAAATAATTAAATAATTAAATACAAGTATCCTAATATATGTATTATATTTACATTAAATATTCAAATACATATATATAAATGATATATGTCAAATATCACAATTTGATATTTAATTAATGTGTATTTAATAAAATCAAGTATTAAATACAAATACACATTAATTCATAAATGACCATTAGGTCCCGATCGCATGTATTTTTCGTTTAACCGTTAAACGACTTATAAATAATCAGTATTATTCATAAAAATTGTCCTAGTGCTCTATGAGTATATTTCATTAGTGAGACTTTCTAGGTTCAGGCATATCCGTCACAAAATCAATTTTCGTGTCCATAATTCACCCACCCGTAAATTATGACGAACATGGATAAACTCTCTGAACCATACAGGTCGAGGTCATAGCATACGTATAATTCCTCCGTCACAGTTATGCGAATTATTCCAGAGATATAGATGTAAACGTCAAATCTTTGTAGATATAATCACGTCGACGTTTCTATTAGCAATCCTTTAATAACACTTAGAACTAATTTCTACAGTGTACCACGGGCCCATGGATTTAACAGATTGCTAATTCTATATTGAATACATATGCTCTGTACACAAAACTGACGGATCCTTTCTTGATACACACAGGATATCCTGAGCATCAGTCCACACCCAACGAACAGACGGAGGTCTGATCTAAATAAATCGGTGACGTGACTGCCATCTAAGTGTGGAGGATAAGTCATATATCCACAGTAGTATCTCAATTCAAAGAATCACTATGCTCACTCAACCCAAGAAGATTCTTATTGACGTTGGTGTATCATCCATTAAGAATCTTCAGTGAGTCATTCAGTGTTTATCCGCTATAAACACCTACACGTCTATACGAGTCTCCAAGACTCATGGTTCATTGAGAAGCCATTGAAATCCAAGATTCTAATATACGACATGTACCAGTCTCAACGGGTTTAATTTACTGACCAAGTAGTGTAAACATTGACCAGAAACTGTCTAAGAATGACAACGTCATGATACAACTCAATGTCAGTTACGACGCTTTTGCAATAGTATCATAACTATTTATTTAAGGTCTGTTACATCTTTACCATATAAAAGAGGATGTTATATAAAAGAAACTGTTTATTTTATTCATAATAAAATGTTACATTAGTATTTACAAGGAAATATATAATAAAATTGGCGCTTAGAGCACCAACCCTAATAGGTACATCAGTGTTAAACCATTGGAAATCCAATTCTAATATACGACATGTGCTAGTCTTGTAGATTATAGGAATTTGACCGTATTCCAAAACCAACGACTATAAATATTTACTTTAAGAATATTTTATAATAGTAATATTATCACAATGTCGAACCTCCTAGTATCCAATATTATGACTTGACTATTCTAAGATCGATGTCATTCTTAGCATATTATATATATATAAAATATTTTCTTAACGCTTATATATAATAGTCATATATTACTACATGACTATTTTAATTTCTAAGGTCGATGTCATGACTATTTTCTTAACGTTTTCCCTCGCGCAGCGGAAGCGATTAAGACATCCGGGATCGACCTTGAAATTTTTTTCTAGTTACTCCTTTATTTTCAATCATGAATTTTTCCACCAAAAATTCATATCGAGACCAGCCCACATTTCCCACATGTGCGCACACTTGCTGTGGTGAAGCCGTATGATCATATGTTACTTTCATCTTGGCCATGCAGTTTGTGAAATAATTTTTTCAACAAAAACACACAGCCATTTAGATGAACCCAAAACAAATAACATATATAGCCACCGTGTAAAATTCCTCGATGTGCGAAAACAATTAACATATATATAGCCAGTGTGTAAATTCCTCCATGTACGCCACTTTTACCCAAGGGAAAACAACCACAAACATGACCAAATTGTTGATCATGCTCTCTTATTAAATATTGTTAACATCATTTGGATCATTTGCAATGATCTGTGCGCCACATGCACTATATATAATGAAATAATTCAAAATGCAATTGCAAAACTTTATCATAGATGCAGCATGTCCCAAGCTTCTGCGCCATGAGCAACCATTCGAGATTTCATCAGTTTGCTGCCGTGAAATTGTGTGATGATAATCGGGTCTACCACTCGATCTTCCGTGTTATGACTCACCACCAAAAATCCGTGAGGGTAGGCTCAGATCAACTCATTTGTTGAAAATTTTCTTGAGAAAATTTTCTCTTGTTTGTTTTTCTCTCAATTTCAATCTCATTGAGAAGATGAGAGAGTGGCTAGGGTTGGGATGTGAAGTGATGAGCGGAAAATATATCACTATTATCGCCATTTTGACCTAATATTTTGTATGGTTTATCGGGTTTTATGAACTTTTTGATGTGTTTTTATTTGTTTTACAGATAAATAAAATTTTGGGACTCAATGGAATCAATTTGGGGCTAAAACGATGAAAAACGGACAAAAAGGGCAAAAATAAAAATTCATTGTTCACGCGTCGCGATGCGCTTCAATTACTATGCTGCCGACAGGGGTCATCATGATGTCAGCATAATTATTGATCTACCCACACGCGTCATCACCACGTCATCACGTGTGTCATCATCATGTAATCATGACGTCAGCACGATAATTCAGTCTGCCGACATCGTTATCATGACGTCAGCGTCGCGACACCGAGCCAATAATTCAGTCTGCCGACAGACGCATGCCACGCGTCAACATCTCAGCAAAGCCGCGTACACGTGTCAGAAATCAACGCGCGTCGCGACGCGCAAGACCGAATTTTGCTTATAAATAGAAGCTGATTTCATTTTCCAAATTCATACTTTCCTGAAGGTTCTTAATAAGGATTTAAGGATTGTATCTTGTTTGTATATATTAATAGTAATGTATTTTTATTTTTAATAGTAGTAATAATAGTTTGTTTACTTTATATTTCTTTTATGTTTTATAGTTAATTTCTGCTAGGGGAAAAGTGAAACTTTTATTATGATAATTTAGATTAATATCCCTTAAATTATAATATATAAATTATCTTAAAACCTGACTTAATTCGATACCGCCTTTATGGTCGGTTTGACTTAATTAAATTAATTTTAACCTGACTTAATTGGATACCGCCTTTATAGTCGGTTGGAATTAATTAAAACATGACTTAATCAGGATACCGCCTATATGGTATGTTGGTAATATAATGCAAATTTATATATTATAATAAGGGAGATTTCTAGATTTGAAATAGTAAAGGTGGATCATCTAACCCCATCATTTTATTTTTAATATAGGGAAGTGATGAAGTACAATATTCATAAGTTTAATAATTGATTTAATTATATTGTGGGTAATACATTAGGCTTGTATATTGAATCTTAATCTTAATGCTTCTTGTTGCCTGATCACCAATAAGATTGATTTGGTAAACTTAAAATGAACTTAGAAAAGAGATTTTATGTTTCAGCCTTAGATTTAATAGCTCACGATCTCACTTTAGGGGAGATTTCCTTCCAGGATAGACATATACCTGCCGGGCGTGGGTAGCCACAATTGAAACTTGAACTTAATGAATTCAGGTAACTTAGTTAACATAGGAATATAGCTAATTGGGTTACTTTGGGTGTTTGCATCTGACCATCGACAGAGGCTTTTGCATATCTTCGTGTTCCAGGTTAACAACTAATTTAGTACACATATATAAGAGAATCAATTCATAATTAGAATAATGTTGTGTGGAATCACAACCCTAGAAGTTTGTTTCTTTATTATTAATTTCATTTGTTTTATTTTGTATTTTTATTTATTTAGCAAATCCACATTCAACCAACCAATCAACAATCATTCCCTCATACTCTAATTGGATACCTGTAAATAAATAGAATCAATCATTAATAACAATAGTAGAAATTAAGTCCTCGTGGGATCGATATTTTTATACTACTTGAGCGATACGTGCGCTTGCGTTACTGTGTGTTTACCACCGATCATGAAGAGAAAAGCTTCCAATTTATATCTAGGATTTAGGTTAATTAAATGTACATTTATAAAATTAACCCTAACCTTAATCACACATATAAATATGGGCCAATGGCATTTTTGTCACAATAAAATTATTAATTTCAAAATTAAATATAATATCAAATATCATTTAATTTGAAATTAAAATTTAATATGTAACTTATAACATAATATAAATTACATATTTGATTTTGAATAAATCAAATTTAATTTAGAACAAATCATATATTAACTGATTATTTAATACTCATTAATATAAAAACTATATATTAAACACTTTATATATAATTTCAAAATGTGACATTATATAATTATTAATCAAGTTAATAATTATATCAATAAATGATTCTCAATTATTTAATATTTTTCAAGTAAGTTCATAATTAGACTATCCAATTATTCCATGGATTCCTATAGTGTAACGAGCTAACCCGAGGACCAATGGACATACAATTCTGAACTCCAATAATCTCGAAATATTAATTAAGACTCTATAATTAAATATTTAGAATTATTAACTTTAGGTTATTCCACTAAAAACCTAAAAACCTAAATCTGCACTCTCATTGCTGCAGATATAGTTTATACCGAAAGTCAACGATGTCACCGATATAACAACTGCCACGAGTATCTCAATTTAAGCCGGATCATAATGTATGTAATGCCCCTATATTATTTTGTGCCATAAGTACCATTGATCTCTAATGACCGATTTATTCATACTATTATAATATTAATCTTTCTATTCCTAATAGAGACTGAGCTCTCTAACGTTCAAGTAACCGAATCAACCCTTAAGGAAGATATCATCTACTTCTCGCAGAAGATTGGATTCCATATCATGTAAACTTACAAACTCCCCGCTACCACCAAATCTGTCCCAAAATACATGCTATGGTCGGATGCTTTACCTGTTGGGAAGCGGCCGCGAGTGCGCAGCGGAAAAATAAAATTATGATGCCGCTTCCCTTTGCCCAAGACCCATTTGTTTTGATTATTCTACAAGCCTAGGCATGTTACTATATATTCTAAGCATAAAACTCATAAAACATGCAAAGAACATAAACCTAAACATGCTAACTATCATAAGAACTCTAATTAAAATAAAAAAGAAAAAAGACTTACTTGAACCGAAGACTCCTCCAGTCCTCCCTCCAATCTACAAGCTTTTCTCGAACTCAGCAAGCTCTTCCACGTTCCAAAGAGCCACCCAAGTGTGTGGCCTCCAAAGATGCACACACCAAAGCCAAAACTCAACGGCAAGACAAGACTACGCTTGAGTGCACGGGTATTTTCCCTTGGTGCTAGCCTAGGCAAATACCTCAAAACTTTTAACTCGAGGTTCCTCTAGTCATTAGACTTAAGGATCCTCAAAATCAGTGGCTTACTCTTAAACTTTAGAGTTGCTCACTTATATAAACCCAAGATATGAAAGGTTTGGTGAAAAATTTGTGAAATTATTCTTTGGGTTTATATAGTGCTCCAAAGACAACAAAATTAATTAAGAATCCGATGTGGGATAAAAGCCAATTTAATCTTAGCCATTGGATCTTAATTTAGTGGTTTAATGAGATTATAAAACCCTAATAAGAGTTTGGGCCGAATTGGAATTCAAAACAAATAAAAAATAATAAATAAATTTCTATTCACATGCGTATTCACGTGAATAGTAATTTTTTTTATTATCTTATTATTCCAATTCAAAAGTGCCCCTATCGTCATTCACCAATCCCTAAGCCACTATGGAACCTCATAAATGATCTGTTCAATAATTAAAACATTGAACCATTTATGAACAATTCCTACAGCAATCATATATGCTGTTAAATTGTGTACTGTGCACTGTTAACCATTGATTTCGACTTTGTTGTGTGTGACCTTTTGGGTTCCCCTCAAGTTGGACATGAAATGAATCGTGATAATTTAATCGAACATAAATTATCCTCCGATCAGATGGTCGTTCGATTTCAATGACCAAGGTTGACATCTAGCAACATGCCAAGCCCCCAAATGAGGAAAGATATATATACCCATTCTGTATGCGATTTACATATGATACGGTCCCTCGCCTCACTGTATCCCCACCTATGACCTAGGGTACGGAAAGTGTCTACCCATATGGTCAAAGGTATGATGTTGATAGTGTCATGAATCGTGCTAACCCAAGAATCTCACATGATTCTTCCGCTGTGGCCACAGTCTCAAGCACTGATCACACATATCAACCCGCGAACTGGAATACTACTCTTATAAAAATATATATCCGAGAGAGTGGCGATTCTCTGTTGTATCTTTACAAACTTCATGTGTTTCAACAAATGACCCAATCATACCCTTATGACCGGATCTTTTGAACCGGGGAAGGAGAATGTCAAAGTTATTTGATCCACACATAAGATTGTAAAGACCTCAAGTCTAAGGACTAGTCATATAATCGATACATGAAAGTTCTCACAGACACATGGGATAAACACTCCATATGAAAACTTTCGGCGGTCAGTTCGATGGACACGAGCAACTCATGCATCCATGTGATACACCAAGCGGACGGATCTCCGCTAGTAGCCTATGAGATCGGCTACCCCACTTAAGGGGATCATATCATCATGCTAGTCTCTCTCTCCGCTTTGTGAACGCCCAGATTATTCACAAAACTATGACTAGGAACATTTAAGAGTAATGATTCTCATAAGGCGTGGAAGCCATCGTCTTATTACTCCAAGGGCTTTATTACATGTTGATGATTCATATAAGTTATGTAAGACACGTATAATAAAGATTGCCATTTTATTAATTAATGAAAATATTACAAATACATGTACATATAGCCCATCCACAAGTTGGGTATAGGGCATATCCCTAACAATCTCCCACTTGCACTATAGCCAACTAGTATGAATCTGGACACCATACTCTCGGGTGTGCCTATCATGCTTTTGTTGAGTCAGCCCTTTAGTCAGAGAATCTGCAAGATTATCTTCTGTGGGTATTTTCTCTATAATAACTTCTTTTCTCTCAACAATCTCCCTGATGAGATGAAATCGCCTGAGTACATGCTTGGATTTCTGGTGGGACCTTGGTTCCTTTGATTGAGCAATGGCGCCCGTGTTGTCACAGTACATCGTGATGCCATTCTTTATCGCGGGAAGCACTTCCAGCTTCCGTGATGAACTTCTTTATCCAGACTGCTTCTTTAGCTGCCTCAATGCTGCAATATACTCGGCTTCAGTGGTGGAGTCCGCTGTAGTTGACTGCTTTGAGCTTTTCCAACTGACAGCACCGCCATTCAAAGTAAACAGATATCCTGTTTCGATCTGCTGTCATCCCTATCGGTCTGAAAGCTCGCATCACAGTAACCAATGACTTTCATCTCAGAACAATCTCCGTATGTCAAAAACACATCCTTAGTTCTTCTCAGATACTTGAGGATTGTTTTGACAGCTGCCCAGTGTTGCTCACCAGGATTTGCCTGATACCTGCTCGTTATGCTAAGAGCATAAGAGACATCAGGTCTTGTACATAGCATGGCGTACATGATCGATCCTATTGCTGAAGCATAAGGGATCCTACTCACTCTCTCTATCTGAAGAGTATGTGGACATTGCTCCTTAGATAATTTGATTCCATGACAAGTAGGTAAATTACCTCTTTTGGAATCTTCCATTTTGAATCTTTTCAAAACTTTATCTATGTACGTAGATTGAGAAAGTCCTAACAACCTCTTAGATCTATTACGGTAGATCTTAATGCCGAGGATGTAGGCTGCTTCTCCCAAATCTTTCATGGAGAAATTCTGAGATAACCATTGCTTGGTGGCTTGCATCATGGGAATATCATTCCCGATGATTAATATGTCATCGACATATAATACAAGAAATACAACAGCACTCCCACTACTTTTCCTGTAAACACAAGGCTCGTCTACATTTTTGATGAAGTCAAATTCTTTGATTGTCTCATCAAATCGTATATTCCAACTTCTGGAGGCTTGCTTGAGTCCATAAATGGATCGTTTAAGCTTGCATACTTTATTATGATCATCCTTAGATGCAAACCCCTCAGGTTGTGTCATATAGACTTCCTCTACGAGGTTCCCATTAAGGAAAGCTGTTTTGACATCCATCTGCCAAATCTCATAATCAAAGTGTGCAGCTAGTGCCAGTAAAATTCGAATGGACTTTATCATTGCAACAGGCGAGAAGGTTTCTCATAGTCAATTCCTTGGATTTGTCTATAACCTTTCGCCACCAACCTAGCCTTATAGGTTTGGATGTTGCCTTCTGCATCAGTTTTACGCTTGTAAATCCACTTGCAGCCTATGGGTTTTATCCCTTCAGGTGCATCTACCAAGTCCCAGACTTGATTCTGATACATAGAGTCTATTTCGGATTTCATGGCCTCAAGCCACTTGACTGAATCAATGTCACGCATTGCTTCGTCATAACTGGTGGGATCGTCATTATCAATGACCTGATCATGTTCCTCATCAATATGGAAACCATATCTTTCAGGCTCATGTCTTTCCCTACCAGACCTTCTAAGTTCATAACCTTGTGGTTGTTCCGTCGCTCCCTTTTGAGGGGCCTGGGGTTTAGTTCTATGTTAGTTTGTTCTTCTCGTACCTCATCGAGGTCAAGTCTACTCCCACTATATTTCTTGAGAAGGAATTCATTCTCTAGAAATTTAGCATTTCGTGAGACAAATTCTTTGTTCATTTGGGACGTAGAACACGTATGCTCTTGAGTTCAAGGCATATCCTACAAACTTACATTTAACTGCCCTATCATCCAATTTGTTAGTTTGTGTGAGCTTGACATATGCACATCCCCAAACTCTTAGATAACTAAGACTATGACGTTTCCCAGACCATAACTCATATGGTGTTTGACTAACAGTCTTGGAAGGAACTTGGTTTAGTAGTAGTGTTGCAGTTTCTAAAGCAAGACCCCAAAATGAAAGAGGTAGATCCGTGTCTGGCATCATTGATCGGACCATATCTAATAATGTCCGATTTCTCCTTTCGGAGACCCCATTATGCTGTGGAGTTCCCGGAGGAGTCCACTGGGAAACAATGCCATTTTCTCTCAAGTAATCTTGAAATTCGTTGCTTAAGTATTCACCACCTCGGTCAGACCTTAGTGACTTAATACTTTTATTAAGCTGGTTTTCTACTTCAGCTTTGAAGTCTTTGAATTTCTCAAAGGCTTCAGATTTGTACCGCATAAGGTACACATACCATATCGCGAGTGATCATCGATAAAGGTAATGAAGTAGGAGAATCCACCTCTAGCGGTGACTGACATTGGTCCGCATACATCAGAGTGTATGAGTAATGTCTCCGCTGCACGCTGTCTTTTACCTTTGAAGGGTAATTTGGTCATTTTACCAAGTAAACAAGACTCACAAGTTCCATAAGGTTTATATTTGAAGGGTCTGAAATACCCATCCTTATGTAGCTTAGTTAATCTTGTTTCATTGATATGACCTAAGCGACTGTGCCATAGAAGTGATTCATTGAGATTATTCGAGTTAACGTTGTATATATTAGAGGTTGAACATTCTTTGTTAGTTTGTAAGACATAGATACCATTATTCAAAATACCATCTCCATATTTTATTTCATTGAAATAAATAGAACATTCATTACAACTTATTAGGCATGAAAAGCCTTTATTACATAAAGAAGAAATTGAAATGATGTTCTTTACTAGAGAAGGTACATAAACACAATCTTCTAAGTCTAAAACTAAACCATTCGGCAAAACTAATGAATATGAATAAGTCCCCACGCACAATGCAGCCAGTTTTGCTCCATTACCCATGCGTAAGTCAACCTCCCCATGACGGAGTCTCCTACTGTTTCTCAGGCCCTGCACATTGTTACACAAGTGAGTCCCACAACCGGTGTCAAGCACCCAAGTAGAAGGTTCAGAGTTTTGAGAATATAGTTCAATCATATACACATATACCTGAAGCATTGGGCTTCTTGGCCTCTTGGGCTTCCCTAACTTCCTTGGCTTTCAAGGATCTGCAGTCTTTCTTCCAATGACCATTCTTTCCACAAAAGAAACATTTCCCATTTCCCTTTTCTTCTCCACCTTACCATTGGGCTTTAGGTGATCTGGAGCCTTGGCCTTGCCCTTATTTTTCTTTGGGCCTCGTGGCTTCAGGTCCGTACCCGTAAGCATGACGGAGGTTTTAAGCTCCGGTTTCAAGTCCTTCTCTGCTTGCTTTATCAGATTGTGCAATTCTGCTAAAGTAGCTTCTTTATCAGACAGATGAAACTGCATAATAAAGTTAGAGAATTCTTTTGGTAAGGACTGAAGAATTAGATCCTGACATATCTCATGATCCATGATGAACCCGAGGTTGGCCAATTTTTCAATGTGGCCAATCATCTTAAGCACATGTCCACTAACAGATCCTTCCTTATACCTTGTTTGGAATAAGGCACATGACACTTGGAATCTCACGGTATGAACGGAAGTTGCATACAACTCCTTCAAGTGAAAGATGATGGTTTGAGCATCCATATCTTCGTGAGCTTTCTGAAGTTCGTCCGACATAGAGCCAAACATTATGCAAACTGCTTGCTCATCGTCATTGACGTGTTTCTTCCAAACATCAAATATATCTTGGTCAGCATCTTCTGCGGTTTCAGGGGGAAATGATCTTTCAAGAACATAGAAAATCTTTTTCTTATCGTAAGACAATTTTAAGGTTTCTAAACCAGTCATTGTAGTTGTGCCCTTTGAGCTTATGCTCATCAAGGACGGAACGAAGTGATACTCTGTTTGCCATTGGAATGTTTGTGAAATATTTTAACCCACCTGTTAAGAGAGAATGTTAAAATTAGGAATATGTTTTCATTAATGTTTCATAATAACATGGGCTTTTAATATTATGAATTTGCTCCCACTCAATTGTTTTAAAATTTTAAGCAAATCGCATCAACCCCAATATGATGGATTTCTTGTGGGCAAGGATCCCATTATCATCATTTCATAACTCCGACTAGGGCCGGTCGTTATAAAATACGATAATTAGGTAGGTTCCCAACCAATTTATGATATAAATCACAATTCCTTGATCATTGGGTTGGGCAATCAAACATGCCATAGCTTATGCTAGTCCTTGTGGACACCCAATCTTTGCCACTAAGTTATAAGACCACGCCTAAGGGTCGCTGCGTCTTATGACTCAGAAAAGTCAAACCATTGTCAATAGTACGATTTAGGGACAAATTGGTATTGGTCAGTCTAGTAAAGCCTAGTCCTGCCAATACGGTTTAAGCCCTTTGGGTCTATACTTTACAATGGGAGGCAAATTTTAGACTTAAATTATTATTATGGATTTTAGAGAGTTTAAGTGAATAACTGTCAAATGGATTCCTCCATTGAAAATTCCCCAGAGGGAGGGTGGAGCGAACTCTCTTAAATACCCTTACATCTTAGGCTCTTATCGCCTTGGTGACAAGAATAAACAATAAATCCTCCAAATTAGTCCAACACTTTAAATATGCTTTAAGGTAAGCTTTGAGTAAATGATTATCTAGATGTCTTCACAGCTTTTCCTTTTGGCTATAAAAAGGTAGTGAGTGAAGGAAGACACAAATCATTATCTAACTCTAGTAATACCTTTGGTTAAATTAACTTTAGTTTGGAAAGTTTTATTAACGCCTTGGTCCCACCCCACTTGTATCTTTTATAATGTCTTTTATTATAAACAAGTGATTTATATTTATTAGCCTTAAAGGTAATAAATCTCTAAGTTCATCACGAATAATTACTTAGCTAAGGGATAAGCAATACACTCTCTATTTCTTAGAAAGTCTCTAGATGCTTGCACCCTAAAATATCATGCCATTCTAATCATACATAGAATCATCAAGCATATGAGTTTTAATATGTTGGAATTATTTTAGGCATTAAATAACTTTGATTAATATTTAATTATGATATTGCATTTTATTTTATTCAAATAAATTTACTATTCAGTTTTTCTGCAGACGCGTGAACTTTAAATGCAATTTCACAATTCAAAATTACCAACAAATCATGCAAAACTTGTGCCTAAAATTAAGTTCAGGGTGTTAGCTTTCCAACGAGCTTTTAAACACCCAATTTCGAGTTCAAATGAGTGAGAACTAATCAAAAAAAAACGGCGCGCTGATACCACTGTTGGGAAGCGGCCGCGAGTGCGCAGCGGAAAATAAATTATGATGCCGCTTTCCCCCTTGCCCAAGACCCATTTGTTTTGATTATTCTACAAGCCTAGGCATGTTACTATATATTCTAAGCATAAAACTCATAAAACATGCAAAGAACATAAACCTAAACATGCTAACTATCATAAGAACTCTAATTAAAATAAAGAAAGAAAAACTTACTTGAACCGAAGACTCTCCTCCAGTCCTCCCTCCAATCTACAAGCTTTTCTCGAACTCAGCAAGCTCTTCCACGTTCCAAAGAGCCACCCAAGTGTGGCCTCCAAAGATGCACACACCAAAGCCAAAACTCAACGGCAAGACTACGCCTTGAGTGCACGGGTATTTTGCCCTTGGTGCTAGCCTAGGCAAATACCTCAAAACTTTTAACTCGAGGTTCCTCTAGTCAATTAGACTTAAGGATCCTCAAAATCAGTGGCTTACTCTTAAACTTTAGAGTTGCTCACTTATATAAACCCAAGATATGAAAGGTTTGGTGCAAAATTTGTGAAGAATTCTTTGGTTTATATAGTGCTCCAAAGACAACAAAATTAATTAAGAATCCGATGTGGGATAAAAGCTAATTTAATCTTAGCCATTGGATCTTAATTTAGTGGTTAATGAGATTATAAAACCCTAATAAGAGTTTGGGCCGAATTGGAATTCAAAACAAATAACAAAAATAAAAAAAAATTACTATTCACGCGTACTATTTAATAATAATTTTTTTTTTTTATTCCAATTCCCAAAGTGCCCCTATCGTCATTCACCAATCCCTAAGCACTATGGAACCTCATAAATGATCTGTTCAATAATTAAACACATTGAACCATTTATGAACAATTCCTACAGCAATCATATATGCTGTTAAATTTGTACTGTGCACTGTTAACCATTGATTTCGACTTTGTTGTGTGTGACCTTTGTTGGACATGAAATGAATCGTGATAATTTAATCGAACATAAATTATCCTCCGATCAGATGGTCGTTCGATTTCAATGACCAAGGTTGACATCTAGCAACATGCCAAGGCCCCAAATGAGAAGAAAGATATATATACCCATTCTGTATGATTTTACATATGATACGGTCCCTCGCCTCACTGTATCCCCACCTATTGACCTAGGGTACGGAAAGTGTCTACCCATATGGTCAAAGGTATGATGTTGATAGTGTCATGAATCGTGCTAACCCAAGAATCTCACATGATTCTTCCGTGTGGCCACAGTCTCAAGCACTGATCACACATATCAACCCGCGAACTGGAATACTACTCTTATAAGAAAATATTATCCGAGAGAGTGGCGATTCTCTGTTGTATCTTTACAAACTTCATGTGTTTCAACAAATGACCCAATCATACCCTTATGACCGGATCTTTTGAACCGGGGAAGGAGAATGTCAAAGTTATTTGATCCGCACATAAGATTGTAAAGACCTCAAGTCTAAGGATTAGTCATACAATCGATACATGAAAGTTATCACAAACACATGGATAAACACTCCATATGAAAACTTTCGGCGGTCAGTTCAATGGACATGAGCAACTCATGCATCCATGTGATACACCAGGCGGACGGATCTCCGCTAGTAGCCTATGAGATCGGCTACCCCACTTAAGGGCGGATCATATCATCATGCTAGTCTCTCCTCTTTGTGAACGCCCAGATTATTCACAAAACTATGACTAGGAACATTTAAGAGTAATGATTCTCATAAGGCGTGGAAGCCATCGTCTTATTACTCCAAGGGCTTTATTACAGTGTTGATGATTCATATAAGTTATGTAAGAACGTATAATAAAGATTGCATTATATGGAATATCCCTAACATACCAACCTCGCCTTTGTATTCAAAGGACATAGTCCGACATGCAGGAGTTCGTAGAACACTCAGGATTAAGATCAACACCATATATGATCATTATTAACTAATATGAATTTCTTTATTTAACGGATATTAAAAGAAATTCATTTCTATCTTGGTCCAGTTCTATATGATCGCATCGTATAAGGTGCATGCATTCCCATGTCACCACATGAACGAACCTGGATCAAAGTCATTATACAATATAGAAAAGACCGTAGCTGTAGATAAACCAAAACAAGTGTCTGTCTTCGTTGCTCTCTAGAGACTATTATGATTACTAATTTCAGATTTAAATCCTATTGTGGATAACACTTATACACTAAATCTGAAAGTACATTTAGTATCCAAGGGCATACATGATAATTTATAATATGCAACTTTAAAAATCAATTTTAATCAATGAACAACTACATCGTTTATTACTTAAATAAAATCTCGTTACATATTACATTATGCTTTTGGACATATATCCCAACACGTACCATATCTAATAAACTATGATTTTTTTACTCAGACACACCATTGTATTGAGGAATTCCTTATGGGCTATATTGGGCAAGAATCTCATTCTCTCTTAAATAACTTCTGAATTCGTCACTCATGAATTCATCGCTTCGATCCGATCGAAGGCATTTGATGAATTTACCGATTTTATTTTTCTATTTGTTTCGGAATATTTTGAAATTGTCAAATATTTTCGATTTATGTCTAATCAAATAGACATATCCATATCTTAAATTATCATCAGTGAAAGTAACGAAATATGTTGAACTATCATGAGCGACATGATTTAATGGACCAAACACATCGCGTGTATTAACTCCAGTAAATCTTTAGAATGTATGCCAACAACAAGAAATGAGGCCTTTGTCATTTTCCTTTGGATACATAACTCACAAGTCGGATAGGATCTAAAGTAAGATATTCAATCAAACCATTTAACCATCTTAACCATTGATAGATGACCAATACTTATGTGGCCCATCTCATATGCCATAATTCAATATTATTTAATTCAGATCTTTTACTTGTATTTTCCTTTGCATCAAAAATCTCTATATGTTTCCAAAATATAGTGACCGTCAGATTAAGAACATTCACATATCAAATAGTTGTCTTTATATAAACATAAAACACTATCTTTAATGTTTATTTTATATCTCTTTTTATCCAATATCAGTAATGATATTATTTATCTGATAAGAGAGGGTACATAATAACGGTCATATAAAATCAATTTGCATTCATTAGGGAGATCTAGAATAACCGTTCTTATGACATTGACATCCAATGTCTCGTCATTCCAAACTCTAAGCTGGATCTCCCATTTGTTCAGCCTTTTTTTAACCCTCATGACATGCATGGAGTTGCAAATATGAGTGTGGACTGCCGATGTCTAACACCCATCCACTATTTACATCTAAGGCTAATGAGATGTAAATAATACGAAAAATATAAAGTGTACCTAAGGGTTGATAAGTGGTAAATATATCACTATTTCACACTCCATTGACCTAATATTTTGTACAGTTTCTTGGGTTTTATGAATGTTTTGATGTGTTTTGTGTTATTTTGTAGATAAATAAGGTTTCAGGACTCACTGGAAGTAATTCGGGGCTAAAACATCGAAAAATAGACAAAACGGGCGAAAATGTAAAATTCCTGCTAAAATGCGTCGTTCGCTAAAATGCGTCGTTGCTAAAATACGCTGTCTGCTAACGTGTGCCTGCCACGTGTCAACACCACATCAAATCCGCTAACATACGCTGGACACGTGTCATCATCATATGCTACCGACAAAATCGCGTGCCATGTATCATTATCCGATTGGACCTCATCAACCGCGTGCCACATGTCAGCCTCGTTAGTCGTATACCGAGTCGACTTGCCACGTGTCATCCATGTCACCAATTGCGAATCACCTTTCGCCACGTGTTAACATTTCATTGGACAGCATCAACCGTGTGCCACGTGTCAGCATTCTATTAGACCGACATATTACGCATGCCACGTCAGTAGACAACAGAGCAAGATGCGTCTGCCGTGTTGCCAGCTCAGGCGTCTTGACGTGCACGGCCTTGCGCGTCGCGACGCGACAGAGGAAAATTTGTCTATAAATTGATTTTGATTTCATTTTCAATTTTCATACCTTCCTAGAGTTCGTAATAGAGGACTAAGGATTGTATCTTGTTTGTTTAAGTTTTTGTAATTTAAATTAAGCATTTTTATTTATTTATTTACTTTCGGTACTTTTAATTATGCACTTTTATTTTCAATATTAGTTTTATTTTATTTACTTTTTATTTCTTTTATGTTCAGTAATTAATTTACTGTTGGGGAAGGGTGAAACTTTTTATTATTATAATTTAGATCAATCTCCCTCAATTATAATATATAAATTATCTTAAAACCTGATTTAATTGGATACCACCTTTATGGTCGGGTTGACTTAATTAAATTGATTTTAACCTAACTAAATTGGATACCGTCTTTATGTTCGGTTGGATTTAATATAACTTGACTTAATCAGGATACCGCCTATATGGTCGGTTGGTAATTATCACGCAAATTTATATATTATAATAAGGGAGATTTCTAAATTAGAAATAGTAAAGGTAGATTAATCTCACTTAATTTAAAATATGGAAATTGTAATCTAATCACATAGATTAAAAGTTGATACCGCCTTAATGGATGGTTTTATTTATGTAACATAATGTGACACCGCCTATATGGTCGGTCTTTAGGTGACAGATGATTACCGCCTATAAGCTGGTTTATGGATAAATAATAACACTGTCTTTAGGGCTGGTTCAACTTAATTGGGTAACACTGACAATTCTATATTATAATAAAGTGAGATTTCTAAAGGTGGATCCCCTAACCCCCAACATTTTATTTTTATTCTAGGGAAGTGATGAAACACAATATCCACACGCTTAATAATTGATTTTCTTATATTATGGGTAATACTTCAGGCTTGTTTGTTGAATCATAAACTTAATGCTTCTTGTTAACTGGCCATTAATAAGATTGATTTGGTAAACTTAAAATGAACTTCGAAAAGGGATTTTAGGTTCCAGCCTTAGATTCAATAACTCACGATCTCACCTTAGGGCAGATGATCCTTAGGTAGATTTCCTTACAGGATAGGAATATACCTGTCGGGCGGGGGTAGCCATAATTGGAACTTGAAATTAATGAATTTAGATAACTTGGTTAACATAGGAATATAGTTAATTAAGTTATTTTGGGTGTCTGTATCTGACCATCGGAAAAGGCTTTTGCATATCTTCGTGTTCCAGGTTAGCAAACTAATTTATTACACATATATAAGAAAATCAATTCATCATTAAAATAATATTGTGTGGAATCACAACCCTAGATATTTGTATCTTTTGTTTTCCTTAGTATTTTCTTTTATGTTTTTATTTATTTAGCAAATCCACATTCAACCAACCAATCATCAATCATTCCATTCTCCCTTTAATTAGATACCTGTAAACATTTAGCATCAATAATTAATAACAACAGTAGAAATTAAGTCCTCGTGGGATCGATATTTTTATACTACTTGAATGATATGTGCGCTTGCGTAACGAATGTGATCACGCCGGTCAAGTTTTTGGCGCCGTTGTCGGTGACTTATTTTTCTTGAGTTATTAATTTTGAAGCTATCTAATTTACTTGTATCTAATTTTCTTATTTTTATCTGTAATTTTTATTTCTTTCTTTTACTTTTCAGGTGGTTGAAATAGAATAATATGGGCGATTGAGAGATTACGAGCTTTACTAGAAGAAGATACACCCCAAATCAGGGAGCAACAGTCCGATTTTCTAAGACCTGTTGTCCAGCCCAATAATTATCACTGGATGTCAGAACCAAGCAATACTACATTTGCTCAACAGAACGCAATGAGGAGATGTGAAATATGCGATGGTAACCACCTGAGCGATCAATGCATATACCTTTCAGGTGGAAAAATTATCAAAATCATTCAAGGTATGAAGAACCAGCATATTTCATTTAACCATTTTTTCCATCTTATCCACCATCCACCTACGATCTTCATCAAGAACCAGAACCATCAGAGGAAGACCAGATGATTGACATGCTCAAAGATTGTATCAAGAAACAAGACGAAAGGATGTATACAATGCTTGAAATATTTCAGAATCAATTAGAAAGTCTCCAGAGTCAAACATCATCCATTCAGAGACTGACAGATCAAACGAGATAATTAACAGAAAACCAGAGCTACATACCTCACGAAATATTTTCATATGAAACTGACAAAGCCTTCGAATACCAAGCATTTCAGGATGACACGTTATCAGAGAAAAAGGCTGAGTAATATCAAGAATCTGAGGTATCAGTTCAGGAGCCCGAACCAACAGAATCTCGATTGATTTTTATTATTCATCGGACTCTGACAAAGATCAAGAAGCAGAGCTGTCTGCACCAATAAAAATTGAGGATGAAACTTTGCATCCTCAAAATGAAGATCTTGGATCATGCATTGCACTGATGTTGGAAGAAAAGGTGTCTGAACCATTCATACCAACCATAGAGGATAAAGACCTACAATCAGACATATCTTTACATCCTCAGGTTGACACTTATGGAGCATGCATTTTACAGATGACAGATGAAAAACTGAATGTGAAAATCCTAAAATACATATATGAAGAAAAAAAAATGGAGCAAGATACAGAACAAATGGAGGAGCAAATGTCTGACCATATTGAAGATCCAATGAATTCAAGAGAAACATCACTGTTTTGGGGAGTACAAATCAGAGACACCGCCCAAAAGCTTGACAGAATGGCACTCCCATTCCAAGTCAAGCATCATATGAGACCTCATGATTTTCTTTCTTTCTTTTGTTTTAGGAATCACTGGAGCGACAAAGTTTAAGAAGATGGCGCAGACACCGAGACAAATAAGATTCTTTTGGCCACCTCACCGTTAGAAGAGACCTTCAAAAGCAACGCACATGGGATTGTCCTATCTTGGACGTCGAAAACCACGCTGAAACCTCCTTGAAAAATGGATTTCAGTCACTTCAGGCTAAAGACGGAACACTCAATTTTAGGGTGTCGTATCGCGACGCAGAATCACTGCTCGTCGCGACACGAACGAGATATCAAACCGTAAACCATAGCCGCCGTATCTTATTTTCATTTTCATATCTTCATCTTCTTTGTTTTTCCTCATATTTTCTTCATTTTCCTTCACCAAAAACTCAATTTCATCACCAAATCCTTAAACAACTCATTAAATCTCCAAATCTTTCATTCCCCCTTCATTTTCTCTCATTTTCCCTCGATTTCTCTCACTTTTCTTTCATTTTCTCTCTTAACCAAACACCAAATCTCACCAAATCACTCACCCATCCTCCATAAGTACGTGAATCACTTGGATTTGGGGCTCGACATCGCGATTTGAGTATTTTTTTCCTTGATATTCAATTTTTTTTTATTTTTTTTGTTATTTCCGAAAAAAAAGAAGAGAAAACAATATGTTATTTTAATTGTTGGGAGTGTTTATGACTTTAGATATTGGTTAAATTAGTAGAAATTATGGGGCAAAGTTGTGAAGGTTGTGAATTTTGTGATTTGAGAAGTGTTAGAATTAGGTTGAATTTTGGTAAATTCCTAAAAATCATGGGAGGTTCTGTCAAAATTTTAAAAATTGGAAATGGCCCCTAAAAGAACAAGAACCTCAGCGGCAGCCGAACCGAGTTTCGATGCAATAAAGTTTGTATCGAAAACTGCTGAGTGGTGATATGATAAAAGGATGGGATAAAATGTCTCGATAATGGATAGGGGTTTTGAGATTAACCCTGGACATTTCCCCCAGATTGACAGAGTTATCGCCACCAGGCACTGGCATAAGCTTTGCCAGCAGCCTCACCCTGCCTTTGTACTAGTAGTGCGTGAGTTCTACGCCAATGCTTACGAGCATCAAGCGTATCAGGTGTTAGTACGAGGTCAACATGTGACGTTCGATAGTACCACTATCAATAGGTTTTATGGGTTGCCCGATATGGAGGAGGATGAATATTCGACAGCTAGGAAGAATATAAATATAACTCATCTCACTGAAACACTTTGCATCCCCAATGCTGCATGGGATATAAGTAGCAGCGAGAAATACTTAAAGATGAGTTCTAGGTATCATACGCCAAATGCCAGGGTTTGGTTTCATTTCCTTACCCGAAAATTGCTGCCAGGGACCCATATTACTTATGTAACTAAAGAACGAATGATCATATTATATTGTCTGCTGAATGGATATACCATAGATATTGGTGGGCTGATATCAGCCAACATAGCTTGGGTTGCACGTTCAACACAGACTGGCCTGCTATACTGCAACATAATTACTTCTCTATGCATGCGGTTCAGGGTACCCATGGACCCAAGGGAAGAGATGATGCAGCCCACCACTACATTAACTGCTCGCATTATCCAGCAACTCTGAGCAGAGAGGCATGCTTATCACAATCATTCCCTTCTCCATTTAATTAGATTCCTATAAACATTTAGTATCAATAATTAATAACAACAGTGGAAATTAAGTCCTCGTGGGATCGATATTTTTATACTACTTGAACGATACGTGTGCTTGCGTAACTAGTGTGATCACGCCGATCAAAGGTCCTGCTTTTCCTTTTAGCTCTGGAAAATCTTTCTTCCAGTGTCTAGAATTATTGCAATGTAGACATACATCACGAGCTACTTACGGTGTTATAGTCTTGTGCTTCTTGGAGTTTTTCTTTGATATCTTCTTCTTTCCCGTTTTGATTTTCTTCGACTTTCTTGAAGTCTTCGAAGACCTTACTCCACCATGGAGGTACAAAGTGGGATTGCATTTCTTCAAATCTTGTTCTACCATGTGTAACATGTTATGAAGTTCTTTATAACAGGCTTGCATCGAATGCATATGAAAATTTAACACAAAGCTAGCGTTAGTCCCAAGCAAAGAAGATAGAATCAAATTACGACCTAGTTGTTCATCAATCATTATGCATGTCATTCCAAATATCGGATCTGATCTATCATGTTCAAAATATAGATGCTGACAGCTCCTCCATCTTTGAGCGTAGCATGGAACAATTCCTTAGATCTCTGATATATTTCAATTTCTTGATTTTCCTCGAACAACTCTTTAAGTGTTCTTATAATTCTCCAACCATCAGGTACCTCAATGTACTATCTTAGCAAACCTGGAACCAGCAATCCTAAAATATAGGATTCCACCCTTAGGTTATCATCCTTCCATTTTTCAAAAGTCTCTCACTCTGCGGGAGTGGAATTGGGATCGATTTAAACAGGCAATGGATTGAGTGACCGGCGTAAACACACATGTATAACGCAAGCGCACGTATCGTTCAAGTAGTATAAAAATATCGATCCCACGATGACTTAATTCCTACTGTTGTTATTAATTATTGAATCTATTTATTTACAAATATCTAATTAAATGGAGAAGAGAATGATTGTTTGATTGGTTGAATGTGGTTTTGCACAATAAATAAATAAATAAAAAGATAAAAGAAAATACTAAGGAAAATAACAAAAGACACAAAGATCTAGGGTTGTGATTTCTTTTAATATCATTTTAAAGATGAAGTAGTTATCTTAAAGTTGGGTAATATATTGATTTATTAACCTGGAACACTAAATTATGCAAAAGCCTATGTCGATGGTCAGACGCAAATACCCAGTTTAACCCAATTGAACCATATGTCTATGTCAACCAAATTATTTGGATTCATTAAGTTTAAGTTCCAATTATGGCTACCCCCGCTCGACAGGTATATGTCTATCCTGTAAGGAAATCTATTAAAGGGTTATCTATCCTCAAGGAAGATCGTGGGCTATTAAGTCTAAGGCTGAAACCTAAAATCCCTATGTCTAGTTCATTTTAGATTTACCACATCAATCTTATTGGTGATCAGACAACAAGAAGCATTAAGCTTAAGACTTAATAAGTAAACCTTTAAATTACCCAAACTATAAAATAACCCCTTATAAACCGGTGATATTAGAATTCATCACAACCCCAGATAACTAACACATAACTAGAGCTAGTAAAAACTTAAAAGTAAAAGACATAAAGTAAAAGCTTAAAAGTAAAATAAAATAAAATGCTAAGGTAAAAGGAATTACTTTTACTATTTACTATTTTAGATATCTCCCATAAAATAATATATAAACTTGTGATTCTTTTTCCAACCAGCCATAAAGGCGGTCACCTGATTAAGTCAAATTAAGTCCAACCAGCCATAAAGGCGGTACCAAATTAAATTACCAACCGACCAATCTGGCGGTATCCTTGATTAGTCAGGTTTAAACCAGATTAAAATGAATTACTAACCGACCAATCTGGCGGTATACTTTTAAGTCAATATTTTAAATAGTGAATATATTATTTTTAAGGGAGATTAATCTAAATAGTAACAGTAAAAGAATTATCTTTCACCCTAGCTGGGGAAGTTACTTCCTCATGGTGTGTAACACCCCAAATAAATTTACGGACTAAATTATTAAGTTTGTGGAAGTGGAATTAAAGATGCGGTTGAGGACAAGTTTAGGGTGGCAAACGAATTTTGCCATATTAGTATTTATTCATTTATTTCACCACACACACCTGTTAGCATATACGAAAGAAAGAAAATAAAAGATAAGAAAGAAAGATAAGAGACAGAGAGAGACGTAAGGGTGAGAGAGAGAGAAGAAAGAGGAAAAGAAGAAAAAAAAAAAGAAATATAGTTTTGGTCCCGATCCGACCAATCCGTAGCTCAAACCCGACCGAGCCTTTAAGGAAAAGTGTAGATCTCGTCGAGAGGATCATTTTGGTGGTGGTTTCATCTTGGGAAACTTCCAATTTTTGTAGAGATCTCGGTAAGAAACTTTTTATGGTTTTTCTTGATTTCCCGTTGATCCGGAACTCCGATCGACGAACCGTCAGCGCGCCATTAGATCCGGGAGAGAGAGGGGAACGCTCGGCCGTCGGAAAATTTCCGATCGGACCGGCGCGTGGATCTCACGCACGCCTAATGTGGCGGCGCGTGAGGCCCACGCGCGGCCTGGCCATTCGACGCGTGTCCACCACGCGTCGGACAGAATTCTCGTGCTGTTTTCCCGAGTCTCCTCCGCGAATTTCAGACCATTCCGAGTAGTTACGGACCTCCGTATCTTAAATTTTCGTTTAGTTTGCGAGAACGACCGAACCACGTTTCTTGCATATTTCTTTCATCTATTCTAGTTAGGATTATGTTCCTTATAGTAAATTCTTTTGTCTGTTAGGTGATCGTGATACCATAAGCAGGGACGGTCCTGCTGCCTAGTTCCTTTCTCAGTAGTCAGTTCACCAGGTGCGTGGATAAGCCTGTAACATTGATGTTTTCAAAAGTATATAGTATGTATGTTTTTCTTAAATGAATTTTAAGGTAATGCATTAAATGAGTTTGTTTTCAGAAAGTTTATATATTTTGTTATGAAGTATGGATCGAATATTGATTATGTTGAAATCATGTGTTTGTGATATATGAGAAACTTGCATGATTTGAGATATATGAGCATGGATTTTGGAAATGATTTTAATGTTAGGATGCACCCCGTGTACTTATATATGCCAGATTATTGCCATGAGATAAGGTCTCATGTTGCCAGTTATTGCCGTGAGATAAGGTCTCACGTTGCCAGTTTGCTCCGGATGCCAGTTTTGCCGTGGGGAAGCCCCATGTTGCCAGCTTTGCCGTATTTGTCATGAGGTTGTGCATATAGATAAATAAACAGATTTATCATTACAGAGTATTTTTGAGCAGTATGAGTTTTATGAGAAATGAGATTTATGATTTGAGTTTTATGAGAAATGAGATTTACGATTTCAAGTAAATGTTTGAGATATCGATTTACAGCTTATATATTTATTTATATTATGAAAGACTTGTTCGATCCACTTTGTTACTTGATTATCCACGGCACTGAGCTGTGATCCATTGCACTAAGCGTGAGCTTACCCCCCATTCCTTAACATTTCAGGTTTAGCAGATTAGTAGATCGTTCTTTCATCTGATGTTTCGTCATCATTCCTGCCAGTAGAGAAAAGGTTGTGCCAACAGTAGAGTGTCTTTATTATGTTTTGAGACTGTATTTCTAGATATATTTCTTGGGAGAATTTGTTATGTGGTGATAGGCTTTGAGCCTTTAATTGATACTGAGGTTATTGTGTTTCCTTTATGGATATTATGTTGAGTTGGATCATGGAGATCCTAGTTTTTTGATGATATTTTATTTTCAGTTTAGATTTTTCCTTGTATTTGGAGGATTAGTCCATATTACAGGGGAAACTCTGCCAGTTTCTAGTCTCCGTCTCACCCCTACTCTACCTAAGGGGACGGGTGTGACATGGTGAATAGTAAAAACTGTAAAAAGTAAAAAAAAAAGTAAATTACTATATTAACAAAACGTAATTAAAATTATTTACAAAACTAAAAACTAAAAAAAACTAAAAACTAAAAGAAACTAGAGAGAGAAACTCTCTCTTTACATAGAATATAAGAGAGAGAGTGGTGCCACTAAAATTGAAATCTCGAGCTCAATTTATAGGCCTCGGTAGGCTTCCAGCGTCGCGACGCCAGGGCCTCTGGCGTCGCTACGCCAGCTTTTGTCGATGTGGCACGCTCTGGTTCGCCGGTTTGAAGATTCTGGATAAGCTGATAAGGTGACACGTGGCGAGGTGGTTGGGCTTCAATTATTGTGACACGTGGCGGCTTCTGATTGGTCGATGAGATTCTTATCCGCCACGTGTCAGATAAGGATTAGATACTCAATGATTGATGCTGACATGGCGCTGACGTGGCGGTGATGTGGTGACACGTTGGAAAGAGACTGTCGGCACCGTAGGATTGTTGACACGTGGCACTTCCTGATTGGCTGATGATGACGTGGGGTGAGGTGGCAATGTTGACTGTTGACTTGCTGACGTGGCTAATGACATGGAAATGACCTGGAGTGACACGTGGCACACATGGCGATGACGACTGTCGGCACCGTAGGATGCTGACACGTGGCACGGCGCATGTTAGCAGATCAGCTGTGATGGTGACACATGGCACGGTGCATGTTAGCAAAGTCAAACTTTTCTCAGATTCTGATTTGTGGACCCGGCGCACGTTAGCACTGTTCGGCACACGTTAGGCATCGCAACGCTGAAGGTCTTAGCGTCGCGACGGGGAATTACTAAAATGCCATTTTTGTCCAATTTTCACTGTTTTGGCCCAAATCACCTCCAGAATGTCCTGAAACTTATTTATCTACAAAATACACAAAACACATCAAAATATTCACAAAACCCAAGAAACTATACAAAATATTCGGTAAATGAGTGGGAAATAGTGATATAAATACCACTCATCATTGAGCATCACATAGATCAACTTCTCTGATTTCAAGACAAGGCGAATGTTCATTTCCCACTCCAAGTAGTTCTCTGCTCCTTTTAATTTATTAGAGTCCAAAAGTCATTAATGGATTTGAGGAAGCCATCTACAACACAACAATTAAACACTAGCAGAACATGTTTCATTTCAATATAAAATACTAATAAGATTCTGGATTTTAAATCTGTTAGTGCTCTCCCATTACTGTACGTAATTCTGTAAACTCCCTTAACAGAAAAATAGAAATTCAAATTTCATAGTGAGAAGTGGATCCAATGACATTTACTACAGCCTCATAATAATGACGTTCTTGGCCTTCATAAACTCATTAAGTATACCTCTAATGTCAATCACATTCATATGACTCATAATTTTGGTCTTGGACCATTTCTTCTGTTGGGAAGCGGCCGCGAGTGCGCAGCGGAAAAATAAATAATTAAAATTATGATGTTGTTTTCCCTTTGCCCAAAACCCATTTGTTTTTATTATTCTACAAGCCTAGGCATGTTACTATATATTCTAAGAATAAAACTCATAAAACATGAAAAGAACATAAACCTAAACATGCTAACTATCATAAGAACTCTAATTAAAATAAAGAAAGAAAAAGACTTACTTGAACCGTAGACTCCTCCAGTCCTCCCTCCAATCTACAAGCTTTTCTCGATCTCAGCAAGCTCTTATATGTTCCAAAGAGCCACCCAAATGTGTGGCCTCTAAAGATGCACACACCAAAGCCAAAACTCAACGGCAAGACTACGCCTTGAGTGCACGGGTATTTTGCCCTTGGTGATAGCCTAGGCAAATACCTCAAAACTTTTAACTCGAGGTTCCTCTAGTCAATTAGACTTAAGGATCCTCAAAATCAGTGGCTTACTCTTAAACTTTAGAGTTGCTCACTTATATAAACCCAAGATTTGAAAGGTTTGTTGTAAAAAATTTGTGAAGAATTCTTTGGGTTTATATAGTGCTCCAAAGACATAAAATTAATTAAGAATCATGATGTGAGATAAAAGCCATTTAATCTTAGCCATTGGATCTTAATTTAGTGGTTTAATGAGATTATAAAACCCTAATAAGAGTTTGGGCCGATTGGAATTCAAAACAAATAACAAAAATAACAAAAAAAATTACTATTCACGTGTTACTATTCACGTGTTACTATTCACGTGAATAGTATTTTTTTTAATCTATTTATAACCGATTCCCAAAGTGCCCCTATCGTCATTCACCAATCCCTAAGCCACTATGGAACCTCATAAATGATCTGTTCAATAATTAAACACATTGAACCATTTATGAACAATTCTACAGCAATCATATATGATGTTAAATATGTACTGTGCATTGTTAACCATTGATTTCGACTTTGTTGTGTGTGACCTTTTGGGTTCCCCTCAAGTTGGACATGAAATGAATCGTGATAATTTAATCGAACATAAATTATCCTCCGATCAGATGGTCGTTCGATTTCAATGACCAAGGTTGACATCTAGCAACATGCCAAGGCCCCCAAATGAGAAGGAAAGATATATATACCCATTCTGTATGCAATTTACATATGATAAACGGTCCTCTCGCCTCACTGTATCCCCACCTATTGACCTAGGGTACGGAAAGTGTCTACCCATATGGTCAAATGTATGATGTTGATAGTGTCATGAATTATGCTAACCCAAAATCTCACATGATTCTTCGTTATGGCCACAGTCTCAAGCACTGATCACACATATCAACCCACAACTGGAATACTACTCTTATAAGAAAATATATCTGAGAGAGTGGTGATTCTCTGTTGTATCTTTACAAACTTCATGTGTTTCAACAATGACCCAATCATACCCTTATGACCGGATCTTTTGAACCGGGGAAGGAGAATATCAAAGTTATTTGATCCACACATAAGTTGTAAAGACCTCAAGTCTAAGGACTAGTCATATAATCGATACATGAAAGTTCTCACAGACAAATGGGATAAACACTCCATATGAAAACTTTCGGCGATCAGTTCGATGGACACGAGCAACTCATGCATCCATGTAAGTCCATACCCGTTAGCATGACGGAGGTTTTAAGCTCCGGTTTCAAGTCCTTCTCTGCTTGCTTTATCAGATTGTGCAATTCTGCTAAAGTAGCTTCTTTATCAGACAGATGAAACTGTATAATAAATTTAGAGAATTCTTTTGGTAAGGACTGAAGAATTAGATCCTGACATATCTCATGATCTATGATGAACCCGAGGTTGGCCAATTTTTCAATGTGGCCAATCATTTTAAGCACATGTCCACTAACAGATCCTTCCTTATACCTGTTTGGAATAAGCACATGACACTTGGAATCTCACGGTATGAACGGAAGTTGCATACAACTCCTTCAAGAGAAAGATGATGGTTTGAGCATCCATATCTTCGTGAGCTTTCTGAAGTTCGTCCAACATAGAGCCAAGCATTATGCAAACTGCTTGCTCATCATCATCAACGTGTTTCTTGCAAGCATCGAATGTATTTTGGTCAGCATCTTCTGCGGGTTCAGGGGGAAATGGTCTTTCAAGAACATAGAAAATATTTTCTTGTCGTAAGACAATTTTAAGGTTTCTAAACCAGTCATTGTAGTTGTCCAATTTGAGCATATGCTCATCAAGGATGGAACGAAGTGATACTCTATTTTCCATTTGGATGTTTGTGAAATATTTTAACCCACCTGTTAAGAGAGAATGTTAAAATTAGGAATATGTTTTCATTAATGTTTCATAATAACATGGGCTTTTAATATTAGGAAGTTGCTCCCACTCAATTGTTTTAAAATTTTAAGTAAATCACATCAACCCCAATATGATGGATTTCTTGTCGGCAAGGATCCCATTATCATCATTTCATAACTCCGACTAGGGTCGGTCGTTATAAAATATGATATTAGGTAGGTTCCCAACCAATTTATGATATAAATCACAATTCTTTGATCATTGGGTTGGGCAATCAAACATGACATAGCTTATGCTAGTCCTTGTGGACACTCAATCTTTACCACTAAGTTATAAGGCCACGCCTAAGGGTCGCTGCGTCTTATGACTCAGAAAATTCAAACCATTGTCAATAGTACAATTTAGACAAATTGGTATTGGTCAGTCTGGTAAAGCCTAGTTCTGCCAATACGGTTTAAGCCCTTTGGGTCTATACTTTACAATGGGAGGTAAATTTTAGACTTAAATTATTATTAAGGATTTTAGCAAGTTTAAGTGAATAACTGTCAAATGGATTCCTTCATTGAAAATTCCCCAGAGGGAGGGTGGAGCGAACTCTCTTAAATACCCTTACCTCTTAGGCTCTTATGCGCCTTGGTGACATGAATAAACAATAGATCCTCCAAATTAGTCCAACACTTTAATTATGCTTTAAGGTAAGCTTTGAGTAAATGATTATCTAGATGTCTTCACAGCTTTTCCTTTTGGCTATAAAAAGGTAGTGAGTGAAGGAAGACACCAAATCATTATCTAACTCTAGTAATACCTTTGGTAAATTAACTTTAGTTTGGAAAGTTTTATTAACGCCTTGGTCCCACCCCACTTGTATCTTTTATAATGTATTTTATTATAAAAAAGTGATTTATATTTATTAGCCTTAAAGGTAATAAATCTCTAAGTTCATCACAGAATAATTACTTAGCTAAGGGATAAGCAATACACTCTCTATTTCTTAGAAAGTCTCTAGATGCTTGCACCCTAAAAAATCATGCCAATTCTAATCATACATAGAATCATCAAGCATATGAGTTTTAATATGTTGGAATTATTTTAGGCATTAAATAACTTTGATTAATATTTAATTATGATATTGCATTTTATTTTATTCAAATAAATTTATTATTCACATTTTTCTGCAGAGACGCGTGAAGTTTAAATGTAATTTCACAATTCAAATCTTAACCAAATCATGAAACACTTGTGCCTAAAATTAAGTTGAGGGTGTTAGCTTTCCAACGAGCTTTTAAAAACCCAATTTCGAGTTCAAATGAGTGAGAACTTATCAAAACAAAAACGGAACGCTGATACCACTGTTGGGAAGCGGCCGCAAGTGTGCAGTGGAAAAAAAATAATTAAAATTATGATGCCGCTTTCTCTTTGCCAAAGACCCATTTGTTTTGATTATTCTACAAGCCTAGGCATGTTACTATATATTCTAATCATAAAACTCATAAAACATGCAAAGAACATAAACCTAAACATGCTAACTATCATAAGAACTCTAATTAAAATAAAGAAAGAAAAAGACTTACTTGAACCGTAGACTCCTCCAGTCCTCCCTCCAATCTACAAGCTTTTCTCGATCTCAGCAAGCTCTTCGACGTTCCAAAGATCCACCCAAGTGTGTGGCCTCCAAAGATGCACACACCAAAGCCAAAACTCAACGGCAAGACTACGCCTTGAGTGCAAGAGTAATTTGCCATTGGTGCTAGCCTAGGAAAATACCTCAAAAATTTTAACTCGAGGTTCCTCTAGTCAATTAGACTTAAGGATCCTCAAAATCAGTGGCTTACTCTTAAAACTTTAGAGTTGCTCACTTATATAAACCCAACATTTGAAAGGTTTGGTGCAAAAAATTTGTGAAGAATTCTTTGGGTTTATATAGTGCTCCAAAGACAATAAAATTAATTAAGAATCCGATGTGGGATAAATGCCAATTTAATCTTAGCCATTGGATCTTAATTTAGTGGTTTAATGAGATTATAAAACCCTAATAAGAGTTTGGGCCGAATTGGAATTCAAAACAAATAACAAAAATAAATAAATAAAATTTACTATTCAAGTGGTACTATTCACGTGAATAGTAATTTTTTTTAATCTATTTATTCCAATTCCCAAAGTGCCCCTATCGTCATTCACCAATCCTTAAGCCACTATGGAACCTCATAAATGATCTGTTCAATAATTAAACACATTGAACCATTTATGAACAATTCCTACAATTGCTGTTAAATATGTATTGTGCACTGTTAACCATTGATTTCGACTTTGTTGTGTGTCACCTTTTGGGTTCCCCTCAAGTTGGACATGAAATGAATCGTGATAATTTAATCGAATATAAATTATCCTCTGATCAGATGGTCGTTCAATTTCAATGACCAAGGTTGACATCTAGCAACATGCCAAGGCCCCCAAATGAGAAGGAAAGATATATATACCCATTCTGTATGCTATTTACATATGATACGGTCTCACGCCTCACTGTATCCCCACCTATTGACCTAGGGTACGGAAAGTGTCTACCCATATGGTCAAAGGTATGATGTTGATAGTGTCATGAATCGTGCTAACCCAAGAATCTCACATGATTCTTCCGTTGTGGCCATAGTCTCAAGCACTGATCACACATATCAACCCGCGAACTGGAATACTACTATAAGAAAATATTATTCGAGAGAGTGGCGATTCGCTGTTGTATCTATACAAACTTCATGTGTTTCAAAAAATGACCCAATCATACCCTTATTACCGGATCTATTGAACAGGGGAAGGAGAATGTCAAAGTTATTTGATCCATACATAAGATTGTAAAGACCTCAAGTCTAAGGACTAGTCATATAATCAATACATGAAAGTTCTCACAGACACATGGGATAAACACTCCATATGAAAACTTTCGGCGGTCAATTCGATGGACACGAGCAACTCATGCATCCATGTGATACACCAAGCGGACGGATCTCCGCTAGTAGCCTACGAGATCAGCTACCCCACTTAAGGGCGGTGTGGGACACATAAACTAGACGACGCATGTTGTTCTAGGCTCGCAGCCTAGTCGGGAGTACAGAGTACCCACGGGAGACTAAACCGGAGAATAATGGAGTCGCCACCCAGTGTGAACCGGGAAAATGAGATTTAAGGCCGCACTCACCCCTCGCAAGGAAGACCTCAAACGTTGGGTTCGGAATGGTCCCTTACTTATGTCACTTGTAATGAAAGGATTTGTGTAATAATTTAATCAAGCTTAAGTAACACTTATTTCCAAGAGTATCATGCTTCTAAGTTCATATGCGTAAAAATAAAACTTATACTTAAATTTGCATATATCTTACATTTAAGATTGCATGCTTGAAAGTAAATCAAAGTAGCAACGAACACACAACTTCATTGGCATATTGTATTCATGGAAACACAAACACACACTAACCTCGCAAGCACACATAAAAGTGAATCAAATAATGGCGACCATGTGATTTTATAGACATATCATACTTATACGTACGGAAGCATAAACAAATAGTCATTACGTGTCCATGTGTAAATGAAAGAGTCAACTAAGTACATAATGAAAAAAGACACTTAAGGATGCAATTAGGCATTAAAGTAAGCATGTTATGACGTGGTGCAAAAGAAGATAAACTATATGGACACAAACACACATGTGAGCACTTTTCCAAGTGGTACGTGGAATTGTATCCCAAGTACAGACCGCACTACCGTCCATTCGGAATCGGCTATGGAATTTATGTCTGGGTTTCCATCTGATATACCACAAGAAATAATACTCAAATGCTATCATGACATGGATATATGAATTGTGATACGTTAAGCCAAGACTAAGGTAAGTGATGCAACCAATGGGATAAATGTGATTTTCATTACTATGCGTACAAAGATAAAGATAACTATATGAAACTTCATAATACATGCGTGAATGGTCTAGGTGGCTTTGTATTTGATCGGCAATGGTCTATTATTTTGTGGGCAGATTTGGTGCTGGTTGTGTGCGTGAAATTGGGCTGCTTGGGGGGTTCTTTTCACGCAATCTGAAGTGATTTGTAGGGAGGGAGTTAGGGTATGTGGGCAAAAGGAAAGAGGGTTTTTGCGTGCAGGGGCGTCTGGGCTAGAGA
Organism: Zanthoxylum bungeanum; assembly: GCA_019454045.1. NCBI lineage: Eukaryota > Viridiplantae > Streptophyta > Magnoliopsida > Sapindales > Rutaceae > Zanthoxylum > Zanthoxylum bungeanum. Next base: position 42,252 of record SKCR01024305.1, read on the forward strand.
TAGGCGTTTAGGCGTGAGGGTTTTGAGGTGATGTTAGTTTCTGGTGGGGGGGAGGCAGTGGGCGTGAAGGAGGGCTTTGTGCATGCGCTGAAGCTAAGTGGGTGAAGGTGTGATTAGCGTAAGAGGCTTAGGTCTTAACGTGAATGAGGGTTCTGGTTTGTGTGTGAACAAAGGAAAGCGCAAGGCTAATAATATGGGTGTACCAATGGTAATAAATCGAGCAAAGACAGGGATAGATGATGCAATCAATATATGAAAGACGCGGCAAATATCGTGGTAAAGGTAGCCTTTTAGGCTTTTCTTCCCCTAAATGGAGAACCTTTTGTCCAACACAATAAGCCCATGCGCTTTTCATTACAATGCGTACAAAGATAAAGATAATAATATCAAACTTAGTATGCCCGATTGAAAATTTCTTACATTCAACCGAACACGCATCAACCGGTGCGGCATAGCGTCGTGGTAAAGGGTTTTAACCCCTCCAAATAAGGGACCTTTAATCCGACTTACTAAGCCCATGCGCTCGATCGCATCATGCACACAAAGAATAAAGACAATAATATCAAACTTAGCATGCCCGATTGAACATATCTTACATTCAACCGAACACACATCAACCGGCGCGGCAAAGCATCGTGGTAAAGGGTTTTAACCCCTCCAAAAGGGGACCTTTAATCCGACTTACTAAGCCCATGCGCTCGATCGCATCATGCATACAAAGAATAAGACAATAATATCAAACTTAGTATGCCCGGTTGAACATATATTACATTCAACCGAACACAATCAATCGGCGCGGCAAAGCATCGTGGTAAAGGGTTTTAACCCCTCCAAATAGGGGACCTTTAATCCGACTTACTAAACCCATGCGCTCGATCGCATCATGCATAAACAAGTAACATGCGGAATTTAAATGACGAATAATAAATAAATCAAAGCAACATAAAACACAAGAAAGTGCCATTTACCCAAGCGGTACGTGGAGTTGTATCCTGAGTACATATCATACTACAGTCCATTCGGAATCGGCTATGAAATTTATGTCTGGGTTTCCATCCGATATATCGCGAGAGTTGACACATCTTTCATTTTATTCCAAGGCCACAACATACAATATTTCATAATCCATGCATATTTATCTACTCAAAGGCCACAACATGCATTTTAACATAACAATCATGCGAACAATACTCAATGAATAATAAAAATAAAACAGAAAACGAATGTGGAAAATACCATCAGGTCTAAACTTTTTTGCCGACTCTCGGACTTGCGTTTCACGGAGATCGGAAGGGTAAAGCTCCTCAACTTCTCCGGTTCACTTGTTTAGTGTTTAGCTCATTGTTTTCCTGTTTTGCTTGTTGTTTGGCCTCCGTTTTGCTGCTGTTTCGTCTGCATTTTCTGCTCACTGTTCAGGTCACTGTTTTGGCGTGAATGGCTGCTATTTTTTGGGGTTAATTTGCTTCCGTTGGTTTTGCTGGTTTTAATTTGCTGCTTTTTAGGTGATTGGGCGGCTTTTTGGGGCATGTAGCTGCATGCGGGGGTGTAATGTAGCGGTGTAGCTGCAATTTTCGGTGATGTGTGGGGGTGTGGTGGTTGCTGGTTTGTTAGTGGTGATTAGGGGGGCTGTTTTGATGGTGGTTGTAGGGGCTATGAATGGCTGCTGTATTTTCGGTAATGTGAGGGTGTTTGAGGGCTTGTTGTTTTCGGTAATGTGAGGGTGGGGATGAAGAGAATTGTTTGCTATTTTTCTTGTGATTTGCGTGTAATGTCTAGGGTTTCTTGCTGTGATTTGCGTGTGAGTTGTGTGTATGAGCCAGGGGAATGCATGTCTTGGTTATGGGTTGTTTATATAGAGAAGGGCTAGGGATTCTCCTTGTCTCGCAATGGAGGGATTTGATTTAGTGTTAAAGAATGAAAGCAATGGATTTGATGGAGACAAGATTGGTTTAGATTAGGAAGTCAATATATTTAAATTGGTTATGAGTGATTTAATTAGGCATGATATTTCTTTAATTTAGTATATGATTTGTTTAGTTAGGAAGTTAATATATTTGATTTATCTAAATTAGGTATGATTATATTTTATGTTTAATTTAATTGGTAAATGGTTTAATTATTTTATTTAATTCAATTACATTATCTAATTAATATTTTATTTAATTATTTTATTTAATTTGGGTGTAATTTAGGGTGATGGGCGTGTGGGCCTAGTCATGGTGGGCGTGTGGGCTAGATGTGGTGTGGGCTTGGTTTGGCTTGGTGAGTGGGTTAGGCATGTATGGGCTATATTAAAAGGTTTTTTGGTTTTTTCTGGGCCAAAGGTGATCTAAACAGAGGTCCAACAAGTGAGCTTGACGCTAAATAAGTGAACAAGGATCTAAAGAAATACCGATTCCCTTCCGATGACCGTTTCCCGCAATATCCTTAACTAAAAAGGTAGTGCCTCCAACTGAGACTCATCATCGGGTTTCACATGCAAAAATGCAATGCCTACAGTCGCCCCCACTTTGATAGGACTTGTGCAGTGTGTGACTTTGAAAAATCCTATCAAAGTTATGTAATGCATTTTCACTTACCTGGCTCATCTGCTGCCTCGAGCTGAGTTGAGTTGATTTTGTTGTGAGGTGGTCCATTCTCGAACCGGGTTGATGAGAGGTGGTCCATTCTTGAATCGTTACTGTGAGGCGGTCCATTCCCGAACCGTGCTCCATTCTCGGAGTGTCATTCTTGGTTTGTTCATTCCCGAACCTTGCTCCATTCTCGGATTACCATTATCGGATTGTTCATTCTCGAACTTTGTTCCATTCTCGGATTACCATTCTTGGCTTGTTCATTCTCAAACCTTACTCCATTCTTTGATTGCCATTCTCCGCTTTGTTATTCTTGGATTGCCATTCTTGGCTTGTTCATTCTCGAACCTTGTTCCATTCTCGGATTGCCATTCATGGCCTGTTCATTCTCGAACCTTGTTCCATTCTCGGATTGCCATTCTTGGCTTGTTCATTCTCGAACCCTGCTCCATTCTCGGAGTGCCATTCCAAAGTGCCATACTCGGCCATACTGATTTTGATAAAGATATGGGCCTCGCCTCCAGAGTGTCATACCTGGCAAAATTGATGTGATAATGATGTGGGCCTCACCCCAAACTGGTACTTATGTGGGCTTCGCCCCCAAACTGATACTGATGTGGGCTTCGCCCCCAGATTGATGATGATGGGGCATTGCCCTCAAACTGATGTGGGCCTCGCCCAACCACTGTTACTGATGTGGGCCTCACCCCAAACTGGTACTGATATGGGCCTCAACCCTGGGACTCGTCCGTAAACTGCTGATGTTATGTTGATGCTTCTGATTGGCTTTCATTTTCCGCTTTCTCTTTTCTTCTTCAAAGCCTGGGAAACAAAAAAACAAACACAAAACACAAAAGGAATGCAAAATATGTTACGTGTATGCATGCATGCGTGAATGAGTTTCTCATCCCGTTGGGTTAGGTCTTCTGCTAATTCTCTTGGCGACTGCTCAGTCTTCTTTTCCTCAGGCAAGCTACTGCTTCAATCTTTCTACGTTGATCGGCTCGGTGAACTAATTCCCTTCCAAGTCTGATATTTTCACTGCCTCTATTTCCCAATTTCTGAATGTCTATCTTATCTTTTCTGCTTGCTTATTCCGAGGATTCCCCGTGTTCTAAATATCACTGAATTTCATAGTACCCAGGTTGAATACTTTTCTCAAATATACTCTTGTTGCAGAAGAGATTCAGCGAAATGAACATCTTTATTATCATTTAAGAAAATGGTTCAAACAAGTAGATAAACTCAATGTCTTTGAAAATGCAAGATCAAATAAACCAGGATTAACAGCTTTATCATTCGCAGCATTGCCTTCTTCCTTGGCCTATGTTCCCCCACTGCTGTCGTTCCCTATCCCCATGAAAGAAGCTGAGTGGTTGAGAGCTTGGAGGACAAAAGTTTCGGGCAATCCAGAGTTGATCATGTAGGTGGGTGGTGGAACGAAGTGGTAGTTTGGTAGAGGGTTTCTGTGTGTGTTGGGTTGTTCTTTTTCTGGGTCGGGTATTTTATGGGAATCTATGAGATCTTGAATTTCATGCCTGAGGCGGGTGCAGTTGTCGGTGTCATGGCCATGTAGCTGGTGGAAGTGACAATAAAGGTTCACATTTATGTGTGGCGGTGGGGGGTGTGGAAGTGGCTTGCCTTCTAAGGGTTTTAAGAGTCCTTGTCCCTTCAACTTTTCAAATACCTTCGACAAAGGTCTACCCAGGTAGGAGAATTGCATGTTTCTGATGGCAGCGACTTCGGCAGCAGCGGGCTTGGTCTCAGAATGCCCCCCAAAAGTCATCTTATTCTGGCCATAGAAAAAGTCCTCTAAGTCTGTAACATACTGTTTCAGAAATGCATCTGCCAATTCCCTCCAATCTTCTTTAACCTTTTTTCTCAAGGTTATGGTACCACACTACGGGTGCCCCCTCAAGTAACATCCCAAACATCTTCTGAGCTTGGCGCTGTGTCAGGCCCACTGAACTCATAACTGACACATATTGTCGGAGATGGACCCTCGGGTCCCCATTCCCATTGAACTTGGCCATATCATGCATTTTGAACTGAGCTGGTAGCTGTTCTTCAAAGGTCATCGCCTCATAGTCTAGTAAGTCTTCGTCCTTACCCTTCATCTTACGGGTAACGGACTCTACATGTTCACGGAGTTTCTGTATCTCGGCCTGAGACCCAATCACTTTGCCTGTTGCATATTCTGCCATGTCATCATCAAAAGCGGGGATATCATCCCCCGACCCATTCAGAGGCTCATCACGCCTCACATTCTCAGAATTTCCCCCAACACGGGGCACAGCCATATTTTCCATGGCAGTAGTCAAGGCTTGCAATTGTTTGGTAATTTTGACGAAACCATTCTCCAGTTGGTCCATGCGAGATATCTCATTTTCTGATGCACTCATATCTGTATCGGTCTTTTGGTGAGTTCCCTCTTCCCTGACCCAACGGGACTCTATGATATCTTTTAGAGCACAAGGGTTAGCATGATGCATGTATGTATGAGGTGCATGCCATACAAGGAATATATCAATTTATTAAAATTTTCATACAAATTGGCCCATCATCATTTTAGAAGCTTTTGGGCTAACTGTCATAGGAGTGAACTCGCCCGAGTTTAAATGGCCCAACAAGTTCACATCTCATGGCAAGAAGTCCAACCGTATCCAAATGATAATGTTCCTAAACACAAACATATAATGGCCCATTGGCGTTTTAGGAGCTTTTGGCCCAATCGTCATAAGATATGTTCTTTTCCCAGTTTAAATGGCCCAGCAAGTTCGCATTTCTGACAATAGTCCAACTGCATCCAAATGAGGATGGTCCACAAGCACATACTCAAGGAAATAATTGTTACTTTAACCATACAACCCCGGTCTATGGGTGGGTTCGCAAGAGTGTAGACAAAGGTTCTCACCGGCGAAGGATGGCCCACAACTAGGTCTCCCCAATCAAGGGTTCGAGCGACCAAGTGAGCGCACCCTTTTTTTATACACTAAGGTACGTGCCAATAAGCTATGGTGTGTGACTGACTGTCAAATGGATTTCCCGTTGTTTGCCCCAGAGGGAGGGTGGAGCGAGGCTCTCTTAAGTACCCTAACCTCTTAGGCTCTTATCGCTTGGTGACAGGAATAAACAACGAGTCCTCCAATTTAGTCCATCACAATAGGCTACGGGTAGATGGCTATATAGGTGCCTTCACAGCTTTTCCTTCTAGAAAGGTAGTGAATGAAGGAAGACACCAAACCATTACCTAGCCTCAAAATGCCTTTGATTTAAACCCCATTTTATCCACTATAGACACGGTCAATTAGAACATAAATCCAAACATTACAAGAAAATATTTCGGGGCCGATTCTCTATCCCCAGTGGAGTCGCCAGACTGTGGGACCACAAGAACTGGACGACGCTGTTGTCTAGGCTCGCGGCCTAGTCGGGAGTAAGGGTAGCCACGGAGACTAAACCGGAGAATAATGGAGTCGCACCCGGTGTGAACCGGGAAAATGAGATTTAAGGCCGCACTCACCCCTCGCAAAGGAAAGACCTCAAACCGTTGGGTTCGGAATGGTCCCTTACTTATGTCACTTGTAATGAAAGGATTTGTGTAATAATTTAATCAAGCTTAAGTAACACTTATTTCCAAGAGTATCATGCTTCTAAGTTCATATGTGCAAATAAAACTTACACTTAAATTTGCATATATCTTACATTAAGATTGCATGCTTGAAAGTAATCAAAGTAGCAACGGAACACACAACTTCATTGGCATATTGTATTCATGGAAACACAAAAACACACACTAACCTCGCAAGCACACATAAAAGTGAATCAAATAATGGCGACCATGTGATTTTATAGACATATCATACTTATACGTACGGAAGCATAAACAAATAGTCATTACGTGTCCATGTGTAAATGAAAGAGTCAACTAAGTACATAATGAAAAAAGACACTTAAGGATGCAATTAGGCATTAAAGTAAGCATGTTATGACGTGGTGCAAAAGAAGATAACTAATATGGACACAAACACACATGTGAGCACTTTTCCAAGTGGTACGTGGAATTGTATCCCAAGTACAGACCGCACTACCGTCATTCGGAATCGGCTATGGAATTTATGTCTGGGTTCCATCTGATATACCACAAGAAATAATACTCAAATGCTATCATGACATGGATATATGAATTGTGATACGTTAAGCCAAGACTAAGGTAAGTGATGCAACCAATGGGATAAATGTGCTTTTCATTACTATGCGTACAAAGATAAAGATAACTATATGAAACTTCATAATACATGCGTGAATGGTCTAGGTGGCTTTGTATTTGATCGGCAATGGTCTATTATTTTGTGGGCAGATTTGGTGCTGGTTGTGTGCGTGAAATTGGGCTGCTTGGGGGGTTCTTTTCACGGCAATCTGAAGTGATTTGTAGGGAGGTAGGTGCGGCAGTATGTGGGCAAAAGGCAGAGGGTTTTCTCGTGCAGGTGGCGTCTTTGTGGCTAGATGTTTAGGCGTTAATTTGAGGGTTATTTGATGTTAGTTTCTGGGTGAGGCAGTGGGCGTGAAGGAGGGCTTTGTGCATGCGCTGAAGCTAAGTGGGTGAAGGTGGTGATTAGCGTGAAGAGGGCTTAGGTCTTAACGTGAATGAGGGTTCTGGTTTGTGTGTGAACAAAGGAAAGCGCAAGGCTAATAATATGGTGTACCAATGGTAATAAATCGAGTCAAGACAAGGATAGATGATGCAATCAATATATGAAAGACGCGGCAAATATCGTGGTAAAGGTAGCCTTTTAGGCTTTTCTTCCCCCAAATGGAGAATCTTTTGTCCAACACAATAAGCCCATGCGCTTTTCATTACAATGCGTACAAAGATAAAGATAATAATATCAAACTTAGTATGCCCGATTGAACATTTCTTACATTCAACGAACACGCATCAACCGGCGCGGCAAACGTCGTGGTAAAGGGTTTTAACCCCTCCAAATAGGGGACCTTTAATCCGACTTACTAAGCCCATGCGCTCGATCGCATCATGCACACAAAGAATAGAGACAACAATATCAAACTTAGTATGCCCGATTGAACATATCTTACATTCAACCGAACACATATCTACCGGCGCGGCAAAAGCATTTGGTAAAAGGGTTTTAACCCCTCCAAATAGGGGACCTTTAATCCGACTTACTAAGCCCATGCGCTCGATCGCATCATGCATACAAAGAATAAAGACAATAATATCAAACTTAGTATGCCCGGTTGAACATATCTTACATTCAACCGAACACACATCAACCGGCGCGGCAAAGCATCATGGTAAAGGGTTTTAAACCCTCCAAATAGGGGACCTTTAATCCGAATTACTAACCCATGCGCTCGATCGCATCATGCATAAACAAGTAACATGTGGAATTTAAATGACGAATAATAAATAAATCAAAGCAACATAAAACACAAGAAAGTGCCATTTACCAAGCGGTACGTGGGAGTTGTATCCTGAGTACATATCATACTACCGTCCATTCGGAATCGGCTATGAAATTTATGTCCGGGTTTCCATCCGATATACCGCGAGAGTTGACACATCTTCATTTTATCCAAGGCCACAACATACAATATTTCATAATCCATGCATATTTATCTACTCAAAGGCCACAACATGCATTTTAACATAACAATCATGCGAACAATACTCAATGAATAATAAAAATAAAACAGAAAACGAATGTGGAAAATACCCTCAGGTCTAACCTTTTTTGCCAACTCTTAGACTTGCTTTGTCACGGAGATCGGAAGGGTAAAGCTCCTCAACTTCTCCAGTTCACTAGTTTAGTGTCTTAGCTCACTATTTTTCTGTTTTGCTTGCTGTTTGGCCTCCGTTTTGCTGCTGTTTCCTCTGTATTTTCTGCTCACTATTCAGGTCAATGTTTTGGCGTGAATGGCTACTATTTTTGGGGTTAATTTTCTGCCGTTTTGGGGTTAATTTGTTGCTATTTTAAGGTGATTTTGGGCAGCTGTTCGGTGCATGTAGCTGCTGTTTTTTTGGGTTAATTTGCGGTGTATGTAGCTGATATTTTTGGGGTAATTTTCGGTGATGTGTGGGGGTTTATGGGGCTGGTTTTAGGTGGTGATTAGGGGGGCTATTTTGATGGTTGTAGGGGCTATGAATGGCTGCTGTATGTATTTCGGTAATGTGAGGGTGTTTGAGGGCTTGTTGTTTCGGTAATGTGAGGGTGGGGATGAAGAGAATTGTTTGCTATTTTTCTTGTGATTTGCGTGTAATGTCTAGGGTTTTTTCTGCTGTGATTTGTGTGTGAGTTGTGTGTATGAGCCAGGGGAATGTATGTCTTGGTTATGGGGTTGTTTATATAGAGAAGGGCTAGGGCTTCTCCTTGTCTCACAAGGAAGGGATTTGATTTAGTGTTAAAGAAGGAAAGCAATGGATTTGATGGAGACAAGATTGGTTTAGATTAGGAAGTCAATATATTTAAATTGGTTATGAGTGATTTAATTAGGCATGATATTTCTTTAATTTAGTATATGATTTTGTTTAGTTAGGAAGTTAATATATTTGATTTATCTAAATTAGGTATGATTATATTTTATGTTTTATTTAATTGGTAAATGGTTTAATTATTTTATTTAATTCAATTACATTATCTAATTAATATTTTATTTAATTTGGGTGTAATTTAGGGTGATGGGCGTGTGGGCCTAGTCATGGTGGGCGTGTGGGCTAGATGTGGTGTGGGCTTGGTTTGGCTTGGTGAGTGGGTTAGGCGTGTATGGGCTTGATTAAAAGGTTTTTTGGTTTTTTCTGGGCCAAAGGTGATCTAAACAGAGGTCCAACAAGTGAGCTTGACGCTAAATAAGTGAACAAGGATCTAACGAAATACCGATTCCCTTCCGACGACCGTTTCCCGCAATATCCTTAACTAAAAAGGTAGTGCCTCCAACTGAGACTCATTATCGGGTTTCACATGCAAAAATGCAATGACTACAGGCGGATCATATTATCATGCTAGTCTCTCCACTTTGTGAATGCCCAGATTATTCATAAAACTATGACTAAGAACATTTAAGAGTAATGATTCTCATAAGGCGTGGAAGCCATCGTCTTATTTCTCCAAGGGCTTTATTACAGTGTTGATGATTCATATAAGTTATGTAAGACATGTATAATAAAGATTGCCATTTTATTAATTAATGAAAATATTACAAATACATGTAAATATAGCCCATCGACAAGTTGGGTATAGGGCATATCCCTAACATCTTATCCTCACAATAATGACGGTATTGGATTAAGAAGTGTTCTATATATACACTTGTCAATGTGAACTAATGAACTTCGTAAGTACACCCTCATAATAATGACGATATTGGGTGACTAAGTTAACTCATCACGCTACTATAATATTTTACCGAAGCAACCTAAGTTCTGAGTACTTGTACCCTCACAATAATGACGGTATTGGGGATAAGAAGTAAGAACTCATTCATATCCATATTGACAAGATGGACCTTTCTATAATGCTCCAACATTATTAATATTATTACGTAAAATAAAATAATCACCTAATCTTGGGAGATTTATGACAATCAAATCATTAACATGCTTGGGTCAAATAAAAATTTTAATTTAAAAACATATGCATATCCAATTAATTAAATTAAAATTTCAGAGGCATAGATTCAGATACATCTCAAACATGCAACATGTGTTGTGTGGTTAAGTCTTGCTTTGATACCATTCTGTAGAGGCAGATATAGGATCTCTTGGGTCGGATCGGTGTCCCGCATGGAAAATAGGTTTAACCTATAGATATCAAGTATATGTATATTTTTAAATATTTTAATGGAATACTATATTCTATTATGGGTGTATAGGAAAAAATGGGGCTAAAACGGAGTCCGAAAACTCAAAAAGGGGGAACATAAAAATCGACACGCTACATCATATTGTGGGACTCTCTAAGACCAGAGACGTTCGTCATATAAGCCTAGATTATATGTACGTAATTCGGCCACCTTCGAATTCACGAAGAACACGAACGATCTTTCTGAACCATACAAGTCGAAGTCATCACATATGTTTATCTCTGTTGTAGGCTATCTGAGTTGTGCTTAGGAAACATAGATTTCACCGTCAAGTTTCCGATGCGCACATCTCATGTGGACATGTCCACGATTCTTTACAACTAAGTAAACACCATTTCTGATATATGTGATCCACCCTAGGTGATCTACTTTGGTCAAAATCTTAAGAATCGTGACTTACTCACATGGATATCTTAACCTCTTATAGTACACATTCGAGATGACGGATCCTATCTTGATACACACATGATTAATGAGTGCATCGGTCCAAGCTAACGAACATCTAGCGGTCAAACCATGAAAGGTCTCTGACATATATTGCATCAATATGTGAAGGATCACATGCAAAATCAATGCTATCATATAGTCAAAGGATCACATATGCTACTCAACTCAAGGAGATTCCTATTGACGGTGGTGTGTACTTCCAACTATTAGGAATCACTTGTGAGTCATTCAATATTCACTTCAACGAATACCAATATGTCTATATGAGCTTAGTTTGCTCATGGTACATCAGTGTTAAACCTTGGAACTCTAATTCGAATATACGACATGTTCTAGTTGTTGGGGCAGTTGTGGAACCCCTAGGGTCAGATCGGTGCCCCGGGCAACGGAAATGGGTCTAACCGATGGATAGCAAGTATGGGTGTAATTTTAAAATTTTTAATGAAATATATATTCCATTACGAGTATATAGGAAAAAATTAGGATTGAATCGGAGTCCGAAAGCTCCAGAATGAGCGAAAATAAAAACAGTGCGTGTGACGCGCGTGCAATACATGCGCTACAGTGTACTCGCTATAGTGCATGCGCGTACTGTAGCGCACAGGTCTAATTTTATTTTTTTTGTTTGCTTTGTTTTCAACGTTTATGCTTCATTCAGCTCACATTCTAGTGAGCTAAAGGAATTAGGGTCTTTGACCCTAATTCTTTCCTGTCTTCCCTAAACACTTCAAAAATACCCAAAATTAATTCTTAACTTCAAAACCAACATTACATATTTTATAGAATAAAAATAAAATTTTTCAAAATATCAAATATTTTTTACAAAAACATAAATTTATTCTAAATATGCACTTACGTAAATTTTGAATCCAATACACAAACCAAATTTTCCTAATAAGAAATGTCTCGTGAACAATTTTAGGTCACCCAAAGGTGGTCAGTGATTCTAGAATGGTAGTCATAGCTCTAAGTTTTAATCTAGAGTTCCAAACTCTTATTTAATGTCCAACATGAACATCTTTGACCTAAATTATAAGCATGTTGTATTTATACTTATAAAGTATTCTAACACAATCAATTAGCCTTATTCAACATTAAGCTATATGATCATGCATCTAATACACAAATAAACATAGCTTAGGAGAATATCAAACTTTACCTAGTAACCTTGATGCAAGATCCAATATACCTCTCATTTGTTAAAATTGTTGGAGAACCTCGAAGGTGTGTAAGCTTGACTTCAAGATCCAATCTTGTTTCCAATGCTTGCAAGCTTCACTTCAAGATCCAATCTTGATTTCTCCTAGATGAAATGTTATAGAGCTTACAAGTTTCTCTAAACACTTCTCTAACTTATACTAATATCTCAAGAATTTTCTTATGCTTGTACGTGTACTTGTAATTAAAACATTCTTAAAGCTTGCTATTTATAGCAAAACTTAGGCAATTTTTAATTAATAAAAGTTGTAATCAACTTTTAAGTGGGCTTAATCTAATTTGTCCAAATATGTATTATTAGGTGTGACTAATCTCCATTATCTCCCACTTTAATTTAATCCAATTAAATCAAGCCAATGATTAGGAAATGGATTAGTTCAATGTTTGCCAGTTTGATTTAATCCAACTAAATCAAGCCAAAACCACCTATTATTACATACTTACAATTACCATAATATCCTCAAATGGTAGAGATAATTATGGTTTTAAAATTAAGCCCTTGTGTAATTATTGAATTAATCCAATTAGGCCAAAGTAAATAATCAATATTATCCAATAACACTTGATTATCTTAGTTAATAATTATAATATCGAATATTATCTTTTATCAAAATTAATCGGCTACCCAAGTGCTCAACGAGTACACTTCATATTGGAACTCTCTAAGTTCAGACATGTTCGTCATATAAGCCTAGCTAATATGTACACAATTCGGCCACCTCCGAATTCGTGAAGAACACGAACGACCTTAGTGAACTATACAAGTCGAGGTCATCACACATGTTTAACAATCCCTCCGTCGTAAGCTATCCGAGTTGTGCTTAGGAAACATAGAATATACCGTCAAGTTTTCGAGATGCACATCTCATGTCGACATGTCCACGATTCTTCATAATTAATGCGATCCACCGTAGGTGATCGACTTTGGCCAAAGATTTACGAATCGTGATTTTACTCACATGGATACCTAAACCACTTATGGTACATATACGGGCCGACGGATCCTATCTTGCTTCGCACTTGATTACTGAGTGCATCGGTCCACACCCAATGAATACCTAGAGGTTATACCATGAAAGGTTTCTGACATACATGACATCAAGTGTGGAGGATCTCACACAAAATCAATGGTATCCTATAGTCAAAGGATTACATATGCTACTCTAGTCGAGGGATTCCTATTGACGGTGTGTGGATTTCCAACTATTAGGAATCACCTGTGAGTCCTTCAGTATTCGTTTCAACGATAACCACATGTCTATATAAATTTCCAAAACTCATGGTACATCCGATTAAACCATTGGAACTCCAATTCCAATATACGACATGTGCTAGTCTTCTAGGTTAGAGGAATTCGACCGTATTCCAAAACCAACGACTAAGAATATTTACTTTAAGAATAGTTTACACCTAGTGTCAAAACTATTCTAAGGTAGATGTCATTTTTAGCATATCTATACATCAATCTAATACGCATAATGACAATACCATTAATAAGGTATGAAATGAAAAATGTAGTTATTTTATTAATAAGTAATAAAGTGTACAATTCGGATTGGCACTCCAAGCACCAACTTCATCAAACTCCCATTTGCTTAGTGCCAATCTGGATGGTACCGTAATCTCATCTCCTATCGAATAACTTAGGAGGTAAGGCCTTTGTAAGTAGGTCTGTTATGTTGTCTTGTCCTTGAACCTTCAAGACCACTGTGTCTCTTCGTTCAATTGTCTCTCTAATTACACGGTATTTCCTTTCCATGTGTTTAAACTTGGAATGCGCCCTCAGCTCCTTAGCCTGCGCGATGGCTCTGTTATTATCACAATACAATGGGATCGAATCCGTAATACTAGGCACAACACCAAGTTCTATGATAAAATTTCTAATCCTAACAACTTCTTTAGCAGCTTCTGAAGCAGCTATAAATTCCGCCTCAGTGGTGGAATCAGTTGTTGAGCCTTGCTTTGAACAACGCCAACTTACAGTACTACCGTTAAGGGTAAATATGTTTCCTGATGTAGATTTTCTATCTTCTGGATCTCCCTGGAAGTCAGAGTCTGTATAACCCTTAACTTGTAACTTATTTTCTTCATATATCAGAAACTTATCATTGGTGCCTATAAGATATTTTAGGAAATGTTTCAAGGCTGTCCAATGATCATTACCTGTATCAGATTGATATCAGCTGGTCACACTGACGCCGAAACTGATGTCAGTCTAGTACATAACATAGCATACATTATGCTCCCAATACAAGAAGTATATGGCCAGTTAGACATCCTAAACTCTCTTCCTCAGTTTGAGGTGCATTTTTTTCGAAAGATGTATGCCGTATCGGAAAGGTACATTTGTTGCCTTGCAGTTGGTAAAAATATACCTTTGTAACTTCTTGTCTATATAAATCGATTGTGACAACCCTATAAGCTTCCTAACTCTATCTCGGTAGAGCCTTATACCTAGTATATAGGAAGCTTCACCCATGACTTTCATGGAGAAGTTCTTACAAAGGTAGGCTTTCACACTTTGCATCATCCATATATCATTTCCTATGATAAGGATGTCATTTATATACAAGATTAGGAAAACTATCATGCTCCCACTAACTTTCTTATAAACACACGGTTCTTCCTCATTTTTTATGAATCCAGATAATCTAATTATCTCATCAAAATGACGATTCCAACTTCGGGATGCCTGTTTAAGTCCATGAATAGACTTTTGGAGCTTACAAACCAAGTTTGAAGTCTCACTAGATATGAAACCCTCTGGTTGTTCCATATAGATATCCTCTACAAGGAATCCATTTAGGAAAGCGGTTTTCACATCCATCTGTCATATCTCATAGTCGTGATATGCAGCAATGGCTAAAAGGATCCTAATGGATTTTAGCATGGCTACTGGTGAAAAAGTTTCCTCATAGTCAATCCCAAGACGTTGAGTGTAACCTTTCACTACCAGTCAGGCCTTAAAGGTTTCCACCTTTCCATCGGGCCCTCGCTTCCTTTTGTAAACCTGTTTAAAACTAATAGGTTTAACTCCTTCAGGAAGTTCAACTAAGTCATATACTTGATTGGAATGCATTGAATCCATTTTGGATTTCATGGCTTCTTGTCATTTTCCAGAATCGATATCCAATATTGCTTCCTTATACGTAGTCGGATCTGTTTCCTCCAAGATGAGAACATCAAGGCTCACATCATATGTTAAAAATAATCTTTCAGAAGGCCTTGATATTCTATTCGACTTACGTAGAACCTATGTTGTAGATCCTTCACCTAGTTGGATCTCTGGTTCTATCTCAGGTTCCTTAATGTTGGGATCAAACTCATCAAGTTTAACCTCTCTATAATTCCCACTTTCTCTCAAAAATTACTTTTCAAGAAAAGTTGCAAAGCGAACAACAAATGCATTTCGTTGTTCGGAATCGTAGAATTGATATCCCATGGAATTATCAAGATATCTAACGAACCTATATTTATACCCTCTAGGTGCTAGTTTCTCCCGCTGTGTAATTGTAACATATGCAGGACAACCTCATATCATTAAATGCTTAAGTCTTGGATTTCTATCGAACCATATCTGATAGGGGGTCATAAAAATAGCTTTTGATGGAACCCTATTAAGTATGTAGGCAGCAATAAGTAAAGTGTTACCCCAAAGGTAATA
This sequence comes from Zanthoxylum bungeanum, assembly GCA_019454045.1. NCBI lineage: Eukaryota > Viridiplantae > Streptophyta > Magnoliopsida > Sapindales > Rutaceae > Zanthoxylum > Zanthoxylum bungeanum. The sequence goes on from SKCR01024305.1 coordinate 58,035, forward strand.
AGGAAGATTTGTATAGCTCATCATCGTTCATACCATATCCAATAAAGTATGATTTCTACGCTCAGACACTCCATTGTATTGAGGTGTTCCTGGTGGGCTATATTGGGCGAGAATTCCATTCTCCCTTAAATAATTTCTGAATTCTTCATTCATGTATTCACCGTCTCGATCTGATCTAAGGCATTTGACGAATTTACTGGTTTGTTTTTCTACTTCATTTCGGAATATTTTGAACTTGTCTAATGTTTCCGACTTATGTTTCATCAGATAGACATATCCATATCTAGATTTGTCATCTGTGAAAGTTACAAAGTATGTGGAACCATCATAAGCGGCATGATTTAATGGACCACACACATCGTTGTGTATTAGCTCCGGTAAATATCCAGCACGGTGTCCAACACCTTGAAATAGGGCCTTTGTCATCTTTCCTTGGATACATGACTCACAAATCGGATAAGGATCTAAGGTAAGATTTTCAATCAAACCATCCTTTACCAATTTGGATAGACGTCTAACACTTATGTGGCCCAATCTCATATGCCATAATTCAGTATTATTTCATTCAGATTTCCTACTTGTATTTTTCTCTATATTAAAGACATATCTATATGTTTCCAAAGCATAGTGACCGTTTGATAAAGAACATTCACATTTCAATAAATTTTCTTTATCATACAAATATAAAGTTTCATCATTAATGTTTATTTTATATCCCTCTTTATCTAATATTGGCAGTGATATTATTTATTTGATAAGTGAGGGAACATAATAACAGTCATGTAAATCTAATTTACATCCATTTGGGAGATCTAGAACAATAGTTTATATGGCCTTGACATCCAATGTCTCGCCATTTCCAACTTTAAGCTGGATTCTCCCTTTTATTTGGCCTTCTTTTAGCCTTCATTTCCTGCAGGGAATTGCAAATATGAGTAGGACTGCCAGTGTCTAACACTCATCCACTATTTTCATCTAAGGCTAATGAGATGTCAATAATTGGAAAAATACAAAGCGTACCTGAGGGTCCTGTTTTTCCTTTAAGCTCTGGAAAGTACTTCTTCCAGTGTCCAGACTTCTTGCATTGTAGACATTGAACACGAGCTACTTTCGGTTGCACATTTGCGCTTCTTGGAGTTTTTCTTTGATATCTTATTCTTCATCATCTTGATTTTATTTGACTTCCTAAAAGTCTTTGAAGAGCCAGCTACACCATGGAGATATAGTGTGGGGTTGCCTTTCTTCAAATCTTGTTGCGTCATGCGTATCATGTTATAAACTTCTTCGTATGTGGCTTGCATCGAATGTATATGGAAATTTAATACAAAGCCGGCATAAGAACCAGACAAAGAAGACAAAATCAAATTACGGCCTAGCCGTTTATCAAACACAATGCCCTGTCATTCCAGATATCAAATCTGGTCGATCATGACATGAGTGCTGACAGCTCATCTCTCCTTATGTTCAACACAAAATAATTCCTCAAACCTTCGATAAAGTTTCATCTCTTGATTTGCCTCGAACAACTCCTTGAGTGTTCGCATGATGCTTCAAGCATCCAGTACTTTGACCGGCGTAAACACACACGTATAACGCAAGCGCACGTATCGTTCAAGTAGTATAAAAATATCGATCCCACGAGGACTTAATTCCTACTATTGTTATTAATTATTGAATCTATTTATTTACAGATATCTAATTAAATGAAGAAGAGAATGATTGTTTGATTGGTTGAATGTGGTTTTGCACAATAAATAAATAAATAAAAAGACAAAAGAAAATACTAAGGAAAATAACAAAAGACACAAAGATCTAGGGTTGTGAATCATTCTAATATCTTTTAAAAGATGAAGTGATTATTTTATGTTTGTGTAATAAATCGGTTTACTAACCTGGAACACTAAATTATGCAAAAGCCTATGTCGATGGTCAGACGCAAATACCAAGTTTAACCTAATTGAACCATATGTCTATGTCAACCAAATTATCTGGATTCATTAAGTTTAAGTTCCAATTATGGCTACCCCCGCCCGACAGGTATATTCCTATCCTGTAAGGAAATCTATTAAAGGGTTATCTATCCTCAAGGAAGATCGTGGGCTATTAAGTCTAAGGCTGAAACCTAAAATCCATATGTCTAGTTCATTTTAGATTTACCACATCAATCTTATTGGTGATCAGACAACAAGAAGCATTAAGCTTAAGACTTAATAAGCAAACCTTTAAATTACCCAAACTATAAAATAACCCCTTATAAACCGGCGATATTAGAATTCATCACAATCCCAGATAACTAACACATAACTAGGGCTAGTAAAAACTTAAAAATAAAAGACATAAAATAAAAATGCTGAAAAGTAAAAGACATAAAGTAAAAGCTGAAAAGTAAATTGCTGAAAAGTAAATGCTGAAAGTAAATTGCTGAAAGTAAATTGCTAAAAAGTAAATTGCTGAAAATTAAATAAAGTAAAAGTACAATAAAAGAAAATGCTGAGGTGAAAGGATCCACTTTTATTACTTCTATTTTAGATATCTCCCTTAATATAATATATTAACTTTGCATAATAATTACCAACCAGCCATATAGGCGGTATCCAGATTAAGTCAAATTAATAATTAATTACCAACCGACCAATCAGGCGGTATCCAGTTTAGTCAGGTTAAAACCAATTTAAATCATTACCAACCGACCAATATGGCGGTATCCTCGTTAAGTCATGTTTTAACTAGTTTATATATTATAATTAAGGGAGATTAATCTAAATATTAGTAATAAAAGTTTTACCTTTTACCCCAGCAAAGGGGAGTTACCTCCTCATTACTGAAAAGTAAGAACTGAAAATTAAAGAAAGAAAAGTACTGTGCGTAAAAGTAAATTGCGGAAAGTAAAAACTGAAAAGTAAAGAAAAGAAAGTGCGAAAGCGGAAATTAATTACTAAAAGCTATAAATAAACAAACAAGATACAATCTTCTTAGTATTCTTAAGGAATTCCTTAGAAGAAAGTATGAATTTTACAAATGAAATGGCTTGGTATTTATAGGCAAAATTTTGCCTCCATCAAATCATCCACCAAATCAATTATTAATTGCTCCACTAATTGCTCCACTAATTACTCCACCAAATCCATTATTAATTGCTCCACTAATCTCTTATCATGTTTGGTGATGATTTGATAATTTTTATTATTTATTTATTAATTTATTTTTTGCTTTGAAAATGATTGAAAGTGACTTTAATAATTACACACTACACACTTCTGGATGGTTCATCAATTTCGGGGATGAAATCTTCAGAATTAGAAATTATTTTGTCTTTCAAAGTTGTAGATCTTTGAGTCTTCTTTAATCTGGAACTTGAATCAGCTCAATCCAATATCTGAGTAAAAAGTTATGCCCAAAATACGACAGATGCGCAAAACTACATTTCCAAAACTGCACTTCGTCAAAACGCCCTTTCAAGTTTCCAATCTCCAAAATTAAAATATCAAGTCCAATAATTGCCCTTATTTGACCCATATTTCATCCTAAATGATTTCATTGAGACCCGATATTATTTTATCTGCAAAATAAACTAAAACACATCAAAACGTTCATCAAACCCGAGAAACTAAACAAAATATTAAGTTAAGGGGCGGTAAATATTGATATATTTTCCGCTCATCATACTTCAATGTACTGTCTCAGCAAATCTGGAACCATCGATCCTAAGATGTAGGATTTCACCTTTAGGTTATCATCCTTTAATCTACCAAAAGTTTCTCGCTATCTGGAGTGGAGTCAGGATCGATATCAACAGGCAGTGGATTGATCGTGACATAAGTCAACTTTTCATACTCCAAGACAAGGTGCATATTCATTTTCAATTCAAAATAGTTCTCGGCTCCTTTTACCTTATTGGAATCCAAAAGTTTCATCAATGGATTAGTGACAGCCATCTACAAGACAACATTTTTGAGTAGTAGCAGAACAGTTTTCATTTCAAAAGTGGTAACACTAATTGATAATGGAATTTTAAATGTATTAGTGTCATCCCACTACTTTACGTAATTCTGTAATCTCCCTGAACGAAAAATAGAAATTTGACTATCAACATTTCATAGTGGGAAGTAGATCCCATGACATTTACTTCAGCCTCACACTAATGACGATATTGGCCTTTGTAAACTCATTAGGTAGACCTTCAATGTCAATCACTTCATGTGACTCCTAGTTTGGTCCTGAACTATTTCTTATCCTCACACTAATGACAATATTGAATTAAGACGTGTTACAGGTGTATACTTGTCAATGTGCACTTATGAGCTTTGTATGTACTCCCTCACATTAATGACGATAATGGGTGACTACGTTAACTCATCACGCTACATCTAATGTTTTACCGGAGCGACCTAAGTTTCGAGCACATATACCCTTACACTAATGACGATATTGGATATAAGTAGTAAGAACTCATTCATTTCCGTATTGACAAGACGGACCATCCAATAATGCTCTAACATTATTGATACTATTACTTAAAAGTAATCTCCTAATCACAGAAGATTTATGACAATCAAGTCATTAACTTTATTAGGTCAAAGTTTTAATTTAAAACATGCAATACATATCTAATATGTATAATGCATAATTAAATTAAAATTACTATGGCATAGATTCAAAACATGTGTTGTGTGGTTAAGCCTTTGCTCCTGATACCATTATGTTGGGGCAGTTGTGGAACTCCTAGGGTCGGATCGGTGTCTCGAGCAGTGGAAATGGGTCTAACCCATGGATATCAAGTGTGGGTGTAATTTTAAATCATATAATGAAATACTATATTCCATTACAAGTGTATAGGAAAAAACCGGGATTGAATCGGAGTCCGGAAGCTCCCGAATGAGCGAAAACAAAAACATCGCACGTCAAGGGCATGACGCGCGTGCAATACACCCACTAGAATGCGCTCGTTATAGTGTGCGCGCGTACTGTAGCGCACAGGTCTGATTTCATATATTTGTTTTTGTTTGCTTTGTTTTCAAAGTTTATGCTTCATTCAGCTCACATTCTAGTGAGCTGAATGAATTAGGGTCTTTGACCCTAATTCTTTCCGGTCTTCCCTAAACACTTCAAAAATACCCAAAATTAATTTTTAACTTCAAAACCAACATTAACACATATTATAGAATAAAAAATAAGTTTTTCAAAATATCAAATATTTTTACAAAAACATAAATTTATTCTAAATATGTACTTGAGCAAATTTTGAATCCAATACACAAACCAAATTAGAATCCCAATAAGATAAACACTTCAAAAATACCCAAAATAATTTTTAACTTCAAAACCAACATTAACACATATTATAGAATAAAAAATAAGTTTTTCAAAATATCAAATATTTTTACAAAAACATAAATTTATTCTAAATATGTACTTGAGCAAATTTTGAATCCAATACACAAACCAAATTAGAATCCCAATAAGAAATGTCTCATGAATAATTCTAGGTCATCCAAAGGTGGTCAAGTGATTCTAGAATGGTAGCCATAGCTCTAAGCTTTAATCTAGAGTTCCAAAGTCTGATTAATTGTTTCATGTCCAACATGAACATCTTTGACCTAAATTATAAGCATGTTGTGTTTATACTTCTAAAGTATACTAACACAATTGATTAGCCTTATTCAACATTAAGCTATGTGATCATGCATCTAATACATAAATAAACATAGCTTAGAAGAAGATCAAACTTTGCCTAGTAAGCTTGATGCAAGTTCCAATCTACCTCTCCTTTGTTGAAATTGTTAGAGAACCTCCAAGGTGTGCAAGCTTGACTTCAAGATCCAATCTTGCTTCCGAGCTTCACTTCAAGATCCAATCTTGATTTCTCCTAGATGAAATATTGTAGAGACCTCATAAGCTTCTCTAAACACTTCTCTAACTTAGGCTAATCTCTCAAGAATTTGCTTATGTTTGTACTTGTACTTGTAATTAAAACCTTCCTAAAGCTTGCTATTTATAGAAAAACTTAAGCCAATTTTTAATTAATAAAAGTTGTAAGTGGGTTTTTAATTACAAATATGTATAATTAGGTGTGAATAAAAGCTTATATGTATAATTAATTATGTACAATTAGGCTTTTAATTACTAATAAAAGCTTGCTTAAGCCAACTTTTATGTGGGCTTAATCTAATTTCTCCAAATATGTATAATTAGGTGTAACTAATCTCCATTGTCTCCCACTTTAATCTAATCCAATTAAATCAAGCCAATGATTAGGAAATGGATTAGTTCAATGTTTTCCAGTTTGATTTAATCCAATTAAATCAAGCCAAAATCACATATTATTACATACTTACAATTACCATAATATCCTCAAATGGTAGAGATAATTATGATTTTAAAATTAAGCCCTTGTGTAATTATTGAATTAATCCCATTAATCCAATTAGGTCAAAGTAAATAATCAATGTTATCCAATAACACTTGATTATCTTAGTTGATAATTATAATATTGAATATTATCTTTTATCAAAATTAATCGGCTACCCAAGTGCTCAACGAGTACACTTTATATTGGGACTCTCTAAGTTCACACACGTTCGTCATATAAGCCTAGCTAATATGTACGCAATTCGGCTACCTCCGAATTCGTGAAGAACATGAATGACCTTTCTGAACTATACAAGTCGAGTTCATCACATATGTTTAACAATCTCTCCACCTTATGCTATTCTAGTTGTGCTTAGGATACATAGAATATACCGTCAAGTTTTCGAGATGCACATCTCATGTCGATATGTCCACGATTCTTCATAATTTATGTGTTCCACCCTAGGTGGTCGACTTTGGCCAAAGATTTACGAATCGTGACTTTACTCACATGGATACCTAAACCCATTTATGGTACACATACGGGCCGATGGATCCTATCTTACTTCACACTTGATTACTGAGTGCATCGGTCCACACCCAACGACCAACTAGAGGTCAGACCATGAAAGCTTTCTGACATACATGGCATCAAAGTGTGGATGATCTCACACAAAATCAATATTATCCTATAGTCAAAGGATTACATATGTTACTTGACTCGAGGGGATTCCTATTGACGGTGGTGTGTACTTCCAACTATTAGGAATCGCCTATAAGTCATTCAGTATTCGCTTCAATGAATACCCACATGTCTATACGAGTTTCCAAAACTCATGTTATATCCGGTTAAACCATTGGAACTCCAATTCCAATATACGACATGTGCTACTCTTCTAGGTTATGGGAATTCTACCGTATTCCAAAACCAATGACTATGAATATTTACTTTAAGAATAGTTTACACCTAGTGTCAAAACTAGTCTAAGGTCGATGTCATTCTTAGCATATCTATACATCAATCTAATACGCATAATGACAATACCATTAATAAGATATGAAATGAAAAATATAGTTATTTTATTAATAAATAATAAAATGTACAATTCGGATTGGCTTTCCAAGCACCAACTCCATAACTTGTCTTCTAGGTTATAGGAATTCGACCGTATTCCAAAACCAACGACTAAGAATATTTACTTTAAGAATAGTTTACAATAGTAATATTTATCCCAATATCGGACCACCTAGTGTCCAATATTACTACATGTTATTCTAAGGTCGATGTCTTTCTTAACATATTTATACATCAATCTAATATGCATAATGACAATACCATTAATAAGGTATGAAATGAAAATGTAGTTATTTTATTAATAAATAATAAATATACAATACATTATTCAGATGGTGTTCCAAGCACCAACTTCAACAAACTCCCACATGCTTAGTGAAAATATAGATTTTACCGCAGTCTCATCTCCTCCACATGTTTATCGAATAACTTAAGAGGTAAGACCTTAGTAAGCGGGTGTGCTATGTTGTCTAATCCTTGAACTTTCAAGACCAATACGTCTTTATGTTTAATAATCTCTCTAATCACGTGATATTTCATTTCCACGTGCTTAGACTTTGTTATGCGCCCTCGGCTCTTTAGCCTGCACAATGGCTCCGTTATTATCACAGTACAATGGGATCAAATTCACAATACTAGGTACAACGCCAAGTTTTGTGATAAAAATTCTAATCCAAACAGCTTCTTTAGCGGCTTCTGAAACCTCTATAAATTTTGCCTCAGTGGTAGAATCAGTTGTTAAGCCTTGCTTTGAACATCGTCAACTAACTGCACCATCGTTAAGGGTAATTATGTTTCATGATGTATATTTTCAATCATCTGGATCTCCCTCTGTATAACCATTAACTTGTAGTTCATATTCTCCATATATTAGAAACATATCCCTAATACCCTTAAGATATTTCAGGATATGTTTCACGGCTGTCCAATGATCATTACCTAGATCAGATTGATATCGACTAGTCATACTGACGCCGAAACTGATGTCAGGTCTTATACATAGCATATCATACATTATGTTTCCAATACAAGATGCATATGGCAAGTTAGACATCTTAACTCTCTCTTCCTCAGTCTAAGGTGCCATTTTCTTCAAAAGATGTATGCCGTATTGGAAAGGTACATTTTCTGCCTTGCAGTTGGTAAATCCGTACCTTTTTAACATCTTATCTATACACGTCGATTGCTACAACCCTATAAGCTTCCTAACTCTATCCCGGTAGAGCTTTATACATGGTATATAGGAAGCTTCACCCATATATTTCATAGAGAAGTTCTTTGAAAGGTAGGCTTTCACATTTTGCATCAATCCTATATCATTTCCAATGATAAGAATGTCATCAACAAATAAGACTAGGAAAACTATCATGCTCCCATTAACTTTCTTATAAACACACGGTTCTTCCTCATTTTTGATGAATCCAGATAATCTAATTATCTCATCAAAATGAGGATTCCAACTTCGGGATGTCTGTTTAAGTCCATAAATAGACTTCTGGAGCTTACAAACCAAGTTTGAAGTCTCACTGGATATGAAACCCTCTGGTTGTTCCATATAGATATCCTCTAAAGGTTTCCACATTTTCATCGAGTCCCCGTTTCCTTTTGTAAAATCATTTACAATAAATAGGTTTAACTTATTCAGGAAGTTCAACTAAGTCCCAGACTTGATTGTCATGCATAGAATCCATCTCTGATTTCATGGCTTCCTGCCATTTTCCCGAATCGATATCCAATATAGCCTATTTATATGTAGTCGGATCTGTCTCCTCCAAGAGGAGAACATCAAGGCTCACATCAAATGTTAAAAATAATCTCTCAAGTGACCTTGATATTCTATTCGACTTACATAGAACCTGTTTTGTAGATCTTTCACCTAATTGGATTTTTGGTTCCATCTCAGGTTCCTTACTATTGGGATCAAAATCATCAAGTTCAATCTTTCTACAATCCACTTTTCTCTCAAAAATTCCTTTTCAACAGAAGTGATAAAACGAACAACAAATACATTTCATTGCTCAGAATCGTAGAATTGATATCCGATAGAATTATCAGGATATCCAACTAACCTACATTTATACCCTCTGGGTGCTAGTTTATCCCGCTGCGCAACTCTAACGTATACATGATAACCCCAAATCTTTAAATATACAATACTTGGATTTCTACCAATCCATATCTGATAGGGGGTCGTAGAAACAGCTTTCGATGGAACCATATTAAGTATGTGGTTAGGAATAAGTAAAGCGTAACCCCAAAGGTAATATGGAATATCTGTATAGCTCAACATGGAACGTACCATATCCAATAAAGTATGATTTTTATGCTCAGACACACCATTGTGTTGAGGTGTTCCTGGTAGGCTATATTGGACAAGAATTCCATTCTCCCTTAAATAACTTCCGATATCAAATTTTTGTCTTTATCATATAAACATAAAGTTCAATCTTTAATGTTTATTTTATATCCCTCTTTATCTAATATCGATAGTGATATTATTTATCTGATAAGTGAAGGTATATAATAACAGTCATGTTAATCTAATTTACATCCATTAGGGAGATCTAGAACAACATTCTGATGGTCTTGACATCCAATGTCTTGTCATTGCCTACTCTAAGCTAGATCTCCGCTTTGTTTAACCTTCTTTTAACCCTCATGACCTGCATAGAAATTCAAATATGAGTAGGACTGTTGGTGTCTAACACCAATCCACTATTTGCATCTAAGGCTAATGAGATGTCAATAATATAAAAAATACAAAGCGTACATGAGGGTTCTGTCTTTCCTTCAGTTCTGGACAATCTTTCTTCCAGTGTCCAGACTTCTAGCAGTGTAGACATTCATCACGAGCTACTTGTGGTCTTGCTATTTTACGCTTCTTGTAGTTTTTCTTTGATATCTTCTTCTTCCCCATTTTGATTTTCTTATACTTTCTAGAAGTCTTTGAAGAGCTAGCTCCACCATGGAGGTACAAAGTGGGGTTGTTTTTCCTCAAATCATGCTCCACCGTGAGTAACAGGTTATGAAGTTCTTCATAGCTGGCTTACATCGAATGCACGTGGAAGTTTAACACAAAACCAGCAAATTATAGCCTAACCATTCATCAATCACAATGCCATGTCGTTCCAAATATCTAATCTGGTCGATCATGTTCAAAATATGAATGTTGACAGCTCATCTATCATTGAGTATAGCACATAACAATTCCTTAAACCTCTGATAAATCTCGATTTCTTGATTTGCCTCGAACAACTCATTGAGTGTCCGTATAATGCTCCAAGCAACCAGTAACTTTATATATTATCTCAGCAAATATGGAACCATCGATCCTAAAATGTAGGATTTCACCCTTAGGTTATCATCCTTCCATTTTTCAAGAACTTGTCGCTCTTCAGAAGTGGAGTCAGGATTGATTTCAACAGGAAATGGATTGATAGTTACATAGCTTAACTTTTCAAACTCCAAGACAAGACATATGTTCATTTCTCATTCGAAATAGTTTTCGGCTCCTTTTAGTTTATTGGAATCCAAGAGTCAAGTTAATGGATTTGCGGCAGCCATCTACAAGACAATAATTTAAACGGTAGAAGAATATTTTTCATTTCAAATTAATAACACTAATTGATTATGGAATTTTAAATCTATTAGTGCTCTCCCAATACTATACATAATTCTGTAATCTCCCTTAAGGAAAAATAGAAATTTCACTATCCAAATTTCATAGCGAGAAGTGGATCCCATGACATTTACTCCAACCTCACATTAATGACGATCTTGACCTTTATAAACTCATTAGCTAGACCTCCAAGGTCAATCACATTCATGTGAATTCTAGTTTGGTTCTAAACCGTTTCTTATCCTCATACTAATGACGATCTTGGATTAAAATGTGTTCTAGGTGTATACTTGTCAATATGCGCTAATGAGCTTCGTATGTACACTCTCACAATAATGACAGTATTGGGTGACTGAGTTAACTCATCATACTACATCTAATATTTTATCGGAGCGACCTAAGTTCTGAGCACTTATATCCTCACACTAATGACGATCTTGGACATAAGTAGTAAGAACTAATTCATCTCTGTATTGATAAGAAGGACCTTCCCATAATGCTCCAACGTTATTAATACTATTACTTAAAATAAAATAAGCACCTAATCATGTTAGATTTATGACAATCGAGTCATTAACATAATTAGGTCAAAAATTTAATTTTAAACATGCAATACATATACAATATGACTTATGCATAATTAAATTAAAATATAGAGGCATAGATTCCATTACATGTCAAACATGCAATTTGTGTTGTGTGGTTAAGGCTTGCTACAGATACCATTCTGTTGGAGCAGATGTGGAGCCCCTAGGGTCGGATCGGTACTTCGCGCAGTGAAAGTGGGTCTAACCCAAGGATTTGTTTCTTTGGCTTTTAACAAACTATTACCCTACTTCAATCTAAGCAAGCACTTCAAAATGTTTAACCAAACACTACGCCCCCGCATTTCACAAATATCTTAACTTCCACAATCAACAAAATACCCACAAAACAATAAGTAAAACGAAAGAAAAGAAATAAAACAACGTGAACCTGAGATTGACGAAGTTAATCTCAAAATCGATGATGCACACACACAATGGAGAAGATGGAGCGTGATATAAGAGTTTGGGGAGTGGAGAGATGGATTTGAGAGGTTATGGAGGAGGAAATATGAGTTTGTGGGAGAGAAATACGAAGGTGAGTCGTGAGAAAATGTGTTAGGGTCACTATTTTAATACCTGAATTCGGGATCGTATCGCGACGTGTAGCCCTAAAAATTGAGGGGTTAAGTATTTAGGCTAGCGCGTCGCGATACGTAGGATTTTTACGTCGCGACTCATGGTGTACGGGTCATGACACACATGTAATTCGAGTCGCGACTCGAAAGGCTACGCATGTTGCATGCTTCTGCCTCATACGCATCGCAATGTCACGACTTTGTAAGGTTTACATCGCGACGCTATAGGTTAAGGAATGTTGCTTATTTTGTCTTGCTTCATGTCGCGACGCACGGGCCTACACTTGGTAGTATGGTTTGATTTGCCTCAAATACTCCATTTGCCCTATTTCCTACAAAACAACACACAAAATTAGAAACACTCATTAAATCATGTAATAAATATAATTAAAATAAAAATTTTAAAAATAAAAATAATAAATAAATTGAAAATAAAATTTTGTGTGATTAGCCTCCCCGTTAGCATTAAGTTTAACGTCTTCAGCTAGACGTGACTGCTCATAATGCTAAGCTAGATCGACCAGTGTGAGACTTCCTTTTTACGCTCGATGGGTTCTCCCTAATAGTGATTGACACATTGGCTGTTGACCTTGAATGTGTTGGTGGAGTTGGGGTCACATAGCTCAACTGCTCCGTGTGGTGACACTTGGGTGATTTCAACTTGTCAGGGAAAAGTTTTAGACTTGAGTTGTATAATAACACATGCTACTCTGGTTCTAGTTGTATGTGCACTATTTTCTTATTATGCCACTTCTTGGTCTTTTCCTTGTATATTTTGGCATTTTCATACGTATGGAGATGAAATTATTCTAACTCATTCAGTTTGAAGAACCAGTTCTCTCCCGCTGCTTGAAGATCAAAATTCAATTTTATTAATGCCTAGTATGCTTTATGCTCGAGCTCCATAGGCAAATGACATGCATTTCATAACACTAGTCGATATGGGGACATTCCAATGGGCGTCTTATAAGTTGTTCGGTAGGCCCACAATGCATCATCTAATTTGTTGGACCAGTTCTTTCTTGTTGAACTAACGGATCGCTCCAGAATTCTTTTAATTTCTCTATTAGAGACTTCGACTTGACCATTTGTCTGCAGATGATAAACAGTAGCAACTTTGTGAGTAACTCCATATTTAGCTAGGAGTGCATCGAAGTACTTGTTGCAGAAATGTGTGCCACCATCGCCGATAATTGCTCGAGGTGTTCCAAAGCGAGTGAAATAATTCAAGAATACTTACTTTGAGTATTTATTCTTAAACGAGTTGGACTCGCGTAAATCAAATCATTGTATGAACATTGGATGGTCATTAATCAAAGATTAATTAATTGGATTTGATTGAAAACATACTTTGTGTGAATACTTGGATGTATTTGATGAATAATGTAAATCGGATGGTTATTAGATGGGTGGGGGTAATTTTAGAAATTATTGTAAATTTGGAATTTATTTAAATTGGACCTGCCTGTCCAGCCTTTCACCTCTGATTCTCTTTGTATTTCTCTTCTCACCAATTCCCCTCAATGTAAATGAGGTTTCTTTTAGTGTTATGTAATTGGGTAGAAGAATGTAAAGTGTTATGGGGAGAGAGGAAAGAGAGAGAGATTTGTTCTAGGAACAAATTGTATTAAATATACATCTGTATATCATTATTAAATTTTATCGCGCCTTATTATGCTTTTAGAATGCATGTTTAAGGGCGTATGATGAGACCTAATCAAAGATAATAAATTGGTTGCCAATTTACGTGAAAAACTCTCACTTTAATATTAAGCATTTTCCTTCCATTGAGTGGTTCTCTTTCAAGATCCAAGATTGGCTTTGATTTGTTGGCCAAAGTCAAGATCATTGTCAATCGCGGATGTGTTTGAACCATGAAATCTTTGTTATACATCGCATGTCTTGAGCAGTTGTGACTTGTTGGCCAAAGTTAATGTCACTTCTTGTTCATCGACATGGATTACGAAGCTTTCCCACTATCAATGGGTCGCGCTTAACTGGAATCATTAAGCTTGTTGAGCCAAAGCCAAGGCTTAGTTGATTCAAAGGAAAAAGTTAGGGAATATATTGGATATATGTTTTGGACTTAGAGGTCCACCTACCGGATCTAGGAATTGGATGGGATCCAATTGATCTTAGAGATCTACATAGTTAAGTTTCATACAGCTTGTTGGCCAAAGTCAAGGTTGTGTGTTATTTAATGGGATCCTAGCCCACTAGAAAACTAGATTTCCCGAGTACTCCACAGAGGGTTAGAGGCTCACCGAAAAATAGTGGGAGGCTAGTATTAAATTTTCAATTTCGTTTAATACTCGCTAATACGCGCTCTTTTAATATTATATCTTGTTATATATATATATATATATATATTAGTTGGACTAATATTATTTTATTGTTTTCTTTGAACAGTTAGACTGTACTAAACACTACTCAATTTATAGTTGGTTATATAGTTGGACTATAGTAACCATTACATTTTGAGTGTACCCGAGAGCGTTGATTGGATAGTTGGACTATTGCAATCAAGATGGTTGGAAAGATTAACGTTAGGGACATCATCATGGGTGACAATGTCTTTAACGGCTCTAATTTTCCATATTGGGAGATGAACCTCAGGATAGACCTGGAGGCTGAGAAGTTAACTCTATGTCATAGAGAAACCTCTCGAGCCTGAGCCCGGAGTTGAGCAAATAGTAGAGCATGAGCTTTGGAAGACTCATCGTGCTGATAACTTTACTGCTCAATTCATCATGCTTGCTGCAATGACTCCTCAATTTCGTCATCAAAACAAAGTATTGGATCCTTATAACATGATGTTGAAATTGAAGGATCTTCACAGATCTAATCTTAGATCTCAAAAGTATGAATTGCAAAAGAAGCTCTTTCGCTCGCGTATGTCAGAGGGTATGTCTGTCGAGCACTACGTGTCACAGATGATTGCTGACATCGAACAGCTAGGTCTGCCGAGCATTACCTTCGAGGCCGAGACTTCTATAGATTTGATCTTACAGTCTTTGTCTGATTGCTCATAAACTACAATATGATGAACCAAGAGAAAACCCTTGGAGAGTTAATGGCGATGCTGAAAGAAGTAGAGCCAGAGCTTTTGAAGGGCAAGAAGCGCGAGGCGCATCTTACTTCGACATCCCAGAAGGCCAAGGCTTGGCCGAAGGCTTCTGGGGGTGTGAAGAAGAAAAAGAAAAAGAGCAAGGCTAAATCATCACAGTTTTCTGGGAAGACTAAGGACATATCCCAAGACGTCTGCCTACATTGTGGCAAACGGCGTCACTGGAAGCATGACTGCAGTATGTACAAGAGAGAGTTGAAGGAAGCGAATGCGAGCAAGGCTCCGGCTTCAGGTATGTTTGTTATAAACATGTCCACTAGTGGTTTTAAAAATTAGATTTTTTATACTGGATGTGATACTCACATATGTACTGATGTGCAGGATTTGCAGATTAGTAGGATACTGGCTTCAGATGAGATCGACCTACGAGTTGGAAACGGGACAATAGTCGCTGTTTTGGCCGTTGGGACCTATGTTTTGAACCTACCCTTGGGGCATGTAATTACATTAGGTGACTGTTATTTTGTACCTAGTTTGACTAAGAACATTATCTCTGTATCTAGTTTAACCCCATGCGGGTATACTTTTGTATTCTGGAACACTGGGTGTTTTGTATATAAATATGATATTTTGATATGTACATCAGATATTAATAATGGTCTTTATATTTTGAATATAAACTAATCTCAAACATATAACATAACAAACAAAAGGCTCAATTGAGTAATACCGATGAGACTTATTAGTGGCATTGTCGTCTGGGACACATTAACAAGACTCGTATATCCACACTTTCGAAGAGTGGATACTTGGACTGATTTGATCCTAATTCATATGACGTCTGCAAATCTTGTTTATTAGGTAAAATGCCTAAAACACCTTTTAGTGGTAAAGGTGTATGTGCCACCGAGTTGAGTGACTGGCTATAGGCCAAGTGGGAGATTGTTAGACAATTATGACCCATAGCGTCACTATTTGTAAAAGACATTGTGGTTTTTGTACAAATTAACTATGTGACAATGGAAATTGTTATTTTATCATTTTGTAATTAGATTACTTGTATATATAAATGATAAAAGTCCTTATGATTAGTTCCGGATTATAAGATATGAGATAGTATCAATCCACGAAGGTTTAATCATTAAATATCCCTAGTCGTAGTATTATCGAGACTAGACATCGATAATGCGGAATAGACTAGTATTGCACTTGTGCGTGTTATGGAAGCGTAACATCATAGTTCTCATATATTTAAGTATTGGATACTTATGCAAGTGTGATAGGAGGTTGTGTTTGCCGATGGTACGGAAACAACTTCACTCTGGATAGACCCATCGGAATCCCATTGGTAGTATGACTATGTGTCTATGGGAATCCGATTCAGGGTAGGTGTATTTGGTCTTAACCTGAGACTTGCATCGCTAATACTTGCAACAATCAATACGCTTTGGTTTTGGTTGTCCGGGACTTTAACAGGTTCTGTGTACGCCTCTTCTGGGTTTATTGAGAATCGTAGTGTATTGGGTGTGATGTCAAGATGGAAGTATCACTTCAGTCATATGGAGATGATGATCACGCAAGGATACAAAACTAGTTCACTATTATGTTACAACTATCGGGATAATATGACAAGGTCATGATTATCCGATTATAGAGACTAGTTGCTTGTGATCCAATATATGTTTCGTAGGGGGCAGGCAATATTCCAGCCCCAGGCCTTGCATGTGACATCAGATACTAGATCGTAATACGCAATACTACGTATACTACTCATGTTATAGATTATATATTCCTTAAAGAATATTTCTAGAGAATTGGGTAGGCACGATGCTTTGCTAGAAGGTAACCATGTCTTGTAAATCGATAAGAACGTGGTACCGGGTACACACGTGTTCGAATAGTCCGACGACCAGATTTACTGCCAACATATCCAAGAATCTCATGGGTCGCTTCCCGAAGATTCACCGATGACGTATGACTCGAACAGAATTAATCTGGGATTAATTATGGTGAGAATTTATCTGGGATAAAATTCGATAAGAACAGAGAGAACGATTAATTTGGAATTAATCGATTAAATAATATATTTGATATATTAAATGAAGTTAGATTTCATAACGGAATTAGAATTGGATTTTAATTCGGGCGAACGAATTAATTTATAATTAATTCGTGAGCGACGTTCGTAATAATTTTGCAAGGCATTATTATTTATTTACATTGGATTTAATTACGTCGTGACGGAAAATTCATTTAATCGGATTAAGTGAACCCGAGCCCGAAGTGTGTTGAGCAAGCTACTTGAATTTTGAATTAAAGTGGGTCCCACCAACTTACATCACTTGTCCTTCAAGTGTCAAAGTTGATTGATGGGAGTAGTTGGAGGCATTAAATGCTTTTTTCCCTCCAAAACTTTGTTTAGCCTTTTGGTAAAGCATATACCAAAATTTTGTTTTGACTTTTCATAAGTTGTAATTGATTTTAGAAATCAAAATATCAAAAAAAAAAACCAAATAACTCTCTCCTCTCCTCCTTTTGCCGTGAACCACCAAGAACAAAGGGAAGATTTTGTTGCAAAATTATTCCATAGCTAGCACTTAAAGAATCATACAAATGTGATAGGGAAACCTTTCCCATTGAGTTTGGAATCAAACATCAAGCTTGGAGTTCAACATACAAATCAAAAGAGGAGCTTAGAGCAACTTTAAAGGAGACAAAGTTTTGTTCTCAACACATCCAACAAACCGATCAAAGTGAGTATAATTTCCGCTATACTTCTTTGCGTATTCACACATGTTTTATGCTTAAATGATCTTGGGATTGATCTTAGAGACCCAACACAAACTTGGTTGATATACATAGAATCCATTTTGGACTTCATGGTACTTTGCCATAAAGCGGAGTCGATACCTTGTATCGATTCCTCATACGTAGTCGGTTCGTCTTCCTTAATAAGATTGAAATCTGTATGAGGTGAGATCAGAAACCCATACCTCTCAGATTGTATTCTGACTCTCTCCGACCTACGCGGTTCTTGTGTATTAGAAGATTGTGGAACAGTCTCATCCCTGATGAACTGTTCGTGTTCCGTTAAGGAGTCGGTGTCTGGAACAGTATCACTCTGATTTTCATCGAGATCTACTTTCCTCCCACTTACCACTACATTTAGGAATTCCTCCAAGGAAAACCGCATGGAGAGCAACAAATATCTTGTTCTCTTTTGGGTTGTAGAGGTAATATCATTTGGTTTCCCTAGGATAACCTACAATTAGGCACTTATCCGATTTGGGTTCTAGTTTGGTATCATCCAAACGTTTCACGTATGCCCAGCATTCCCAAGTCTTCAAGAATGAGAAACCCGGTTTCTTTCCTGTCCATATTTCATATGGAGTCTCTCCAACAGACTTTGACGGAACCTTATTCAAAATAAGTATTGCATTATTCAATGCGTATCCCTAGAAGGAAATTAATAGCTCAGTGCGACTCATCCTTAACCTTACTATATCCAACAAGGTTTGGTTTCTCCGTTCAGACACACCACTCAATTGAGGTGTTCCAGAAGGAGTCCACTGTGAAAGAATATTATACTCTTTCAAGTAATCGAGAAACTTATTGCTTAAGTATTTTTCCACCACGGTCCAACCGTGATGTTTTAATACTTTTGTCGGTCTGTTTTTCTACTTCGTGTTAAAACTCATTGATTAAATCAAAAGTTTCTGACTTGTGTTTCATAAGATACACATAACCATAATGCGATGCAACATCCGTAAAGGTTACGAAGTATTTATATCCACTTCTAGCCTAGCTAGATATGGGCCCACTTACGTCAACATGAACGAGGGCTAACAGCTCGGTGGCACGTACATCATTTACCGCTAAAAGGCGTTTTAGGCACTTTGCCTAATAAATAAGATTCGTAGACGTCATATGATTTAAGATCAAATCTGTCCAAGTATCCATTCTTCCAAATAGTGGATATACGAGTCTTGTTAATGTGTCCTAGACAACAATGCCACATATAAGTCTCATCTGATTAATTCAGTTTGAGCCATCTATTTGTCATATTATATGTTTGAGATTTGTTTATATTCAAAATATAAGTAATGTTATTCACATCTAATGTGTATATCTAAATATCATCTTTATAAACAAAACACCCAGTGTTCTGGAACAAAAAGGTATACCCACAACGGGTTAAACTAGATATAGAGATAATGTTTCTAGTCGAACTAGGTACATTTTAACAGTTTCCTAATTTAAGTACATGCCCAAAGGGCAGTTCCAAAACTTAGGTTCAAACAGCCAAAACAACGACTCTCGTCCCATTTCTGACTCGCGGGTTGATCTCATCTGAAGCCAGTCTCCTGCTAATCAGTAGATCCCGCATATCAGTACATATCTATGTACCACATCCAGTATCAAAATCTAATTTTAAAACTAGTAGCGGACATGTTTATAACAAACATATCTGAAGTTGGAGCCTTGCTCGTCTTCACTTCCTTCATGTTTGCCTTGTCCATACGGCAGTCACGCTTCCAGTGACCCCGTTTGCCACAGTTTAGGCAGACATCTTGGGATATGTCATTTGTCTTCCCAAAAGACATTGACGATTTTGCCTTTGCCCTTTATCTTCACACCTCCATAAGCCTTCGGCCAAGCTTTGGCCTTTTGGGATGTCGAAGTAAGATGTGCCTTGCACTTCATTCCCGTTTGGAAGCTCTGGCTCTGCCTCATTGAGCATAGTCATTAACTCTCCTATTACTTTTAAGATCTAAAGTTAGATCTATGAAGATCCTTTAATTTCAACATCATGGTATAATGGTCTAATCCTTAGTTCTGACGACGAAATTAAGGAGTGATTGCGGCAAGCATAACAGATTGAGCACTAAAGTTATCAACACGATGAGTCTTCCAAAGCTCATGCTCTACTATTTGCTCAACTCCGGGCTCAGGCCCGAGAGGTTTCTCTATTACATAGAGTAACTTCTCAGCTCCCATGACTATACTGAGATTCTTCTCCCAATCTGGAAAAAAATGTGTCGTTAAAGACATTTTTCACCTAGGATTATGTCCTTTGACGCTAATCTTTCCAGTTATATTGATTGTTATAGTCCAACTATCCAATCAATGATTTCGGGTACAATCAAATGTAATGATTACTATAGTCCAACTATATAATCAACTACAAATGATCGGTTACATTCAAATGTAATGATTACTATAGTCCAACTATATAACCAACTACAAATGAAGTAGTATGTCGTACAGTCTAACTGTTCAACGAAAGCAATATTAAATATTAGTCCAACTAATATATTTATAGCAACGTTAAATAAAATAAAAGAGCGCATATTGGCAAGTATCTAAACGAAATTGCAAATTTAATACTTGCCTCCCACTATTTTTCGGCGAGCCTCTAACCCTATGTGGAGTACTCGAGAAACCTAGTTTCCTAGTGGGCTAGGATCCCGTTAAATAACACACAACCTTGACTTTGGCCAACAAGTTGTATGAAACTTAACTAGGTAGATCTCTAAGATCAATTGGATCCCATCCAATTCCTAGATCCGGTAGGTGGACCTCCAAGTTCGAAACATATATCCAATATATTTCCTAACATTTTCCTCTGAATCAACTAAGCATTGGCTTTGGCTCAACAAGCTTAATGATTCCAGTTAAGCGGGAGCCATTGACAGTGGGAAAGCTTCGCAATCCATGTCGATGAACTAGAAGTGACCTTAACTTTGGCCAACAAGTCACAACCGCCCAAGACATACGATATAGAACAAAGCTTTCGTGATTCAAACACATCCGCGATGGACATTGATCTTGACTTTGGCGAACAAACCAATGCCAATCTTGGATCTTGAGAGAGAACCACTCAATGGAAGGAAAAAACGCTTAATATTTGATGAGGGTTTTTCGCGTAATTGGCAACCAATTTATTATCTTTGATTAGGTCTCATCATATACCCTTAAACATGCATTCTAAAAACATAATAAGGCGCGAATAAATTAATAATGATATACGGATGGATATATAACAAACTTTATTCCTAGAACAAATCTCTCAATTTCCTCTCTCCCGTTAGCACTATTCATACTTCTACCTAATTACATAATATATTAAAGAAATCTCATTTGTATTGAGGGGAATTGGTGAAAAGAGAAATACAAAGAGAATATAGATAATAGGCTGGACACGCAGGTCCAATTTAAATAAATTCTAAATTTATTACAATAATTTCCAAAATTGCCCTCACCCTTCTAATATCCATCTGATATACATTATTCATACAATACATCCAAGTATTCACACATAGCATGTTATTCAATCAATCTAATCCAATTAATTAACCTTTGAATTAATGATCATCCAATGTTCAAACAATGATTTGATTTGCGCGAGTCCAACTCGTTTAAGAATAAATACTCAAAGTACGTATTCTTGAATTATATCGAATTACAATTTTAAATCTAATTTAATTTGTATCCAATACTAATTCATATTTAATTCCAAATTAAATAATTACACTTTTAATAGTGCCTTTTAGACTTGGATTCCAAATCCAATCTTCATGGGTCTCAAAGGCCCAATTAGTATCCAATACTATTTAATTAAAGTCCAATGGGCTTTTAATTAATTCTTTAGGCATGAGCTTTGGCCATTATGGATCAAACCCAAGATGCCAATGCCCAATTAGGAATCACCCTATGCCAAAAATCAATTTAGGCCCATTAGGCCCAATTAAATTATTTAAAGGCTCAATTGTCATATTTGGACTTTATGGAAATGGTTTTAGGTCCAGTTGGATCCAACCCAATTGTCCTAAACCAAACTTGGCCCAACCAAGCCCATTAAGCCCAATTACAACAATTAAATTAATACATTATTCCAAATTACATATTAATTTAATTAAAATGCAATTAACATAATCAATCAACTAATCTAATGTTTCCAAAACACTAATTAATCCAATTAATCATGCTCAACATTTCCAATTCATGTCCAACACAAATTGAAGCAAAATCAATTCTACAACATGCTTAGGGTTCACGACAATCATCATGAAATAACATTCAATTCTGATTTCAATCCAATTAAACCAACAATTAATATTCATTTCATGCTTTAAACTCATCCAATAGTCTAATTAACAAACAAATCACCACGAACTCACTAGAGTAGTATTCGGCCATGTCTTAGGAATTATGGATTTTTGATCTAATCAATTTATCTCAATTCCAACAATGCACAAACCCAATTCAACATCATATAAACATAACCCAACAATCAATTTAGACAAATCATGCTCCAAGCAAAAAATCCCAAATTAAAGTCCATAAACCCTAGAATTCAAATCAAACATAGGATGGCTCTGATACCATTGTTAGTGTTCCTAGAACATGCCAATGATCTCTAAGAGTGATTTGTGTGCGAATAAATCAAAGAGAGTTGCAGAAATTACTTACTTTGATTGGATGAGTTTCAAAACTTTTCATAGAAGTGAGGAAGCTCCAAGCTTTCTTTGTTGATTCCAAGATCTAGGATTGGTTTCCCTATCACCTTCATTTGTCTCTTGATGTGCTAGCATTGAAGAATTTTGCAACAAAATTTCATGGAGAAGAGGAAGCTTGCTCGACATTGAGGGAGAAGAGAGAAAAATGAAATACTCTGAATAGTAACATCTCATACTTCCAAAGTTTGACTTGTTAATTTATATTAGGTTGAGTGTTGGTTTTGGTTTGAGTGAATTATAAGCAATCTAAGCTTTACACTCAACCATTACCAAATTCCATCAAATGTCAAACACATTGATGTAAGTTGGTGGGCCCCACTTTAAATTCCAAATTTAAGTCGGACAATCCAACACGCAACTTCGCTCGGGCCCGAGTTCGTTTAATTCCGAATTAAACGAATTTGTCGTTACGACATAATTAAATCCAATTTAATTAAATAATTATGTCTTGCAAAATTATTATGAAAATCGCTTGCGAATTAATTCTAAATTAATTTGTTCGCTTGAATTAAAATCCAATTTTAATTCCGCGTTGAAATCTAATTTCAATTAATATATCTAATATATTATTTTAGCCCAATTAATTAAATAGTAAAATATAATTTCACTATTAAATTCATTTTGCCGATTAATTCCAAATTAATCGCTTTCTCTCTTCTCGACAAATTTAATCCCAGATAAATTCTCGACGCAATTAATCACATATTAATTCTTTCTCTGATAATTAATCCCAAATTAATTCTTACTGTAATTAATCCCAGATTAATTTTCTCTCTCATAATTAATCCTAGATTAATTCTTGTTCGAGTCAAATATCATCGGTGAATCTTTGGGAAGCGACCTAAGAGATCCTTGGATATGTTGGCAGTAAATACGGTCATCGGACTATCCGAACACGTGCGTACCCGGTACCACGTTCTTACCGATTTACAAGACATGGTTGGCTTCTAGCAAAGCACCGTGCCTACCCAATTCTCCAGAAATATTCTTTTAAGGAATATATAATCTTTAACAGGCGTAATATACTAAGTATTGTGTATTACAATCCAGTATCGGATGTCACATGCTAGACCTGTGGCTGAAATTGTGTCTGCCCCGTACGAAGCATATATCGGATCACTGGCAATTAGTCTCTATAATCAGATAATCATGACCTAGTCATATCATCCCGATGACTGCAGTACTTAAGAGTACTAGTTTCGTATCCTACGTGATCATCATCTCCATATGACTGAAGTGATACTTCCATCTTGACATCACACTCAATACACTACGATTCTCAGTATACCCAGAAGAGGCGTACACAGAACCTGTTAAAGCCCTGGACGACCAAAACCAAAGTATACTGATTGTCGCAAGTATTAGCGATGCAAGTCTCAAGTTAAGACCAAATACACCTACCCTGATTCGGATTCCCATAGACACATAGTCATACTACCAATGGGATTCCGATGGGTCTATCCAGAGCGAAGCTGTTCCCGTACCATCGGTCAAACAGAACCTCCTATTACACTTGAATAAGTATCCAATACTTAAATATATGAGAACTATGATGTTAAGCTTTCATAACGCGCACAAGTGCAATACTAGTCTATTCCGCATTATTGATGTCAAGTCTCGATAATACTACGACTAGGGATATTTAATGATTAAACCTTTCGTGGATTAATATTGTATCATATCTTATTAATCCGGTACTAATCATAAGGACTTTTATCATTTACATATCCAAGTAATCCAATTACAAATTATAAAAGAGCAATTTCCTTTGTTACATAGTTAATTTTGTACAAGAACACCATGTCATTTACAAAATAGTGATGTTATGGGTCATATTTGTCCAACAATGATTAGTAGCCCCTGTGTCTACCCACCATTCTCTCGGATTCCCAACCAAGTTGGCTTCAGTTACCACTGATGATAGGTTCATCTCTGAGATCTCATCAGTCAGCTGCTCATCTTCAGTGACATGGGCCTCTTTTTTCTTTTTCTTGCCCTTTGTCCTGAGACTTCTTGTTTCTGCAGTCCTTTGACATATGACCGCTCTTTACACAGTTGTAACACTTCCCCTTGAACTTCTTGTTCGCTTGGGAAGAATCAGCTTTATTGTTCTTTCTTTTCTTGCTACCCTTTACACCCTCAACGATGTTGGCTTTAGACTTCATAGTCTTGTACCTGGCCTTCTCGGACTTCCTGTTGTCCTCTTCGATTCTCAATCGAACTCCAAGGTCTTCAAGGCTCATCTGCTTCTTTTTGTGTTTCAGATAGCTCCTGAAGTCCTTCCATGATGGAGGCAACTTTTCAATTATACTTCCATCCAGTATTTCATGAATGGTCAACTGCAGTTCACCCAACTGAGACATCACCGTCCTTGAATCTCCCATCTTGTAGTCCAGGAACCTACCCACGACAAATTTCTTTTGTCCGACATCCTCGGTTTTGTATTTCTTCTCGAGAGATTCCCAGAGAATCTTCGCAGAAGTCATGCCTTGGTACACATTGTACATGGTATTGTCAAGACCACCCAAAAGATAGTTCTTGCATAGGAAGTCGCCAGACGACCTCTTCTCGCAGTTCCTTGGCTGCCTCTGATTCACCCTCCATAGGACCCGGAGGATCTTTGAGGTATTTAGCCAACTGCAGAGTTGTCAGGTAGAACAACATTTTGCTCTGCCATTGTTTAAAGTTTGCCCCACCAAACTTTTCCGGCTTTTCTCCATGAGAGACCGGTACTGTGATATTTCCACTAGTCATGTGTAACTGGAAAAACCAACAGGGGTCAATAAGTCTACAAAAGACAAATTGCACAACGATCAACAAATGATCTTTTTTCAAGTGATATACCAAGTATCCACTCGTTGTTCTATTATACAGAAGTACCAATAGACACAAGTCCTTGAATTTCGACTAACGTTTCTTATGAAAAGTAAATAAAAGAATATTCCCAGAGGACGAGTGGGGTCTGGAGTAACCACTTAAATCCCTGACCACTTAGGCTCTTATCGTCTTTTTGACAGAATATCCTTTAAACACTTTCTCAATAAAATCTCTTAGCAATTCAAACTCAGTAATACACTTTCAATTTTACAATACAGAATTCGATATGTGTAGATATATGTGTAAGTGTCAAACAAGATTGGATGTAATTACTTGTGTAAAATTACACTTTAAATTCTCAACCAAGTATGCAACACACAATTAGTTTTCAACTTTATCACTATGTGTATGCTTGTGATAATTGAACAACCTAATAATAACTTAAATTTATACTACCAAGATTATTATGATTCAGTATATGATTTACTAAGTTAATATTATGAATACTTAAATTAATCTAAGTTTTTGCATTTTATAAACAATTCCAGGACTAATTCGTTAGTGTCGCGTTCGTATCTACGTTCGAACGAGACTTTCCAGTGTGTGTACATTCGTGTTGCGTTCAAGAACGCGTTCGAACGAAGTGTTCCAGAGAGTTCACGTTCGTGTAGCGTTCGAGAACGCGTTCGAACGGAATAATTCCAGAGAGTTTACGTTCGAGTTGCATTTAGGATGTGTTCGGACGTTCTTGGGCAGAAGGCTTGCGTTCGAGTTGCGTTTGAAGACACGTTCGAACGTTCTTACGAAATTTCAGATTTTTGCCTTCGCGTTCGTCGGGCGTTCGAACGCCCTACGTATTTTTCATGCACAGACTGTATTTTTCCAGAAAATTTCCTAATCTAAGCATGCGAATTACTATCTAACAACACTAAATTAATAAGTTCTTAAGATTGTGGTAAAATTTGTGTCATTAAACAGTTTAATAACATGCAAATAAACAGATCACAACCAAAAATACCAACCAATCTATGCAAAACCCTAAAACTTGAAGATTGAAGAAAAACCTG
This sequence comes from Zanthoxylum bungeanum, assembly GCA_019454045.1. Lineage (NCBI taxonomy): Eukaryota > Viridiplantae > Streptophyta > Magnoliopsida > Sapindales > Rutaceae > Zanthoxylum > Zanthoxylum bungeanum. The sequence goes on from SKCR01024305.1 coordinate 84,710, forward strand.
GAAATTATGAAAACGAATCCAAGTCGAGATCTCTCTGTCCTTAAGAACTTATTAGTCTCCGTCTCTGGTGCTTTACGGATTCGAAATGGCCAATGTTCTCCCAGGATTCCTTGAATGCTTCTTGTTCAATGAGCACTCCTTAACAAGTGTTTGAACTTGGAAATTAGTGGAACTCTCTCTAAAACAATGAAAATGTGACTCTAAAATTCGGATATTTCTGTCTGCTTCTGAAATTGGACATGGAGCCTCTTTTATAAAGGCATGGAAGGGTGCCAATAGAGCACCCCTTGGGGTGGGGTGTACCCCTCCCATGCACCCCTCTCATCCAAAAGATATATTCATCCTTTAAATAATATTAGAAGAATTTCCAACATACCAAACATCAATTTTTTCAATTTTTCATCACCGATTCTCACCCTAATTGAGGATGGTCCCCAAGAACCTTGTTCCCTTAAGAATTTCTGCCATCCCTAATGAATACATATGAATTGAGAGTACGGTCATAGCAAGTCTAAGCAACACACCATTGACTTATTGGCAGTGCTTTAACAAAAAAATAAAAACTTTCCGTTGATTTATTGGAATTAAAGAAAGTTTAGGGTAATAATTTCTATTATGAAATATCTCAGGGCTATACTGAAATAATACTATTTTTTTTCCAACCCGGCCCTATTATATTTTTATACATCTCCCCACAAATGCATCGCTAAAAAGAGGTTTTTAGGGTTTAAGACCTGACTCTGTTGCTAGGGTTTTTGAAGTCATTTCACCATTTTCTCTCGCTTCAATTTTTCTCTTCTCATTTCGCCATGTGGGCACTCCGTCGAGCTTCTACTCCTTTCAAGTAACTCTCTTTACGTCCCACATTTTTTTTTTATATTCATTGTGAAAGAAATTAAATGATTAAGTTGTTACTCTGAAATTAAATTGCTCTTTGGTTGCTATTCTGGATCTGAATAACACTCGAGGTTATTCACTGTTGATGTTAATTTTGTTTATTTTCCCTAATATTGATGAGCATGTTAAGGCTGTTTTAAGAGTTAAAAAATCATGAAATGAGAATGTTTTTAGAAACAAGTGACACTATCTTATGAGGGCCAATTTTTGCTATTGTTAGTGGCTTCGTCCTATGCTGATACTGTCGTTAATTACTTAGAATTACATATGAGCTTCTGATATTGTCGTGGATGATTCATATAACAACATCAAGATCTCAACTGTTTTTTGATAAAAGATTAGTTGAAATTTTGTTGCCATCTGGTTTTAGGAGTCAGGTATTTGGCCTTGGAATTGCTCGTGCTTGTTGCTCTAAATTAGAAGTATCACGCGGTTGCGTAGAAAGTGAAGCAGTTATTCGCTTGGCTCCAAAAGCAGTCAATGATGTAGGTCTAACTTTTTTGAGATTTTACCACCAGACTCGTGATTGTTCAAATATCTTCAGTGGAAGGCGTGGCCTTTCGTCGCAAGCAGGTGCAGAAAGCAGTGGAGAGGAAGATGACTTGGAAACGCCTGATAGTACTGATGCTGCCAAGGATGAAAATGAAGATGGATTAATTTCTGAATCGGAACTCTCTGGTGATCATGATGATATTGAAGATCCTGCCCAAAATGATCTGGAATCTACAGAGATAGAGACTGATTCAAGTGGGAAAACCACATTAAAGCACAGGACTTTCTCAAAACTGTTCAATGTGATCATGGATGCTCCTGGTATTTCTGTCCATAATGCTCTTGATAAATACGTTGAAGAAGGAAATGATCTGAGCCCTACTGAGATCTGGTCAGCAATGCTTAATCTTCGTAAACGTCGAATGTACAGGAGGGCATTGCAGGTGATTTGTCATTATTATATCATGCATTTCAATCTTAATTTACGTATTGCTGCAATTGTTTTATTCAGTGTGCTAAAGCATGTTGTATATGCATTTGTGCGGATTCATATTGAACATAGAATTTTGCAATCCATTTGCGTGTAAATGTACATCGCATTTTTTATTTTGCTCTGAAAGGTCCCTGTGCAGCTTTTAGGTTATTGTTGGATTGAATATAGTCCATACAATTTGTCTGTAAAACCTCCTGGGTTGGTACGTGAGGTCTGAGGTTTGAAATCCACTCACACGGATGGGAATGCATTTAGTTTCTATTCATCGTATTATTAAAATAGAAAAAGGATAAAAATATGTAGAGTTTCTTGTTGCAAGTGCGATATTTAATTTTTCATATTTGGCATTTTCAAAAATTGAAGTCAAACCTGTTTCATTGATTATCATCTTCGTGCTTCATTTACATATTTTCTAGGAATCAAGAAATTTATAGATTCAAGAAGAAATTACAAACTGTCCAAAAAGAAAACACACAAAATAGTAACATAATTTGATAGTAGCATCCCAAATTTGTCGAATAAAAAAGAAATGAAACCTCTTGTACTTGGTAAAAATCAATCTCCAAGGAAACCCAACTATTGGCACTATATACCTAAGGAAACCTCACCCCTTCAGCATCTTAAAAAGTCATATCCCTCTCCAACCAATCACCCAAAATTTGCCTTCACTTAATGGTTGAGATAAGGGACCATAGAATCATACAGCTAATGTGTATTGATATTTATCTACTAGCACAGCGTCTGCTTGTGTGTTCTGTTCTGATTCAGGTAGTTTTATGAAGGCACAGTTTTGCTCTACATGCATATTTGTGCTTTAGTTAGCCATTAACACAATCTTGATATCTCAGCTCTCGGAGTGGTTGGAGACAAATAAGCGGCTTGAATTTGTTGAGAGAGATTATGCATCTCGTACTGATTTAATTGCCAAGGTACAAGGCCTCCAAAAGGCAGAAAGCTATATTCAGAGGATCCCAGAATCTTTTAGAGGGGAGGTAATCTACCGAACCTTGTTGGCCAACTATGTGGCTGGCAACTATGTGAAGAAAGCAGAAGAAGTTTTCAACAAAATGAAGGACAAAGGATTTCCCGTTACATCATTTGCTTGCGGCCAGCTGCTGCTCCTCTATAAGAGGGTTGACAAAAAGAAAATAGCTGATGTTTTATTATTAATGGAGAAAGAAAATGTCAAGCTCTCTCCATTCTGTTACAGAATCTTAATAGACACTAAAGGTCAATCCAGTGATTTAACTGGGATGGATCAAATTGTTGAGACAATGAAGTCTGAAGGCATTGAACCTGACGTCATCACGCAAGCCATCTTGGCCAGGCACTATGTCTCTGGTGGGCTCAAAGAAAAAGCCGAGGCTATTCTGAAAGAGATGGAGGGACGCAAGTTAAATGAGCACCGTGGGACATGCCAGCTCTTGCTTCCTCTTTATGCAGGGCTTGGGAAAGCTGATCAAGTGGAGAGAATTTGGAAGGTCTGTGAATCAAATCCTCGGCTTGATGAGTGCTTGGCTGCTATTGAAGCTTGGGGAAAGCTGAAGAAAATTGAGAAAGCAGAGGCTGTTTTCAATAGAATGCCTAAAACATGGAAGAAACTCTCTTCAAAGTATTATACTGCACTCTTGAATGTTTATACAGATCATAAGATGGTAGCCAAAGGGAAAGATTTGGTTAAGCAAATGGCAGAAAGTGGGTGTCATATTGGACCATTCACTTGGGATGCGCTCGTGAGGCTCCATGTGGAAGGAGGGGAGGTTGAAAAGGCCGACTCTATCCTGCAGAAGGCACAGCAGAAAAATCGATTGAAGCCATTGTTCAATTCTTATATGGTCATCATGGATCAATATGCAGAGCGAGGTGATATCCATAATACTGAAAAAATGTTTCATATGATGCGGCAGGTTGGTTATGTGGCTAGACGCAGTCAATTCCAAACTTTAGTCCAAGCATATATAAATGCCAAGGTTCCATCTTACGGAATTAGGGACAGAATGAGAGCAGATAATATATTCCCAAACAAGGCTTTGGCTGCACAAGTGGCTCAGGTAGATGCATTCAGGAAGACAGCGGTGTCGAATTTGCTTGACTGAGGTTCTCACCTATTTAAGATGAATTCTTGACTGAGGTTCTGACATTTGCTTAAATGCATCATCTCTGCCCAAGTTTTTTGTTTTTTCAGGAATTTTAAGAAATAAGCCACTACCTATTCTTAGTTTAGCTGTATTTCTCAAAAGTTGGCTCTTCTTTTGCTCTCAAACATAAACCTTGGTTGGTTATAGTGTTCTCTAATCATAAGAGAGGAGAGAGAGCATGCATTTCAAGGAATATTTGTTCCCTTCTTCACTTCATTTTCCATGAGCTCTGCCAATCTTTAGAATTTTTTGTAGAATTTATTTTGATCTCTGAACTTGAGCTTGCAAGATTGTAGAATATATTTTAAAAGAATGTCGGGATTCATGGGTTTGAATCAAGTCTATCTAAATTTGACACAACACGAAACAGAAAAGGATCAAAAAAAATGAATGAGAATGTTGAATGTTTTTGGATTTGATTGTATGATTGTTTCAAAGAAAGAATTATCACCTTCTTTTTATTTAAAAACGGGGGTTTTAAATTTAGGCAAAGATTATGAATTCGTCTAAAACCCTAAAATTCTCCCTTGAAATGTTTTAAACACAGTCACTTGATTTCTGGAGTAGTTATGAGAATCTCAAAACTCTAAATCCCAAAACCTAACACCAAGCTTTATGTGGGCCCCAAGTGTCCCATTTTTCATTCATTTCTGACAACAAAACCCTTCATGAGATTATAATACCTTTCTTCACAAAAAGTTAATACACAACGAAACAATAACTTGTTCCATTGGGCCCCGAAAAAAAAAAAAACAACCACTTCACTTGCCAATTTTTCATAAAAGCTATAGCTAGCGTGGAACTTGGTAACTCCACATATTCTCATCCTTCAACTCTTTCATGGCCGTCAAAAAGAAGCCCAGCAGAAGAAGCAGCAGCAGCACTGATGATTTGGCTCTTGTTAAAGCAGCTGCATGGGCATGGTACCAACGTAGCTCTGGCTCTCAAGGCAAACCTATAGGTGAATTTGATGCTGCAAGATCACAGAGAGTTGTTTATAAGCCGTCCCGTTACAAGCTAGAAGCCATGAAAATCTTTGAAGAACAAGTAGATGAAGCTGATAATAATAATAATAATAATAATAATTCTCTTCTTGATAGATATGAGATTGAGAGCATTTCCAAGAGATTTGATCAGCTTATAAACTCGAGCATTGCTACCAACTTGTTGAATACTACTACTGATGATGGAATGATGATGATGATGATGAATAAGAAAAAGGCCAAGAAATCAAGAGGGTTTTGGATGAGGCATGCGGTTGTGTGTGGCACAAGGCAAGATGCTGTGGTTGAAGATGCAAGACTTTACGACTTTAGTCGTCGTCGGCGGCCGGATAAACGTGCTCCGGTGGTTAAATTGGCTACTTGTCTCCCACGGGTTACCCATGATTAGCCATCAATTTGCTGTATCGGGTGAGTTTATAGTAGTAGACCCGGCCACAGTTCCGATTCGGAATTAAAACCAAATCGGAACCATAATTGGAAGGAATCGAACGATTCCGGTTCTCTAACCGAACAGTTGGAATCGGACGGTTCCACTATTAAAATTCAAATAAATTTTTATTTTTAATTTAATTTAATAAAATTCAAATAAATAAAATTCTTTATTATATTTATTTGATAATAAAATTCAATTATAAATTTCTTTAAAATTTAATTTCATTTTTAAATTTTTTTTTTTAAAAACAAATTTAAACCAAAACTGTTATGTTTGGTTCCGGTTTCATAATCTTGTGAAACCGGGAACCTACCGGTTCGATTCTAATTCGGAATCAAATCGAACCTGTGGTCAGGTCTACTAATATGATTGTTGGGTAACAGTTGATTTGTTTGATGAATCAAATTAAATGTGTCGAGATTTTTATGTGAATGATATTATTGTATTTTTCCTGTACATACATATTGTCTTTCTTGTAGGAAAAGAGACAAGAATTCCATCAATCCAAATCATGGACTTTGGGTGGGAAACCAAACAAATAAATAAGATTATAAATGGTACCCACCATTTTTATGAGGTTTGATGAATTATTGTAATTTGTGATGTTGTGTCTTGGCCCAGAGAAGAAAATGATTGGATTTAATTAATATACCATATTTAAACTTGTTGGGTACTTTTTTCTTGGTCTATTATTAAGATGGGTTTTATTAATTCTTATTGCAATGAATATAGTAAAATCCCTTACCGTCCCAAATTCGTACAAGAAACGTATTATTTGGATTCGAACTCATGACCTGAAAGTAAGACCCTGAACCCTATACCACCAAGCCACGGGAACGCAATGAAATGATGATGAATATATTTTGTTAATTATGTAAATCACATTTACTGTTTATGCTTTTCCCATTACTCAATCTTATTTAAGTATATTTTAATTATTTTATTTATGCTACTCCTAGAGGAGATTGTGAAGAAAGTATTATCTTTCATTAAAAAAAATAAAAAATAAAAAATAGATTGATGAATTAGGGTGAATATTTTTTTGTTCGGTTTGGTTCGGTTTTTATCGAATTAAATCATACTGTTTTTTTTTAAAAAAATAAAAATTGTCTAAACTGATTACAAATGGAGATTGATTCGAATCGAATAGTTCGATTTGTGTTATATTTTAAGTATTTTAAACTATCATAACATTCATAATATTTCAAAATATGTAAATAAACACCTATATTTTTAACGTTTATTTAGTATGCGGCTTGATTTTCAATTTAACCAAACCGAACTGAAGTCGAATTAAAATAGTTAGTTTCTAAAAAACTGACTAAAAAGTTATTTTATTCTTGTAGAATCGAACCAGAACCGAAGGGATTTTGAAACCGAAACAAACCCAATCGTATAATTTGATTCTAATTCCTCCTCCAACAGAAATCGGATTCTGCTGCGGTTCGGCTCAGGAACCGAACCGCGGTCGGGGCTGCAAAAGATATTAGGTGACTCGCTCCAATTCTCTGATCCGTTGCTTGAAATCCCATTACTACACCGCATCAGAGATCAAACTGAAGCGATGGCCACACTGAAACTCCCAAGAACTTCAGTTTCTCAAAGAAACCTCATCTCTTTGAACTATTACTCTTCATGGTACTCTCTACAATCACCTTATCAAGACGACCCAATTCTCAAAACAATCTCACAATCAATAAAATCAAACACTTTATCTTCACTAACAAAATTCCTCCCTTCAATCTCGCCACTTCACATTACCAATCTCATCACCCACAACCCTCACTCTCTTCCTCCTCACTCTCTCTTTTCCTTCTTCAGCTTCCTTTCGTCGCAGCCCCACTTTCGCCTCACGCTCCAATCATACACCACGATGGTCCATTTCCTCGTGGCCCACAAAATGCTTTCTCAAGCTCGGGACCTTCTTCGTTTGGTCGTCTCCAAGAAAGGGAAAGGCTCGAGTGCTTCTGTTTGTGCTTCAGTTCTTGAAACTAGAGGTACCCATTTGCCTGATTTGGTTCTTGATGCTTTGATGATTGTTTATGTGGATTTAGGGTTTTTAAATGATGCTATTCAGTGTTTTAGGTTTGTTAGAAAGCATAATTTTCGAATTCCTGTTAATGGGTGTAGGTGTTTGATTGAGAGAATGATGGATACGTGCTTGCCTAGGGTGGCTTTAGGGTTTTATTTGGAGACTTTGGAATATGGGTATTCGCCTAGTGTGTATGTTTTTAATGTTTTGATGCATAAATTGTGTAAAGAGGGTAAAATTATGGATGCCCAAATGGTTTTTAATGAAATTGGGAAGAGGGGTTTGCGTGTTACGGTTGTTAGTTTCAATACTTTGATTAATGGGTATTGTAAAGCTAAGAACTTGGAAGAGGGGTTTAGGTTAAAGAGTATTATGGAAGGGAGTGGAATCAGACCTGATGTTTATACTTACAGCGCTTTGATTAATGGATTGTGCAAAGAGAGTAAGTTAGATGATGCAAAATTGTTGTTTGATGAGATGTGTGAAAGAGGGTTGATTCCTAATGATGTTATTTTTACTACGTTGATTGATGGGCATTGCAAAAATGGGATGATTGATATGGCAATGGAAATTTATCAACAAATGCTGAGAAAAGATATGAAACCTGACTTGATAATGTACAATACACTCACCAATGGTCTTTGCAAGGTTGGGGATATGAAGGAAGCAAGCAAGCTTGTTGATGAGATGTGTACAAGGGGCTTGAAGCCTGATAAGATCACTTATACTACCCTTATAGATGGTTTTTGCAAGGAGGGTGATTTGCAATCAGCATCGGAGATTAGGAAAGAAATGATTAGAAGAGGAATTGAACTTGACAATGTGGCCTTCACAGCCCTTATTTCGGGATTTTGTCGGGATGGGAAAGTAATTGACGCAGAAAGAATTTTGAGGGAGATGTTAAAAGCGGGTATGAAACCAGATGATGCCGCATATACCATGGTCATCGACGGATTTTGCAAGAAGGGGGACACTAAGATGGGTTTTAGATTGCTCAAGGAGATGCAAAGTGATGGGCATGTACCAGGTGTGGTAAACTATAATGCCCTAATGAATGGGCTTTGCAAACAAGGGCAACTTAAAAATGCTAATATGCTCTTGGATGATATGCTTAATTTGGGGGTGGTTCCAGATGATATTACTTACAACATTCTATTAGAGGGTCAATGCAAGCATGGAAACCCTGAAGATTTTGTTAAATTACAAAGTGAGAAAGGGCTTGTTTCAGATTACGCTACTTATACCTCGTTGGTAAGTAAACCCATAAAATATCGCCAAAAGAGGTGATTGTCATGTGTCAATACAAGTTTGCAAGATGAATAGCGACCCTGAGAGAGGATTTTTTTTTTTTTTTTTTTTTGTTACCAATAAGGTAAGATTGACAAAAAGGAGTGCAATGATTAGAGATATGTTCCTACACATACATTTTGGTGATTGCTCCATGGAGAAGCAATGATTATAGCCGATGAGATTCTATATGTTCGCCTCGCTGTTGTCTGAGTGCAAAACCTCAAGAATAATTTAGAGGAAATTGAGATAATTCCTGTCTCCAATCAGCTTTGAAAGCACTTTAGTTCTAATTCTGTGGGGTGGAAGTAATGGTTGCATTGATTTTTATCAGAGTAAAAACGAAGCGGCCTTTTTCGTTTGGCAATTAGGAATTGTTACTTTCTATAAGATCTTTGTGATTGCTGGTTCGAGATATAGGTGGTGCCTCCCGGCAATATACAACCTGTAAACAGGCTGAATTTTTCTTTAGAAATTTATTATTTAAAGGAGAGTATGCAGTTCAGCTGTAGAGAATCCATCACATTTAATTTTCTCCATACATTTCTTTATATGAAGGTCCTTGAGGGTAGTTTAAGTCCAGTGGCTCATGATTTGAGCTGTATTTTATTCCTTGTTTGAAATTGAAAGAGTTTAGTGAGTGATATTGAGGCACAAATTCAAATACTTTTGTCTTGTGGGTATCAGTGGAATGTTAATACCAACTCAAAACTTCATATTATCCTTTTTTCCGCAACGGATCTTGGGGAAGAGTACTGTTGTTAATTTATACCTTCTGAAATTTCAAAGATACATAGCCCCGACTATTTCCACTAGTTTGATGGCAAATCACTTTCCTTCATCTGTGAAGTAATTTGAGTTTCTCTGGAGCTTTAAATTTGGTCAGCTCTAAGTTCAGATATTCGCACTGCAGTATATAACATAGCACTGTTTGGTACACAAAGTCTCATTCTTCATTAAAATTTAAAATTTTTTATCTGTCACCTTAAGTTTCTATGTATATAATTTATAGAGGAAGATGGTTTAAACAATTATTGTGAAGGGAAAGAAAATTATAGGAATTATCTACACAACTGAAGGTAACATATACATAAGAAAGAAAATAACAAAACTACTGGAAAAATTTCTATCAATTATATGTTTTTATTATATAATTTCATCTTGACAAAAATACAAAAGTGACCCTCTAACTTTCACGTTTTTTCATTTCAGTCATTTAATTTTCAGTTTTGTCAATTCAGTCCTATAACTTTCAATTTTTGTCAATTCAAGGCTCCGTTATAAATTCATCACTGTTGACGTTACAAATAACGGCAACAATAAAGTAAATGTACTTTGCGTGTTATTTAATTAATACCCTCAATTAGAAAATATAGGCAGACAGCGGAAGCTAAAGCAAAGTACACGTACTCTGCTTGCATCTTCGAGCTAATTTTTGTCAAAAACACATATCCCAAGTTCAATATGACTTTTTGTCAAAAAATTATAAAAATATAACTGGTGCTAGTAACGAATATATGTATTTATTATAAGAGATTAAGATAATCAAATGTTTTACCTACTATATTTAGACTCGAATCGAATGATTCGATTGTGTTATTTCCAATCATTCAAAAAAAAAAAAAACACGAGACGATACATTTTACACCGCAGTTGATCAGTGGACCCTAGCGACGAGTGTGGAAAATAATTATACGCAACTTATTTAGCAAAAACTTAATGGTTAGACATTACAATACATGCGATTGCACAGAATCAAAAGTTTTAGCAACTTATTTAGCAAAAACTTAATCGCATGTATTGTAATGTCTAAACCATTAAGTTTTTGCTAAATAAGTTGCGTATAATTATTTTTCCACACTCGTCGCTAGGGTCCACTGATCAACTACAGTGTAAAATGTATCGTCTTGTGTTTTTTTTTTTTGTTTGAAGGATTGGAAATAACATAATCGAATCATTCGATTCGAGTCTAAATATAGTAGGTAAAACATTTGATTATCTTAATCTCTTATAAAAACGCATATCTTCGTTACAAGCACTAGTTATAATTTTTATAATTTTTTGACAAAAAGTCATATTGAACTTGAGATATGTGTTTTTGACAAAAAATAGCTCGAAGATGCAAGCAGAGTACGTTTATTTTACTTTAGCTTCCTCTGTCTTAAATAACATGTAAAGTACGTTTACTTTACTATTACTGTTATTTTATAACGGAGCCTTGAATTGACAAAAATTGAAAGTTAGAGGACTGAATTGACAAAACTGAAAGTTAAAGGACTGAAATGAAAAAATGTGAAAGTTAGAGGGTCACTTTTACATTTTTACCTTTTATCTTTAAAGCATAATTTACAATAATATTGGTTATTTAGCCCACTATTGGCAACAGCAAGATAAAAGCAAATTATTTTGTGGGTTTGGTTGCTTGCTGCTGCTTTTAGAATATTCAAAGAAGACGGTTGTGGCGTTTCCTTCCACAAATCATTGCTTTGCCTTATGTTTTGGAGTTGAAAGTAGGATTATATAAGGATGGAAGGCAGAAAAATCTCGATCAAGATTTGAAATGATTTTTTTATCATGAAAAATAAAATTAGATAGGAATTTGGGACAATTTTTCGTTTCGAATAAAAATCATCATTGAATATTTAAAAAATCTTGAATTCTAATTGAAATTTGAGATCCTAAATTATTTTATCTGAGATTCATAACATCTAAATTGAAAAATTAATATAAAAGTTGAGATAATTTTTTTATTCATAATCTATAATTAACACAATACTAGAATTGGCAAATCTCGGCAGATTGTTATCTCTAACTGAAGTATAAAGGTATCATGTCCTGAGGTCACGATACTGGTGAAGGTTAGTATAAAGGTTTCATGTCCTGAGGTCACGATACTGGTGCAAGTTTTTAAAACAGATTTATAAGTATAGATTTTTTTTCTATGTTATGTTTCACACATGGATTTGTCTTCGAAAGTTATGTTTTCATGAGCATGATGTTTCAAGTACACAAGTAATTTTTTTCAAGCTTTAACGTTTTATGTTTTTACTTTCAGTATTCACTCATTAGGTCGTACCAACGACTTACCCCCCAACCACTCAGTTTTTTATTGCAAGACTCGATCATAACACTCTCTTGGTGAGGACCCATTTTGTTAGACAGCTGGACGGCTTGGAAGAGATGGACGCCAGCTGTACTCTTAAGATCATTCACGTCATGTGTCCACTTGTTGGAAATGGTGATCGAGCACCATTCATGTATTGCTTAAATATTTATTATTTATGAAAAATAATATTTCTTTATCATAATTATTTATATAAATGTATGGTAAACTCCTACTATTATTCATATATTGTAGATCTAAGTGTTAGATCACCCTAAGAGTTGAGGATTCCGATTTTGATCATAACCTTATATGAAATTAGTAAAGACCTGAGAGTTCAAAATATTATATATGGTGATATAGTTGCAAGAGTTGTAAATAACGTTGAGAAATATCACGCCTACTGTTAAATATAAATTATTCATGGTCTTGTTCTATTGATATAGGTCGGTCACTAGATCGATAAGGCTGATGCATTGTCTATATATGTAATGGACATATGATTTGTCTTAAAGGACATGAGCTTAGCTGAAACTCGTATAGAAATGCAAATATTCATTTATTGAATGATTATTGAACTGACCGACTGAAGACGGCTAATAGATATTCACAAAAAACTCCGAGAATGGGGTAAAAACCTCAAGAATGAGGACGAACAACAAACAATGGGATACAAACTTCAGGAATGAGGTTGCAGCGTCACAGACAACTCCGAGAATGGGGTACATACACCGAACAACAAACAAACTACAACACATACATGTAAGTCCGGTTAGGTTGTCTCCAAAAGGCGTGGCTTAGTGATGTAAGGCTTAGGATCTAGCTTCCAGGTCCTGGGTTCGAATCTAGGGGGTGTGTTTTTTGTAAAAGCCTGGGACAGCCGGAGGTTTTACATGCTCTGCTTAAGCATGAGTCGGGTGGTTTGGCGGCAGGGTTTCCAAAATAAAGTCTGGTGAGACCCGACGAACCAGGTACATAAAAATACATGCATGACTTTGATAGGCATGTCACTGTCACACACTGCACAAGCCTACCAAAGTGGGGGCTACTATAGACATTGTATTTTTATGCATATCCCGATGATGAGTCTTTTATGGGGACACCCTCTGAAAGTTGGGGGAAATTGCAAGGATGAATTCCATAAAGGAAAGGAACTCCAAGGAACATAGTCAAAAGTCGACCAGAAATCACTTGTGTTCAGCCTACCTTGTCTTTAGCCAGAAAATCTGACCGGACATATATGAAAATCTTACATCCGGCCGGACATAACACAGCTGTCAGTGAATGAGCAGATTGTCAGTTACACAAATTAAGGAACTTGATTATTTTCGGCCGAAAATATAATTGAAATCTAATATCCGGTCGGACATGTATCGATCTGGAAATAATTATGCACATATTCAGTTACTGGAATCACAAGCATAACTATATCCGGCCGGATGTATATCCCAAAATGTACATCCAGCCGGATATGTATCGACTTGTAACTGCATACAGAGTGACAATCACCCGAGACAGACATGAGGGAAGAGAGAGATTTTGTTTCCCTCTTCCATTTTCAAACCTTTACCCTGCATTATAGCTTTAAGAATACATCAAGGGCACTATAAATTCATGTGATGCCCTTCATATTTTTTATTTTTTTTTTTTTTTTTTGTAAATATTGGAAACTCCACAACTAAATCACTCGATCCAAACTTAAGAGTAGCATGTAAAATCCCCGACTGTCTCAAGTTCTTACAAGAAATGCACCACTGGACTCGAACCCAGACCTGACAACCAAATCAAAAACCTTTTACCACCAAATTACACCCATTGAAGACGATACCTTTCGAACTTACAACACACCTTCTACATTCCAAGCACTCATGAATGGGGTATTTAAAGGCTTATTAAGGATGTTTGTGTTGGTATTTTTTTTAAGGATGATATACTAATCTACAATAAAAGTTGGGATAATCATTTGAAACATCTAGTTATTGCCTTTTCTATTTTGAGCACTAACAAGTTGTTTGTAAAGCTAGAAAAATGTGAGTTCGGCCAGCTAATAGTTCAATATTTAGGCCATAAAATTTATAGGGAGGGAGTGGCGATGGATCCTTTAAAAATTAAAGCCATGCTTTCTTGGCCTAAGCCAAAAACTCCAAAAGCCATGCGAGGATTTTTGGGTCTGATTGGATATAATCGAAAGTTTGTTCAGAATTATGAAAAAAATTGTAGGCCGCTTACCCACATGTTGAAGAAAGATAATTTTGACTGTGTTGAACTTGCACAAGAGGCATTTCGAAGACTTGAAGAGATATAACACAAGCGGATTTACCTAATTTTAACAAACCATTAGTAATCGAATATGATGCTTCTGGTTCTGGTGTATGAGCTATTTTATTGCAAGAAAGACCAATTGCTTTTTACAGTCGGGCGCTACGATGGAAGAAGTTGCAAAATGAATTGATAATCTTCAAGGAGAGGATTTACTTGGCTGAAGATTCAAAACTTGTTTCAGAAATAATTAAACAATTCCATGTGTTAGATTATTAATGTTAGATTATTAACAATGTTAGATTAATAATGTTAGATTATTAATATACTAGTTGTGTATTTAATATGGTAGTTGTATAATACCTATATAAATGCCTCTCTTTGTACTTCTAAATTCAAGCAAATATTAATATACATTTTCTTCACAAATTCTCACATGGTATCAGACGCCAGAGTTCCGATCTCTTGATATATCTTTGTCTCTATCTTCAAACATGTCTTATCTCCTTGTCCCTGTTTCAAAACAGGTCTTATCTTCTTGTCTCTGTCTCCAAACATATCCTATCTCCTTATCCATGTCTCCAAACATATCCTATCTCTTTATCCCTGTCTCCAAACAGGTCTTATCTCCTTATCTCTGTCTCCAAACAGGTGTATTTACGCTCCAATGATCAAATAACTGATATATTCACCAAGTCTTTTCTTCCGGACTGTTACACAACTCTCGTTTTCAAACTCAATCTGGTTTCCTCACTACCATCTTGAGTTTGAGGGGAGATGTTAGATTATTAATAATGTTATATTAGTAATATGATAGTTGTGTAGTTGTGTATTTAATATGGTTGTTGTGTAGTTGTGTATTTAATATGGTTGTTGTGTATTTAATATGATAATTGTGTAGTTGTGTATTTAATATGATAGTTGTATAATGTCTATATAAATGCCTCTCTTTATAGTTCTAAATTCAAGCAAATATTAATAAATATTTTCTTCACAAATTCTCGCACCATGGGAGCACATATGAAGGATATGAGAAGGCATTCCATCGAATTCGATCCACTTTTTACTGGAGCCAAATCAATGAGTTCATTCGAAATTGCGATTTTTGTCAATGACATAAACGGTAACAAACTACACCAGCAAAGTCATTGCAACCTCTTCCAATTCAAGAGCAAGTTTAGGAAGGAATATCAATGGATTTCATTGAACGATTACCTTCATCTAATTGTAAGACTATTATATTTAGGGACGACAATGGCCCGGGAATGGTACGGAAATGTCAATATTCATATTCGTCTCGTTTAATCAACGGATATAAAAATTATCCTCGTACATGCCCCTAACGTACCAAACCCCGTATAGATCCTCGTTAACATGAAGATTTTACCTCTATTTTAATAGGATATCAATATCCGTACTCAACCTATCCAACCAACAGGTATAAAAAATTATTCCTTATCCACCCCATTGCAGGCCGCGGAAATTTTTGCCATCCCAAAACTTATATTTTTGGTGGTGGAAAGACAAATCTAAATATGCTCACTGCATTGCCATTTCTCATCCTTGTACTGTTGTGGGACTTGCTAGAATATTCTTTGATAATATTTTCAAGTTACATGATATCTCGAAGTCTATAGTTTGTGACTGAAATTCTGTATTTATAAGTTTTTTTTAGAAGGAGTTGTGCACTGCATCCAACTTCAGATGGTCAAAGCGAGATGGTTTATCGAACATTGGAAATGGATCTGAGGTGTATCTAAAGTTATATATAGTCTTATAGACAGTTGTCCATCTCGGCTAGAAGAAATATGAAATTTTCAGCAAGATATTATGGGCCTTTTGAAGTATCAGAAAGAGTGGGATATGTTGCTTATAAACTGAATTTGCCATCACTTCTCGTATACATCCAGTGTTTCTTGTGTCACTTCTTAAAATATATATATATATATATATATATATGGAGAAGGCTTATTGGTACAGACTAATCTATCAGAGATGAATTTTAAAGAAAATGGCTTGATCCCAATTCCACAAGCTGTGTTGGATAGGAGAGTTTAAAAGCAAAAACGAGAGGTCTTGATTCATTGGCAAGGAAGGACTCTCCCCAGCTGAAGCAGTGTGAGAGGACAGAGAGATTTTTGTCCTCGGTCATGGCTTCTAGGAGTAGTGACTTTTGTCCGTAAACGGAACAGTAGGGTATTTGTCTTATTTCAAAGGAATTAAATCTAAGTGTAATTTTATTAAACCTCAGGGGGTAAATATAGTTATCCCTGATTCTAATCTTAACAATGAATTGACCTTTTTGGCCCTCACTGGGCCTGATAAACTCTGAACTGAAGCTGAAAGTCAATTGCGAGTAAATCAGATCAAATCAGCAATTCTTCACGTAGATTTTAAGCTTTGGACCTGGGGGTTCTCCTTCTTCACTTGGTTGGTCAATTTGCTCATTCTGTAAAGGTAAAAACCCATCTCTTATAAACCTTAAATATCAATCGAATATGCAATAGCTGAATCTTATGCTTATATCTGTTTCCAGTATGAAGGAAAAAAAAAGTTGTGGGTTTCAATTTGATTATATTATTATCCAATGGTGAGATTGCATTCTGGATTTATCTGGAATCATTTTCAGTCGATGTAAAACTTGACAAGACAGACCTGCTATTCAATGAAGTAGCTATCTCTCAATAGTTAATTCAGTTTTTACTTTGTAGCATAAATTTAACCCTTCAAGTAGTGGTTTGTGAGATACACATCTATGGTCCCAGAGGACAGTCTATATAGCGGCTTGTTGGGTCCCTAAAATTTAGCCCAAAATTAGGGTCCGAATGCTAAAAAATTTCAAAATTTAAGTGTATAATATGGTGCTTATATTTTTTATTTAGGGACCACAATTTAGGAATTCACCTAGGGTTGCCAAAACTTAAGGCAAATCGGGGCCACCCCTTTATGGTCCCTAACGTCGTTAATGTTGAAAATTTTGTACTTGGTCCTAAAGGCCTTGGAGGATCTTTTCTACTTTCGTATTTCAGAGAAGGGGTAACTGTTTCTTGTGAAATATATTTTCTTGCTATAGTTTGAAAGCAATGATGTTTATATTTCCTGGCGATAACAGTCTTTTGTAACTGTTTGCAGTTGCAAGGGGAACTACTGCTGAGGAATGGATCATGACATGGTAGTGCACAATGGTGGATGCCACTGTGGAAAAGTAAGATGGCGAGTCCGAGCGCCGAGTAGTGTTGTAGCTTGGAAGTGCAACTGTTCTGACTGCTCCATGAGAGCCAATGTTCATTTCATTGTCCCTTCCGAAATGTTTGAGCTTTTGGGGGATTCGAAAGAGTTTCTTACAATTTACACCTTTGGCACTCATACAGCAAAGCACACATTTTGTAAAGTTTGTGGCATCACTTCATTCTATATTCCACGTTCTAATCCGGATGGAATTTCAATAACATTTAAGTGCGTGGACCCGGGAACCCTGTCCCATGTTGAGATTAAGCAATATGATGGAAGGAATTGGGAGAGCTCACATAGTAAAACAGGGATTGCTTCATGTTCAAAACCGAGTAAAGGGACAGAATGATTGACACACAATTGCAGGTTACAAATAGTTGCA
This sequence comes from Zanthoxylum bungeanum, assembly GCA_019454045.1. NCBI lineage: Eukaryota > Viridiplantae > Streptophyta > Magnoliopsida > Sapindales > Rutaceae > Zanthoxylum > Zanthoxylum bungeanum. The sequence goes on from SKCR01024305.1 coordinate 102,461, forward strand.
TTTGTAGTTATTTTCAAAGTAATAAATCTTTTAATTACTTTCAAAATGTCACTTATATTATATAAATTGTACTATAATATCAGCTGTTGGCATTGGTATTATTATAACACTTCTAATTCTCGATGGATGACACTACCAAAATGAACTTTCAAGTCAAAAACTGGGTACACATGAACAAGAAGTTATCTGCGACGGGAACGGAGATCATATCTCATTGAAAGTGGAGAGGCTGTGATCCAATTCTCTCCGACTTCTTCTGGAATTATATAGTTAGGATCCTCATTATCATCTACTTCCTCTGGTAAATCTGTGTCAACCCATGAAGACCAGTCCATATCACTGTCTGTATCCCATGACAATTCTTCTTTGCTTCTTTGCATGCCATTAATTCTCTCGAGTACTATCTGTAGCATTTGATGATTCAAGTATTCATAGTCCCTGCACGAACAAAAGAAAAAACTCATCTGAAATCTATATTATCTATTTTTCTACTTGAAAGTTCCTGTGATTGTCATTGCAAGTACCTGTATGTATAAATGGAATGTAGAATCTGAAATGCTGCAAGGAGCACAAATAGTGATCTAACTATATTTACTATCCTTGCTTGTTGCTCAATATCATATGTCGTGAATCGGAAGATCACAACTTCTATCAAGAATGTCAAGCACAGCCCTGTGAGCAAATAATTTTGTACTTCAATCAGTTGATATATTGCAGTTTCAAGTTCTAATTAAAAGCAAAAAGGTGGAGAAAAATGTGCATACCCATATATAGCCTGGATCTGACAGTATATGTTTGCTTTGTACTGGTGAACATGTAGATGATAAAGATTGTCAGAGAGTAAATGAAGAAAGCCTTTATCATTCGCGATTCCAGCAACATGGCATTGTGCAAAGTAAATAGCTTATCCAGAGCAATGAACATGCTGGTTTGTTTTGATTCAAAAGCTTCCTGCAAAATGAGAAACCCATTTAAACACTTGTCCAAGCAACTACTTCATTGTAGAGTTATAAAGGCTTGTTGAAAATGCAAACCTGAGCTGCCAATATCGACCTCGAGTTTTCGACCAGGTGATCATGTACTTTCTGAAGCTGTTCTTGCCGCTTGAGAAGCTCTTCCTGTTGTCTATGGCCATATTCAGCAAGTTCTTGCAGAGTATTCCTGTAACACAGTGATAAAAATTTAGAGATAATTTACTGACGACTTGAATTTTTATTTGATTGCATTAGTTTCTTTCTTTACCTGCTCTCTGCAAGTGCTTCTGACTGAAATTTAGTTAAAAACTGAAGACCCTCTAGTGCTGTTGACTGCCCATGAAGAAGCTGTTGCTGCTTGTCTAAGGAATCTCCGGCCATGCTCCCAATATCATCAGCTTTTCTCTGCAGATTTTCCATCCTTGAAAACATTGCATCTCCAACTTTCGAAATCTCCTTCTCTATTTCAACAGCCTCATCTCTCAAGTTGTCCACTTCTTTCCCCAAGTTACTGTAAGCATCACTAAGCATCGCGATCCCCTCATCCAGTTTCTCTTTCATTCTCACTTGCCCTTCTTGCAGCTCAGTTTGAGAAGCTGCAATTTCTTTGGATTGGTTGTAAACAGCTTCTGAATGCTTCGATAAAACATCCATATGCTCTCCTACGCCTTTCGCTGTTTGTGCTACATTTTGAACCTGGTAATGTATCGAATTCAACGAATCCTGAATCTGGTTTGAGCTCTGCAATAGAGTATCAGATTTCCCTTCTATGATTTCCAGTTTTTGTTCGGTATAATCCGCGGAATTTTTAAGTTCATTCACTAGTCTCTCTGTTTCATACTGAAATGCATGAGCCCTGGTAAAAAAGATAAAATCACAACAAGAAAACTCAATGTCAGTCTTAATAAGAGACTCAAAAGTTCCAAATTCAATGAAGTAAAAACAATTATACTTAACTGCAACTGATAGCAGATGGTGTTAGTCTCCAGCAAGAATGCAAGATAAATCTTATGCTCCATGTCATCTAACTTCTTCAGGCAATTAATCATGGCTGAATTCTGATCACAATACGGAAATGAAGGTCTCCCGGAATCTTTCTGAAAGCAATCACTGAGATGCCAAGCAAACCTAGACCGTTTCTCTTCAATGGCAATAATATCCGAGCACCCGGCAAAGAGATGTCTATAAGCATTTTGCCAACAGGTGTTTGAACCAACCAATTTTCTTTTAGCATCTTCAACCAACTGCTTCCCTTTCTCATTGTGAAGACCCTTCATAGAAAATTCAGCAACAAAACCATTGGAAACATCTTTTGTATAATCACTTTGCTGGGTTTTCTCAGCAGAGGAATCCGAAGAGAACCAACTCCACGAATGGCATCGCGGCAAAACCAAGGACAAAATTACCATTAAAAGAAGATAAAGAGAAGGATGAGGGCAACCCATTTGATATTCTAGTATTAGTTTCTAACTCTTGATATTTAAAACCTGCAAGAAAGTGTTCCAAGTTTATTCATTAAGTTTATGCTTCCAATAGTTAATGGTATGCTAAGGTTAAATTAATAAAATAAATAAATAAACTGGCATGTGTCTTCTTTGTGTGAATGATATAAATACATGCTTATATACAAGTAGCAAGAGATGTTAAAGGAGACTTGAAGTGCAAGAAAAGAAACCCGGAAAGCGACTATTTAGATTAAGAGGCAAAAATCAAAAGTCTAATGGATTGTGACTGAAAAAATAAACAATGTAACACATAAATCGGATAAATGTTCACCAAAAGAAACTGAAAGATACCCAAGAAAATAAAAGGAGAAAAAAATTATAAAACCAACAATTTTAAGAACTCACAGAATCTGATTAAAAAAAATAACAAGAAAAATAAGAGATGGGACCAAAGGAGAGAGACAGAGAGTCTGTTCTGTCCTGTGTTTTGGTTGTTGCTGTGTAAATTGTGTTTTGTGTTTATTCTTTTGGAAACGGTTGATATAATAACTGAAAAATTATCAAGGAAAAAAAAAGGAAACGATGTGTTTCCTCAAAAGGGCACCTATCCGTTTAGATTTTCCTGATGTTATATCCTATTCCTATTCCTTTTTTAGGATATAATATAACATCAGGAAAAAAGCTTTTTTATTTTCTTATTAATTATTATTAATTAACAATGGGCTTTACAAAGAAAAAACACATATGAAAGCATTGATGGTGGAGATGTAACTGCCCATATGACACTGAAGCAACAGAGAAGAGAAGGAAAGATAATGAAATCAGCCACTTGATCAAATAATGATTTACAAAATAATTTGTATTAATAAAAATTCACAGAACATTGAATGATAAAAATAAAAACAATGATAGAAACACAAACATAAAACATTGACTTTCTAATCAATACTCCTGGTTAGACCCGGCCACGGTTTCGGAACCGGAACCGTAATATTTCGATTCGGTTAGGGTTCCTCTTAACTGAATCGAAATCGAATCGTTGGAATCGAACTGTTCCAGCAGTTCGAACCAGAACCGTTAGAACCGAACGTTCTACAGTGGAACCGTTTAATTTTTTTTTTTAAAAAAAACATTATTAAAATTAAAAAAAGAAAAGAAAAGAAATTTGGAATGGAATAGGAACCGAACCGGAACTGTTCGATTCGGTTCCGATTCCAGACTTGTGGAATAGGGAACCGACCGGTTCGGTTCCGATTCGAAATCGAATCGGACCGATGGCCACCCCTGATTCTATATCACATCAGTTAATATTATTATACATAATTTTATACGAAGTTTTTTTTACTATCGTATAAAATGGGATGCAATTTGCGGTTATGTAGCATCGATTGGTCTTTTTTTTTTTTCTAGGTTTCCTTATCACACTTAAATTATATGATGTGAAACTATTTGTGGATTTAATATTGTTATTTTTATTATAATCATCAAACCGTTTGGTATAGGCAGAAAGTATGCTTTTTTTTTTTTTTAGAAGATATAAATTTTGATATAAAATAATGCACAAACAAGTAAGAGAATTTGCCATCAGCCGAACCCTAGCCCTAACCCATGGACTCGCTTAAACCCTCGTCGGTTTCAAAATCAAAAATAGTAGTGGTAATTTAGGTTAGGATTCGTTTATTCGTTCGATTCGATTTGTTTTAAAGTGAATATGAGTTTGAAAAAATAGATTTTTTTAATAAATGAGTCAATTCGATTCGATTCATTTATTAAATGAATCAAATACGAATTTAAGTTCATCAATTCGTTTATTCATTTAAGATTCGTTTTATTATTTTCTTTTACTAGTTATTATTATTTTTCAATTAAGATTCGATAAATTATGGTTAATTACCATAAAAAAAATTAATATTATCGATATTTGATGAGACATTTTTAATAAATATATTAATTACATATTTCATATATATATATATATATTAATAAAGAATTAATGAAAATAAATTATAATAATTTATGTCATTAAATAATATATAATTAAACGAATTTATATTCGATTAATTTAATAATTGAATCAAAATTTGAATCCAAAAAAAAATGTTGGATTCGTCAATTCCAAAACTCCCATCAAACGCAAAACCACTCTCGTAGAACAATCGGAGCCATGATCAATCAATCACCACCGTTGATTTCACCATCAGCACCCACAGCAATCCTCCGCCGTTCAAATTCCACCGCATTTGTACCGAACCCGACGAAATTCGCTTTCTCAAAGGCCTTCTTCTCTCAACTCTACCTCTCACGGCCTCACGTGACCTTCCATTCTTTTATGAAAATTTTTCCAATTCAATGTCACAGCCTTACTCAAAATACCAACTTTCTGAGAAATTAAGAAGGCTTAGAAAGAAGTTTCGTGTCACCTTTGCGAGAATCTCTCGTGGGCTTAATGTTTCTAAGTTGAATTTGCACGATCTTCATTTGTTTGAGCTCTCTAAGAAGCTGTGGAGCCCTGAGTACTTACCCACTTAGCCTTTTGGCAAAATTAGTGTTAATGACGGTGATGTGAAGATTTGTGGAGTGAATGTGGATTTGGGTTTTGGTTTTGGTGGGGAAAGAGAGAAGGTGATGACAGAAGCAGTGGCTGAGGCGGTGGAGGGAGCAGCGGTTTGCTGAGTTTTGATGTGTTGACAAGGCGGTTGAGGTTGGTTCTTGATGATTTTTTTAATAGGCAATGAATGAGTTTTGTGAATTGGATTGGTTTGGTACATAATGTTTTAGGTTGGCTTATAATTAGATGTAATTAGTTATTGAAAGTTTGGTGATTTGAAATTTGATTTCATTTCATCAATGTGCTTACTGCCAGTGTTAAATTTTTAACTTGATAAGCTTTCTTGATTGCTGGATTATGTCATTGTATTGGCTAAATGCTTCATGTGAAATTAACCTTGTGAGAAATTGAACTTCACTTATTAGGAGGTTTAGGGAAGTTGTTTTTGAAGGGGGAAAAATTGTAAATTTGATATAAGGAGTTTTTGGACAACAATGTGAACTTCACTTAAAACATTCTGATTTTCTTTACCTTGTATTCATTGCAGCTATAGCTCTTGCCCCCTGTTTTTTGTTAATAGTTCTCCCAATTAGATAGGAATTGTCCCATTCTATCTTATTGGAAACATTGTAATTACCATTATCCTAGGTCACAGGCCTTCAAGGGGTATGGCTTGATAGTAAGGTGTTTATGATTTGGTTGTCAGGTCATGAGTTCGAGTCCAGATGATGCATTTCTTGTAAGAATATGGGACAGTCGGGAGTTTTATCTACTCCACTTAAGATCAGATCAAACGGTTTGAAGGTGGATTTTCAACGTTTCCAGAAAAAATATATATTCTGTGTCACTACAACCCATAAAAGTATCCCCAAATTCTAGAATTAATATGGCTCGAGTCAGATATTGATGCTGAACCTTAATTAGTAGTCATTGGAATTATCTTTTTTTTTTTTTTTTTTTTTTTTTTTCATGTAGATATCTCCCCCTTCTAGTTAGAGTTTGAACCATTTTGATTTCCTGATTGTTGCCAACTTCAATTTTAATTGAATTGTCCCTGCAGCACTACATAATCAAACTCGGCAGCTATTTTATTTATATATTTTTTTTTCCTGTTGAATTCTTTTGACTAGTGAATTAAAGTTGGTATTTTTATGTAGATTTTTTTTTATAAAGCTTCACATTTGATCCTTTGTAATCACTCAAGCAAAATCAGTGTAATATCCCTAGTAATAATTCTTGAGCTCTGAATCTCTTCCACAGAAATCATCAAACCACTGTCTCCGGCACCTCAACACCAAAGAACCCATAAACTTTCTATTATTGATCAATTAACTCTTACTGTTTACCTTTCCATCATTCTTTTTGTATTCAAAAGCTGGTAAAAATACCGCCAAAATTTATAATCACAAAATCTCTTTCAAATACTTTTTTTTCTTTTGAAATCGTTGGAAACCCAACCGCTGAATCACCCATTTCGGGTTTAAGCGCAGCAGGTAAAACCTCTGGCTGTCTCAGGCTCTTACAAGAAACGCACTCCCTAGATTCAAACTCAGAACTTCAAGGTGAGATCCTAAACCCTACATCACCAAACCACGTCCCTTAAGTACATCTCTTTCAAATACACTAAGAATAGATGTTTTAATATAAAGCGCTAAGATAATTGGTTTTGTAATAGAAACTGTGAAGCCCAATTCTCATTACACTCCATAAATTAGTGAGCTAAGGTCTCACCATCACTCTCATATATAGCTTACTCAATAAGTTTTCCTTAATTATTAAGTTTTATGTCTCTTTCATAAATAGTGATTATGATAGACATAAGAATAAGCCTATCATAATTATCTCTTCTTTAATCTTTGATTTGACGTAAAGCGTGAGGATAAACCTTACATCAAATCCAAGCAATTGTATTATAAAAGAAGCGTTAATGCTTCTCATAATACACACACAGCAAACATTTGCTATAAGGAAAATAAGAAGAGTTCATAAGACCTGTGCATTTGGCCGAGAGCTTTGGTAAAAGAGAAAGACCAATTAAAAGCTTTATAAAGAAAATTAAAGAATAAGGAAGCTTAAGCAGGATGAGTAAGTTTCTCACCATCAAGAAGTGAGGAGTAGATGATGATCTCCTCAGTGCAACAAATCAACAGATCTACAGAAATTTCCGCTGCAGATATGAATTCTAAATTAGGTACGCTCCCTGGATCATCCGATTAATTCATAAAATTATATTCTAAGCTCTTGTGTTAAAGATCATGTTGCAAATAAATCTTTACATTCCCTTCATTCATGCATATTTTGAGGGCTTTTTTTTTTCTTTTTTTTTTTGCATGGTGCTCATAAGCACCTTTCACTATTATTTGATTTCATGCAATCACGTGATATAATAGAAAATCTCAAATCTTCTGTGGTTTGTGATTACTATTGATTTGCGTTTTGTAGAAATTATTGATAGTCATGGGATAATAATTTAAATGTAATTAATTTTTTATCTTGTATTATTATTAAAGCATACATAACATAAGATTATGAAAAGTTTAGCAAATTCTACTTCATCACCCTCTATATCCAAAGCATGCATTAACAATGAAATTTTCATACATCATTTTAAAACATGAATTTCTGTCGAATAGTAGAAATATATTTAATAAATACTAAAGTTATGGTGTTATATATTATTATCTGAATTTATTATTTGAAAGTTTTCATACATGAAAAGATGTATCCCAAAAATTAAATTACATATTATACTCGTTAATAGCAACAAACGATTAATCCTCCATTACATATAAATTTTTTATTCAATAATACTATCAATCACAATTTGTAAAAAAAAAAAAAACTCGGTACAATTCAATATCGAATTTAAATCATCTTTAAAAATAAGTTAATTAAAAACAAGTTCATTGCATGCAACTCATACCAATCAAGAATGTCAAATAGATAAAGTTTGATACTTGTATTCTATATTCAGCAAGTTTAGTGGATTAGATTTAACTTTCTCCTTGTCCCAGATGTGGTGTAGAATTCATGGAGTACGTTTCTTGTAAGAGTTTTGGACAGCCGGAACTTTTACTTGCTCTGCTTAAGCCCGAAAGGGTGATACATCAAGTTTTTTTTTGTTTGAATCGTTGGAAACTCTGCTGCCAAATCACCCATTTCGGGCTTAAGCGGAGTAGGTAAAGCCTCCGCTGTCCCAGACTCTTACAAGAAACGGACTCCATGAATTCGAATCCAAGACTTTAAGGTGAGATCATAAGTCCTACATCACCAAACCACACCTCTTGCCGAAACTAAAAATCACCATGAACATGTGATTTGTTAAAAAATAAAAAAATAAGAATCAAACATGATAGACAACCCAAGAACGAGTTCTTTACAAATACCACAAACAATTTACAGAAACAGAGGAAATTGACCCTTTTTCTATTGGGCATTGAAGAAATTGAAGAAGACCCATTTCTATAAATCGGTATGTCTTCTTCCTTGTGGTTGAGCCTCTTGGATATAATATTCATCAAGATAAAACGACCAAAAAAATACAATTTTTTTTCTAACACATGTCTATTTATCATTGGTTGATGGCGCCACATTAGATTTGTGATATGGTGCCACCGTTGTACTCAAATTTTTTTCCTATTATATGTATATTTTTTCAATATTCATATACTATCCGTGTTGATTATTGTTAAATGGAGTTTATCTTTCATAATCAAATATTTTGAATCCATATCATTCACTTTTATCTTTTTATTAATTTCAAAATGAGACGATTTGCTACATTTTACCCATAAAAAAAAGTTCATGATAAATGATAAAATTATTACTTTTTGAAATTACCGATTTGCCCTTGGTGTTTCTTTTCAATTCTTACTTCTTCGAGCTTTAAGCGTTGATTGAGTACCCTTTTTCTTTTTTTTTTTTTTTTTTTTTTTTTAAATAGTTATTGTATTAATGAGGTCGCAAGACTCAATTAAATATCAACGGCATAATTATAAATCCAAGAATTCAGTTCAAAAAACTATTAAGAAAATCTAATATTCAAGTTAAGTTATGATAAAATATAACAATATAAATAAGTTTTGCACTCATCGTAATCGATAGGAAAATAAATTCATATATAAAATTATTTAAATATAAGAGTAATTATAAAATCATCATATATAGTCTTTCCATTTATATATTGATAGAGTACTTACTAAGAAAAAAATACTAGAGATTATTAATTTCCTCTTAAGCTAAAAAGAAATTAACTCAAAATGTCTCCGATGGACGTGATTTGGTGGTGTATGATTTAAGATCTCACAATGAGGTTATGTGTTTAAATTTAGATAGTGCAATTTTTATAAGAACCTTGTGACAATTAGGAGTTTTACATGCTTCACTTAAATCCGGAAAGAATGATTTGGGGCGAAATTTCTAACAATTCAAAAAAAATTAACTCAAAATAATATTTTTATTTCTTTCTTAGTTAGGTGAAATTGATATTTCAGTACACTATTGAGTCGGTGGATCACACAAGATTCAACTAAAAAATCATCCACTCTTTCTCCCCCACACATGTGCCCTCAACAAAATAAATAATAATTATATGCAAGAAATAGAAATAGAAAATCCAAAATATGTAACTGTTTAACTACTACTTGAAAAAGAATCATCCAAGATGAGACATTAGATATGATTGCGTAAGAAAAAAATATGAAAAAAAGACAAAACTAACATGGCAAAGTTTGACAAAATGACCAATAAAGTTCATAACTAAACCCTAGACACCGGCGCTTTTATCGCTCACTTTAATTTTCTCATCAAAACCTCAGGACTCGACCCCGAATCCAACTTCTTTCAACAAACCCCATGCATTTGTATTTTTTTGGTTGCTTAATCCTTTAATCACGCCTTGAATATTGCCTTTTTTTTAAAGTTTTGCTTATATAATATATAAAAAATAACTTCCTCAAAGTTGCTATATATAGCCACCACATTACCTCCATTTGTATTCATTCCAAATTCTTCTTGTGTTTTGTGAAAAATAAAAAAAGATCAGAGTGAAGTGAGCTTTGCTTTAGTGTATAAGAAACTAAAATGGCCACCTCTCGCAGCTCCATTTTATTGTTGGTGTCTCTTCTTCTTTTGATCACACTCTCCAATGTGGCCGAGGTATATATATACACACACATATACATATACATACACATACACTTATGTATATGAGTTAGCTAATCTAACTTCAAATTGTTTTGTTCTTTTTTTTTTGTAAATGAATCCTTAAACAGGCTTATGGTCGTGGCAAGATCCGGCCATCAGGTAATTAAATGATCTTTATAATAATTAGGGTTTTCTTTTTTTCCTGTGTGTGTGTTTGTGCGTTGAGCTTATAGTGAAAAATAATAATGGTTAGTTGTAAAATTCAGAATGCAGTCCAAGGTGTAGTTACAGGTGCTCAGCGACGTCGCATAAGAAGCCATGCATGTTCTTCTGCTTAAAGTGCTGCTCAAAATGCCTGTGTGTGCCTCCTGGAACTTATGGAAACAAGCAAGTTTGCCCTTGCTACAATAACTGGAAGACCAAGGAAGGAGGACCCAAATGCCCTTAATTTTTTAGTATTGAGATAATATTCAAAATCAATAATTAGTATTGGCAGCAATTTTCTCTTTAGAAAAATATTCTGTGGCTCTGCTGGTCCCACCATATATATATATATATGCTTTAGATTTTATTCTGCTGTGATGTGATCACTTAATTAGATGCTTTTAGAGAGGTTATTTTGATTAATTATATTTTGTTGTTTGTAATCTGGGTTTGTTCTCAAATATACTATTTCATTTTTGATTAAATTTTGCTCTGAATATTATTGTTGATGAGGAAATTGAGATCAGGGCGATTTTCATGATAAACATGTCGTTTAAAGGTCTTACGGCATACTACTTGTTTCCCATAAGGAAATTCTTTAAGCAAAAAAGCTTAAATTATTAAGAATGTTTTAAAAACCCGGTTGCTCATCTAAAATGTCAATGTAACACTGATTTGACAGGTTGAATCGTTACGATTAAATAGGTAGAATCAACTCATATAAATCAGTAGAATCAACTCATAAATAATTTTAATTAATTAAAAAATATAAATGATAATTTACAGTATGTCTAAGGTTCTGACCTTATGCGAAATTGTTTAATAACTCTAACTAAGACAAGTCAAAAATAGAGAAACTGTGGTTTGAATTATACAATCACTATAAGAAAATATTGGATTACCGACCGATATTATTATGTCGATAAAAGCCGACTGAATACCGACCGTTTAAAGATTAAGAAATTTTTGACCCATTACCGACCGTTTACTGATCGATCTATTACCAACGGACTGATTCGTCAGTATTCCGTCGGAAAAAAACGCACCAAATGGAGCCAAGCTTTTTCTGACATCTTACCGACCGTATTTTTAGTCGGTAAACAAATTCATTTTACCGACCGAACGACATTATACAGTCGGTAAATTCAAGAAATTACCAACTGTTATTTTTATTGGTAAAAGATTTTTTTACCGACCGTATATTCTGCCGGTCGGTAATATTTTAAATTATTTTCGACCGAAATTCATTTATTTAACGATCGATTATTTTTCATTTTCCGTCGATAATTTTTACCAACAACAAACTTATTTAGTTGGTAATCGGTTGGTAAATCACCGACGAAATTATATTTGGTCAGTATTTTGGCACCGACGAGATATTTATCGACATAATATTATGGTCAGTAATCGATCGATAATTATCTTTCCAACCGACATATATTATTTACCGATAAATTATCGGTCCGTAAATAGTTATTTTCTTGTAGTGAATCACCCTTAATTCTAATCAGTTATAAGATAATATAAATATATGAAAGCAATAAATAAATCAACACCAACAATTTTGTTGATGGAGTAGGAAATTCTCATGAGAAAAAAAATCACTCTGGGTATAGACTGCCACCTAAATCCACTATAATGAAAAAACTTACAGCAATGACATATAACTTATCATGACAACTGCACCGAACTCGAATACCTCTATACTGTAATAACTCAAAGAATTCCCCGAGCCAGTACCAAGCGACATTCTTTATGTGCCTATGGTATGTCAAGGGACAATCTCACCAAAACAAAGAAGACAATGAAACTATGAAAGTCTTCAAGGTGAAATATTGACAAACAAGAGAAAACTAAGAATCTGAAGCTCTAAGAATTATGTTTCTCTCTCTAGATAAAGTAGCTATGTGTTTGTTTAAATAGGTAGGGTTTTCCTTCTCTCAAACAGACTCAAAAACGAATCCAAAATAATATATCATCGCACGTGAGTTTGAACGCCACGAGAACGCGTGATGAACGAGAGGTAATCCGCAAAACCGTTCAATTGTAATATAGAACGCACCTCGAACACGAAGCCTCTGGACATTTTCGTTCGAACGTGACTTGAACGTTAGTTGAACAGATGGTCTCTGGAAGCTTTTGTTCAAACTTCAACTCAAACAAAATATGAACGCATAGCGTTCGAACCCAAATAAGAATGCATCATGAACGAAACTCTGATGTTTTCATCTCATATTGTCCAAACACATGTCCAATTACTCCGAGACCTTCAAGACTCATTACAACTCAATTGAACTTGTTTTGTTACGGAAGTTCTCAACACATATGGAACTAAAAATCTTCTTATTTTTCATTCCGTGAAAAAATCACGAATACAAATACCATGGTAAAAGATGCAAAAATAACGTAATCAACTGCCAACCATTAAAACAATGACTTATTACAATACCACTCGATCTAATAGCGTTCGAACCCAAATAAGAATGGATCATGAACTAAACTCTGATGTCTTCATCTGATATTATCCAAACACATGTCCAATTACTCATTGAACTTGTTTTGTTACGGAAGTTGCCAACACACATGGAACTAACAATCTCGTCATTTGGTATTCCATGATAAAATCACATAATACAAAGACTGGTAAAAGATGCAAAAATAATATAGCCAACTGCCAACCATCAAGACAATGACTTATTACAATACGACTCGATCTAATACCTAATCAAATAGTCTCGAAGTCGAAAACACAATACCACGCACAACCACTAATTTGCTCACACCTGAAACATCCACAAATAATAATATACCAGTGAAAAATATAGGGATTGTATAGAGCAGATAAACTAAATAAAAAATATTCTCATGTATTTTGTTTAATTAAAAAATATATCATATTTCCCCTTTTGTCACGAAATGACAATGGATACGCTAAAAGTCATGCAGGAGAATGAAAAGTAGACACACTAGCTACTTATAAACCTAATTTACTCCTCATCACTAACAACAGAACTTACTTTAAAATGAACACATGAGAAGTAAATGAAAAAACTCACAATTATGCAATGCTAAATGAAATGCAATATGTAATGATATGAAACATATACAAGCATAAACAATGAGTTAAAAAATATAATTAAAAAATAAGTAAAAAATGACTAAAAATAACACTTCAAGCAAATACAATGATACGTAGTCAGTACTCAGCTGTTTATGATAAAAGATAATATGAAATATTTTTTATCATGCTCAAGATCACACGCATGCATATGACATAAACACCAAAACATAGCAAGCATTTGCGTGAAAAATAAGTGTGCAATGAGTCAAAGCTTAAGACCTTATTTTACGAATGAGACACAATCAAAAAAACACACCTCATGACACATCAAGTCCAGAAAAAAAAGGTGTACAAACCCAGCATCACTAGGACCTGAAAATAAGCAACATTGATTGCATGTGATAAGTGCACGAAAGTGTACTTTGAACACCACTTATTCGAGTTTATCGTTAAATATTTAGTTTTATATTACACATTTATTAATATTTTTTATTTAAATTTAATTTGGAGAATATTTAATAATTTATGTTAATTTAATGATTTTCCTTTTTATTTTTACAAGAATTGAAAATATCCATATAAATTAATTACCAAAAGTACATACCTTGCAAATTAGAAGGCAAAGATTAAATATAAACCAAATAAATATGATGCCCATGAACAATTTAGGAGAATCAAAAGTGGAACCTATGTCCCTTAGAGGCACAGTCCAATGGTCGGTTGAGATCTTGTCTTCAAGATCTCAGGTTCAAGCCTTGAGTAACACTTGATCAGTTTATCCACGCATCCATATAGATGATGTGAGGTTTCGTTAATATTTCAAAAAAAAAAAAAAAAGTGGAACCCACGTGTTTTGCTGCTAAGCTAAGGAAGAGTGGTGGACTCAAAATCATGGCCTAAAGAAAAGTGATCGTGTCAGTAGCCAATAACTCTATTGGAATTGGTTCAAAAAAAAGGCTGCATGTGAAAGGCTGCAATCCTAATTCAATTAGGACTCTTTTTAAAAAAAATAATAATAGTGCAGATAGATAGGAGCAGCACGTTACTTTAGAGGGATGGCCAAAAATTGAAAAATAAGAAAAATGAAGAGATCGGGCCGCCGAGAGACAGCCGAAAAAAAGTAGGAAAACTGCAAAATCAATAGATCAGTGCCGAGCTGAACAATGTTCCTCGACTCTCTGCAAGTTAAGTTTATTTCTTTTATAAAGAACTAATCTCTAGATGAATTTTTATTTTAGATTTCAATATTTAAATTTTTGATTCATAAATAATCTTTAATGTTTTATAAAATTAGTATTTTATTATTCTCAATTATTTTATTATTTTTAATTAATCCAAAAATTGTGTTTTTATCAATTTTCATATATTAATAGTCATGTTTTTTGTATGTGTGATTGAAGAACACATTTGTGACTGGTATTATTATTTTATAAGTTAATCTTTCGTTGTAGTATTGCTCATGGGTATATTATCGACGTTAGATAGATCATAATGATAACATAATATGCTTTTAACATAGAGAAAATATTATGCCAATTACCTTAGTATTTAATATATTTTAAATTGATTTATTTTTCGGTTGTTGATTTGGGAAGTGAAACCATAAATTGAGTAATAAAAGGAATCATATATTAAATATATGGATGTAACACAAGAGGGATTCCTAATGTTTTGTTTCCTTTTCTATTGATAATCCTCAAGTCTTTTTCATAATTTTTATTTCAATTTTCCAATTAAATCTTTTTCTTTAATTAAGTTATTACTGACGTTCTTATTAAGTGACTTTGTTCCTTCGTAACCATCTTTCTGACACCCCAACTATACTGCGATAACCGCAATAACTTTTTGGGCGTAATCAACATGCTATAATATTCTCCTCCTAAATATGACCAGCTCATAAATAAAAACTCTTTAATGAAGAGTTTTTCCCTTATCTTTTGAATTTATTCATTTGGCTCTTTTGAATACTTTTTGAATTGAAGCACTTAAGACTCATTCAATTGATATTATTTTTTTCTTAAAAGGGATAGCACGAGGTCATATAGTCAAAGGTCACACTATTCGGGAGCTAAGTAAGACAGAGATCAGATTGCTCGTCAAAAAACTCATACATGAGATCAAGCATCGAAAACAACAAAAACGTGTATGTGAAGTGCAAATACAAGATATGTTAAGGGTTTCCATCACACATACTTATGCATATAGAGCATAAAGAAAAATAAAAGCATATTACATATGCATAACATTTTATCATATATACCAAGATCAAATGCAATAAGCTTTGCATGCTCTATCAAGGCACACAATTTTTTTGGTCTTTTTCATTTTATATATTTTATATATATATTTTTTAACACAAAAATAAGAAAAGACACAACATAGCTTGTCATTATCCATTGGTACATGAAGTTGTATTCCCTAGTGTAGATTATACTACCGTCCATTCAGAATCAGCTATGAAATTTATGTCCGGGTTTCCATTCTATATACCAATGAACATATAACACACCCATATGCAGTGAAAACAAAAACATGCAGTCGTGCAAATACATAAAACACACGTACACACACATGTAATGAGAAAAATGAATGCAACATCTAGGGTGAGACACATCTAAGTGCAATCTCATCACGTCTTTTAAGATCAAGGTATTCAGAAGTTGATGGAAAATCATCTTGCTTCCTCTCCCAAACTTTCTTAGGAATCTCCTTCACTTGAGAACTCATTGTTAACAATGCAATGCATTCAGAAGTTGATGGAAAATCATCTTGTTTCCTCACCCAAACTTTCTTAGGAATCTCCTTCACTTGAGAACTCATTGTTAACAATGCAATGCATTCAGAAGTTGATGGAAAATCATCTTGTTTCCTCACCCAAACTTTCTTAGGAATCTCCTTCACTTGAGAACTCATTGTTAACAATGCAAGTTTTTTACTAATGAACTGTGTTTGTTTAGCTAGGGCAAAAACTTGACGGACTAGATTTGAAGAATCAAATTTAGGTGAAACACCCTTAGGTCTTTTCTTTTGTTTATGCAACAAGAAGCACTTAGGCCTAATGTGTCATAACTTGCCACAGTGGTGGAAAACATGCACAAACCTTGGACGAGAGCGAGGTTTACCAGGAACACCTCTAGACTGAGGTTAGGTCACCGGACAAGGGCTAACTAGGGAAATCACATGACTCTCAACAATTGGCTTCTTCCCCAAGTCACGTGGATGAGGGATATGTATAGTTCTAGACGATGACACTTTATCACATTTTGACTCAACGCTAATCCTTAACATGCAGTTTAGTTTCTCAATCCCACTAGAAAATACAGATATCTGGGTTCTAGCATTTTCAAGTTCTTATTTTAAGAATTTGACTCTATCAACTAGTCTATTATTCCACTCCTCAATGTCATCAATAATAGTAAGACTCTTGTCAAATTTGGCTTGAACTTCACTCTTTTCTAGCTCTGTTTCCTTCAGCCTCTTACTGACTTCAATATTAATTTTCTTGAAAGCTAAGCTCTCATTAAATAGTTCAGTGTACGCTAACTGGAGATCATCCCCATCTACAAAGTCATAATGAGAAAATTCTGAACCAGCATCTACATCACCAATGATGTCCTCTCTATCAGTGGCGGAGCCACTTGGTGCCCAGTGGGGGCAGCTGCCCCCGCTGGGCACCACTTTTTTTTTTTTTTTTTTAAATTTCTAATATTATATATATATATATATATATATATATTAGAAAATCTAAATAATTAAATAATATCCATAAATATATTATTTATTAATTTATTGAGTTGTATTTTTTTTAATATAATATGTTTGACTAAAGCCTAAATTAGTTGAAAAAATTTCAATACATTTATGCATCAATCTTATTTTTCATTTTAAATCCACTCATTTATGTGTTTTCTATTTGCAAAAAAAAAAAAAGAGAGGGGAGTCCATTACATTTAAATAAAAATAACTATATTTATACTTAGGTTTGGTTATTGATCTTCTAATTTATTAATATATTTCTAGTGATTCTTTAACTAAACCACATTGTGTATAGTTGTTATGTGTAAAATATTCGCTTATTAATATAAATATAATTATTTGTATATATTTAGTTGTTCAAAGCATAAATATTACATTTTAGCACGAGGTTTTTAATATGTAATTAAAAAAGTGGTTAAAATTATAATAAATTAACGAAATTTAGTATATAATATACTACATAAATTTAAAATACATAATTTTAAAAATAAATTTTTAATTCAATTTTAAGAGTAAATTAGTATTTTTAGAAATTATTGATAAAAATATATTTCTGAAAAATTTTGGGTTAATTTATAAGTTTAAAAATTATGAGTTATTTCATAATTTTCAAAAATATAGGGATTATCTTGTAATTTTAAAAAATATGTATGAATTCGTTATATATTATTTTGGTTAGGAAAAAATTTCGCCCCCGCTGACAATAATTTCTGGATACGCCACTGCTCTCTATCACCCACGACACTGGAAGAGGATGAAATGTAATTGCATTTCTCCTTAGGAGACTCATCAGAAGTATATCCACCTTCTGAATCACAATGGGAGACCGTTTTAACCGTTTTGCCCTTCGATTTAAGGTATGTGGGATACTTAGACTTAATATTCTAAAACCTTCACAATCATGGCATTGAATAGCTCAATGTTTATCATCATTCTCCTCTCTACGCTCTCTCATACGACGACTACTTACTCTAGGTTTCTTATCCCTTTTCCTATCACTGCCACAACCACTCTTCTTCAATTTCATAAATTTCTTGAACTTGTTAGAAAACATGGCTAAATCAGCATATGTGAGAGTATCATCCTCATCATCATCATATGAATCATATGTAACTTCATTTGCGATTTTCATCGCTATGTTCTTAGGCTTTGTATAACTTGGAAGTTTTCCCACGAGGTCCTCTAATTTTAGGTGATATAAATCATTACTCTCTTCAATGGCTGTAATATGAGGAAAAAACCTTTTAGGTAGGGATCGCATAATTTTCCTAACTATCATATTCATAAGAATAGTCTCATCTAGATTAAAGTTGAAATTGACAATATCGTTAATTTTAGCATAAAATTTGTCAAATATTTCAGCATCTTTCATCATAGCGACTTCAAACCTGGTCGCAAGCTTTTGGAGTCTATTATTCTTAACGGACAAGGTGCCCTCATGAACAGTCTGAAGGATGTCCCTTACATTATTATCTATCTCACACATAAATATTCTCCTAAATTCAACCAATAAAACAACAAAATGAATGACGTTAATGGCTATGATGTTTCTGTTGCTCGCATCAAACACCCCTTTAGTCAAAGTCAGTTTATTTTTAGGGGAAAAGATATCATCAACCATAACCACGGGAGGTTTCCACCCATACTCTACTGACATCCAAATCCTTTCATCTAAGAATTTAAGTAAAGCTCTCATGTGAACCTTCCAATGCAGGTACTCAATCTCATCAAAGAACGGGGGATAATTTAAGGGTAAACTTTTATCCATAGTTGAACGGGTCAAGAATCAAGGTTAGGCTCTGATACAAATTGAAAATTTGTAATTTGTCTAAGGTTTTGACCCTATGCGAAATTGTTCAACAACTCTAATTAAGACAAGTCAAAGATAAAGCAACTATTGTTTGAATTGAACAATCACATTTAATTCTAAGTAGTTATATATATGAAAGCAATAAATAAATCAACACCAATAATTTTATTAACGGAGTGGAAAACTCTCGAGAGAAATAGAACCACTCTAGGTATAGGCTACCACCAGAATCTACTATAATGAGAAAACTTACAACGATGGTATACGAACTATGGTGGAAACTTTAGCGTCTTGAATACCTCTAGACTGTAATAACTCGAAGAACTCCCCTAGCTCGCACCAAACGGCCTTCTTCAGAATCTCTGAAGTCTCTGCGTGAATTCTGATCAACCTTACGAACTCGCAATGTCAGAACTCTGACTACCAATCTTCCTCTTTTAGAACTTTGAAATCTTAGAAAATTGAGTTAAGGTTATGTTTATGTGCTGATGGTATATCAAGAGACAATCTCACCAAAACAAAGAAGACAAAGAAGCTATGAAAGTCTTCAAGGTAAATTGACAAATAGGAGAAAACTAAGAATATGAAGCTCTAAGAATTATGTTTATCTCGCTGGATAAAATAGCTATGTGTTTGTTTAAATAGGCAGGGTATTCATTCCCTCAAACAGACTTAAAAATACGTTCAAAATAACACATCATCGAATGTGTGTTCGAACATCACAAGAACACGTGATAAATGCGAGATAATCTGCAAAACCGTTCGAACACAATATCAAACGCACCTCGAACGCTAAGCATCTGGATAATTTTGGTCGAACGTTACTCGAACGGATGGTCTTTGGAAGCTTTTATTCGAACGTCAACTCAAATGAAATACGAACGCATATTGTTTTAACCCAAATAAGAATGCATTATGAACAAAACTCTGATGTCTTCATCTGCTATTGTCCAAACGTGTCCTATTATTCTGAGACCTTTAAGACTGATTACAACTCAATTAAACTTGTTTTGTTATAGAAGTTGGTCTGAGACCTTTAAGACTGATTACAACTCAATTAAACTTGTTTTGTTACAGAAGTTGGCAACACACATGGAACTAACAATAAAAAATATTTATATTTAACTTTTTGGTTTATTTTTTTAGTTAAGAACCGATTGGGTCTGATTACCGGTTTCATCAATTTTGACCGATTTTTACTACATTGATCTATTCTTTTACACACCAGTTTTTAGAATTCTGATGAACACTAAAAAGTGTCATTTAATAAAGAGAAAGTAATCATTTTACACTTATAATTTCATTAATCCTCTTAATTTAGTACATTAGTGAAATAATAATTAAATTTATTATATATATATTTTTATTGTGATTTTTATTTCCTATGTAGGTGAAATAATAATTTGGATGTATAATTAGAAAAATGGAAGTGACATTTGGATTTTGGAGGCCAGAAACTTAAAAGGGCGTTCTAACAGTATACAATTTCGGAAAATTCCAACATTGCATAATTTTCATATTTTTCCCATAACTTTTCACTCTGATATCTGATTGAGACAATTCCAGTTCCAGATGAAAGAAGACTCAAATATTTATAATTTTTCTCTTTACAAGATTTTCTAGTTATGAGGATTTTAAGGCCGAAACTGATGAAAAATTCAAAGTATGTTATAAGTAATTCTTAAAGACAAACAAAAACAAAAAACAAAAAAAAAAGTAAAAAAATAAAAATGGTGGAGGGTTGCCATCCACCGAAACTTCACATATAATTATAATAATTGCTATGCAATCGCAATTGTAGAGGTGTTGAGTACCTCTATAGTCTGATTTCCATATTTCTCTCTGAAAATTTGTTGAGTTTCAGCTATTGTGTATTTTATTTTTCAAGTTTTGTTGTAATTTCTTTTTTCTTTCCGTAATAAAATTATGCATATTTTTATTCAGATCATGAGTAACTAATTTCAGGTAAATGATGAAGCTCTTAATATGAGAATATAGATTAATTTTACTTATATTATAATATATAAATTATAATCTAAAGACTGATATTTAATTTAAATCTGGACTAATTATTGACAAATTTTGTTATCGCCTATATGACTGGTTTTATATATTTGGCATAATTGAGTACCTAACTGGACTTTTTATACACAAATGTTATCATCACATTTATGTATGGTTTTATATGTTTTGACATAATTAATTACTAAAGTAAATTAACTATGTAATAATGATAATTTATATATTATAAAAAGTAAGAGTTCTCTAAATTTGAAATATCAAGAGTGGATCCCTTAACCCTAATATTTTTCTATTGATTACAGGTCTATATAAAATTGTTCATCATTTCAAACACTTCAGCCTTTTTATCTTTTTTGTCACTAGAATTATTATTTTATTTTACTAAATATATTCCATGTGGATCGACCACTGACTTACCAGGTTAATTTATTACTTCGACACTCTTATACTTGAGAGTAAAGAACCACTTTGTGAGTATACCAAATTTAATCAAATTGAACTCACGGTCAGTTCTCAATTCAATCGATTTAACTGGCCGGTCCGGTCTAGTTTTAAAAATAATGATTATTATTACAAAAATATTCCCAAAATATATAAAATGTGTCATTCAGGACTTTACCGTTGTTCCATTATTAATAACATTGTAATGGTCGTGAGAATAATCCAAATAGACGGTCGATTGAAGCTCCCAAATTTTATATCAAAATTAGGAACCCTAAATCTAATAAAAATTAATACAAAAAAAAAACTATATTTTATTAATAAAGAATCACATATTTTAAAAATTCCATCCTTCAAAACCACTCCTCACACATTGTAAATGTTTATAGCACAAATTACGCAAATTCATAAGTTGTATATTCAACTTGAAAAATATTATTAATAACAAAAATTATACAACATAATAGAATCCATGAATTAGTTCCCTTGACTAAAAGCAACCTTGATTTGCACAACATTTTAACTCATATGAGCAACAACATATATATGCCTTCACCATTGTCAAATTTCAATGCATAATATCTCAAAATTATTCTTCAGATTGATTTTCAGTTCTAAAAAATAAAAGTATTTTAAGTAACTTCTTAATGTATATGTTGATGGTGATTTTTGCAACTAAGGTAATTGAACGACTCGGTAAGGGCAAAAAGTGAACTTTCCTTTTCAGGAGAACCATATGTTCAGAGGATATGGGTTGTTTCTCGACCCGAAGCAGAGCTCGGACCCTGTTTCCTAGATCTGGCCGACCATGGGACACAAAGCGGTGTAGATTTCAGAGACCGACAACCTCAGAGCCGAGGTCGGCCACAGTAGACCAGAGGCTCAATTTGTTTTTATCTTACCTTCTGGAACAAATTGATGAGCTCGAATATTTTGGGTCAGGACGGGAACAGTTTGGGTAGTTCGACAGATCATCTTCCCGACCTCTGGAAGACCGACATGTGAACGGGGTAGTTTGAACTCCTAATTGTGGTATGTATCGCCGCATGGGATCTTTCCAGGCTGACACCATTATTGTTGTGTGTGGCAGTGTACAAAATAGGTTGATGTGACAAGCCGTCAGGTGTCAAGTTTGCTTTCAGCTAAGACAGTTTTGGGGCAGAGAACTCGTCAATCAACCAGAAGCTCACGTAGGTGACGTCATGGAAGCAGGAGAATAGTGTTGTAACTCCTTGAGTATATAAAGGAGAGTTAGTTTCATTTGTAGAGAGATAGCGAAATTGATAGCAAATTTTGTAAAAAGCAGAGAACATTACTTGTAAGAACATCACAAGCAAACAACTCGGTTTTCTTTAGTTCCGTCCATAAAAAGGTCGGCTGAGCTCGTTTTAGTAATAAAAGCAATCCCCCATTTTGTGCCCGTTGACGTAGGTTGGACTTGCTCCGCCGAATCACGTTAAATACTCTTTGTCGATCTTTGTGTTTTTCTTGCATTTTTGCTACATTTGCTTTTGGTCTCCCATAACCAAACAAATTCAAAGTTGAAGGAGGGTTGTCTCTCGAGAGTTATCTCGAAACTACCCCTGGAACGAAAATCACCCGTCAACAGTATGCAACTTAAATATGATTAAAATTACAATGTTAATTGCACTGAGTATTCACTGAACCCATAATTTTTTTTATCTTTTTGTACTCAAAATAACAATTTTTTTAAAAAGTTTTAAAATTATTTTACCATTTTAAGCAAAAATATAAAAAAGTTGATGTTTTAAATATTCACCGAATGCAATTAGCATAGTTATAAAAATTATTAAAAAAAATTATATAAACGAAGCTTGAAAGAGACACCCATACCCAAGTATTATCCACAATGTATGGGCATTTTTGTCATTATGTATCCCTTTAAGTGACGTGGCAACCATATCCATAACATCTGGCCACTGTAACGTAACTACTCCAAACTACAATGGCATACATACATGCTATGCATGAATATATAGCATGTATGTATAGACCATAAAGCATATGACATTTATAGGGTGATATTTTTTTTATAATATTATAATGACATTATTATTTCAAACAGTTTTATATTTCCAACAATAATTAAAATATATAATGATTTAAAATAAAAATATCAATAAAAAATATTTATTATAAAGCAAATTCATTGCAGGTAAGGTAATTAGTTGGTCAGTCGTGGCAATTATATGGCCACAGGCCTAGATTGTGGTTTACATTTCTCTTCACAAGTTTATTTCTTTTAACTAGCATCCTGTGTCTCTGAGAAGTCACTCCAGTCCTTTAGCTTCTTCACAGGTTTGTTAGTACAAGTTTCTTTGTTCTAAGCTAGTTTCTTGGCTTGTTCTTGCTCATATCCCAAGTGGGTTTTTTTTTTTCATCATTGTTACTGCTTGTGTAGTTATTGAATAAAACTATGTAATCATTCTTCTTGCTAATCTCTGTTCAGTGGTAGAATTATGGTTTATTTTTGCATTGATCTACAATGAATTTGATGTTTCAGGTCATAGTGGTTGGTGTTTATGATTGTGTTAAAAAAAAGTTTGATCTTTGAGCATTATGAAATTGAAAGTTTTCACAAACTGCCTTATGGAATTTTTAAAATTCCTAAAAAAGTCAGATTTCTGATAGCTGGATAATCTAATAAGAGTTTGCCTCAAATGAGTGTAAATGATTGAACTTTTTGCACATTTTAAATGGAAATTAAATAAATTGCATTCATGATTAGTGCTCATAGTCAGTGACAAAATGTTGTTTCTACTGAAGTTTTTGAGCTATTGCAGGGTGAATGCTGGTTGGGATAATTTCATTTTCAATTTGATCCTGACCATGGCACTTACTGCAAGCAAGGTTTCAAATGGACCTGTTGTGTCTAAGAGGATAACTTCCTCTAGATCACATGGAATTTTATATTCTCTTGCCAAGACAACGGTGCAACATAAACTATATCCAAGTAGACAAGGAATTGAGCTTCGGCAAGTGAGCAATGGACAGCTTTCAGCAGGAAAATTGAGCTTTTCCAATAAGAGTTTGTCTGCCAAATGTGGGAAGCCTATTAGCTTTGTCTCTCGAAGGTCTTCAAGTTCAATTTTATGCTTCTCAAATGGAGGGCGTAATACCGAAGCAAAAGAATGCATTAGACCTTATGGTGATTCCTCTGACGTATCTAGGTAATGAAGTTCTATGATATTTCTGTTTACTCAGTTGAATATGTGGTTGAGTTTCTTGAGACTGTACAGTTGAATATGATTTGTGAAAATAGGCAAGGCCTTTTATGTTCTGATTTGGGCATCAGTTGTTGGAATGACAGAATTCAAACATTTAGGCGTAGAACCTGATCAGTGCTTATTTGTCATGAAATTACTATGGTAAATGGGTTTTCTTGTTGTAATGGAGAACCGTGGAGGATCCAAAGATAACTGATTAACAACCAAAAGGCATAATGATGATATTCTTGCAAATAATTTGATATAAATAAAATTTGCAATGCTAAGTTCAAATGTGTTGGATAGTGGGCTGATGTCTCATTTAGATGTCATACATGCAAGTGTGAAATCTCCAAACCATCTTATAGGGCATAAAATAAGCGTATGATGTAGAGTGAAATTTTTCATCTTTATACGTGACATTCCCTTATGCTCCTTTTCTTGATGATTGAACTCTTTTTTCCTTTTTTTTGGATGTCACTGCATATTGTTTATTGGAAGATTTTTGATGCTACCATGAATGTATATTTAGAATATCCTTTTGTGTATCAGTGTGCAAGTCGCAGAAGAGGAAGACGAGCATCCAGTCAAGCATGGGAGAACTATTCACTCAAGTCAGGGCTTAGCTGAAGCTTGTAAATTTGTGCACAATGATGCAAAGTTTGTGAATGAAAGGGCTCGCAGTGACCTTGTCTTGCTGTCCCGGTAATGTCCAGAGTCCTTTTGTGTGCCTGATTTTTAATCAAGAGAGTTTGCTATAGTGGCCAACAATCCTTGTATTCCTTATCCACTTGCGTGCTTATGAAAGTAGTATGCATTATCATTTAAGATTACGAAACTTTGAGGAGAATTTAGCAATTCCATGCAAAATCAGCAGTGTCTGTAAGTTGTATACCAATTGCTCGATGGCATGATATGAATTTTAAATATTATTGAGTTACAGTTATTATGAATTCACATTTTCTCAGAATATTCAAGAAATCTGCTTAATTTTGAAAGCAAAACAGGGGATATATTTGGTAAACACCCTTTGTGCTTGGCAGAGAAAATTCACCAACTCCTACCCACTTATACTTGATAGCTAGTGATTCCTTTTTCTGTATCTGCCGATTAAACCACAACAGCTAAATACCAGAGATACCCATAGTTGATATAAAGTACAGTTGGTGGCAGCAGATTGGCTAATAGTATTAATGTATTATGCACACTTTCTTTACATTTTATTGCTTTCAAATTTCATTTTGGAGATCTCTGTTTATGGTTTTCCAAATTTTTTCAGAAGCATTAGGAGGTTGGATGCTCGTGTACGTCAAGATGTTGCTGTAATTGGGTCTGAGTTTCTTAAGCTTGATGGTAAAGGGTTCAATGTCATGAGCTGTTCCAATATAGCTTTTAAATGTCATATATGTGGTATCATGAGAATTTGATTAAATTTTATATTAACGTAGAATGAGTTTAATTTTTTCCATTTCATCTAAGTTTAATTTCTTGTAAGCAGAGAATTATTTTGAATTTTTAAGGGGTGAATTGGATATTTTAAAATGTGGCAGTGGTTTTTTTTTTTTTTTTTTTTTTTTTTTTTTGCCATTTTTCAGTTCCTATTTATTCTTTTGCAGAGAGGGTAGGTTGTTGGCGAAAATGTGATGGGAAGAATAAAGGAATTATTCTCCAACATTTTTTTTTTGTTCTTTTAAATGTGGGTGCAATTATGCTATGATCTTCTTGGTTTGATCAAACTGATGTTTTTCCTTATACTGACCTTCTGCTGGTAGCTCGGGCAAGGGAGGATACAGAGAGAATTGACCGTGATGTGAAGCAAAAAGCTGAACATCTTCATAATATAGCTACAGTAAGTATATCTAGACATTGAACTTTGATTTAATTGGGGATATAAATGTACACCCCATCATAATGACTATATACTCTTTTGCAGATCTTGAAAGATAAAGCTAAGTCTAGATTGAAAAATGCTGCTGATAAGCATTGGAGTGATGGAGCCCTGGAGGTACATTCATCTATTCTATTTCAATTTTCTTTCGTCTACTGCATCACTTAGTCCATTTGGTACTTTGAAAGAAAGAGGAGCGAGGAAAATCTCTAAGAAGTGGTTCTAATTCTACTGAACAACTGCAAGCAAGTTTGTCTGTTATGTTTGTGTCTGAAAGTCGATGTGTCCATTTGCCTTTAGTATCTTTGTATTCACCGCGATAAGGATCAAGTTCAATTGGATCTAGTTCATTATGTTTTCGTCTTTTCTTGGAAACATAACAAGAGGGGTGGAATAGTTTACCTCAAAAGATTTAGAAAAGGAAAACAACTAGAGGCAATGATGGAAAAGACGAATATACTTGTTTTCTTCTGTTTGTACTGTTTACAGTCCTACTTCAATTAATTCAAGATGGATGCATATCTGTGGTTTTCATGACTTTGAAGATAGTATCTGTTGTGAATAGCACTGTGTGGTGTAATAAATCCTGATGCACCCACTTGGCTATTTTTAGGCTGATCTGCGCCTTGCTGACTTCCGTGCCAAGCAACGTGCAATGGAAGATGCCCTGATGGCTTTGGAGGTGATCCAACTGACAATTTTTCTTTCCTTTCATTTGTTCCACTATATTATAATACATTACGTTTTCAGCTTATGGGATTATTGTTCCAGGCGGTTTCTCATGTCCAGTTTTGGACAACTGACAAGATCTATTCTTCCTCATATTTTTTCCACATCTTATGTTTCTATCTATGTTGAAAAAAGTCTTATGTAATTATTTTTAATTTTGCATCTTAGGAAGAAATTTAAGCTCTTTTCACTTATGGTTTCACAGTTTGTAAAAAATATCCACGACATGATGGTGAGAAAGATGTACAAATTGTAAGTTTCTTAAGTGATTACATATCTCCTTACTGTTGCCTTTTCTTCTTCTTTTCCTCAGGAATGTCACAAATTATTTTATTTTCAAACTGTAAAATTCTGACATGTTATTGGCATTCAGCCCTCTCCGTAGGGAAAAGGTTTCTCTATCAGATCCTCAGATGATGGGACGTATAATGCTTGAGAAAAATGGGAAAACTCTTGATTTCTTCCCTGGGGAGGTGTCGAACGATCGTATTACTAAAATTCAGGTCCTTTTTATGCCAATCCTTAATATTTCTTTCACCCATTGCATCTTAAAGAACATTTATACCATTTCGTTTGGCAATGTACAGGAAGCTTACTGGAGTATGGCATCTGCCCTTTCTGAAGCCGATGGAATTGACTATACTGATCCCGAAGAGGTTCAGATCTCACGGACTCCCATATTTATTTAATGGAAAAGTTTATGAATTAAGATTCTTTTCCTTCTTCGTTTACCGCTCTCTCTTGTTTGGGAACAGCTTGAGTTGTTGGTCACAACTCTTATAGGTCTTGATGCAATGGATGGAAAAAGTAGTGTATCACTATTGGCAGAGTGTTCAAGTTCTCCTGATGAGAACACTAGGTAAGCTATTTATGTTATTTAGTTTTCAAACTTCAAAGTTCAGTCTAGTGGTGTAAACTTCAATTGTTTGAATCCAAGATGTTTATTTTTGGGAGGAAAAACTTCTGGCCCTTTAGTAGCTCCTCGTGAAAGTGTCACAGAAAATTCAGTTCTGTTATAAATACCATTCCCTTGGTATTTAAAGACAGTTACTAATTATCTAGAGGGTCTGTTTCGACAGTCAATTTGTTCAAGGGGCAATAAACTATTTCACGACGCCATACTCGCAAAGGACACAGACACAGACACGGAGCTTATGATAATTAAATTTTTCCCACCCTGATTATATGTGCCTATAGATATATTTTCCCTTCCCCTATTCACTTTTGCTTTGTTTCTTCTTTGGTATAGACAAGCATTGGCCAACGCATTATCAGCTGCTCCGTCCATGTGGACTCTTGGAAATGCGGGCATGGGGGCATTGCAGGTACCTTTTCTCTTAACCTGATTTTTTCCCAAATGATTATAATTATGTCTTTTTTCCTGAATGGCGACATATGTTCTCGGTTCCTATTGCAGAGACTGGCTGAAGATAGAAACCCTGCAATTGCTGCCGCAGCTTCCAAAACAATCTATGAACTGAAGAAGCAGTGGGAAATAGAGGAAGGAGATAGCTGGAGGTTTATGATGAATCTAAAGCCAGCCGAAGGAGCAGAAAATGAAGAAGCCAATGACGATGCAGATACAAACTGAGAAGCCGCGAAGCAGTTATACTGTAAATATCTAAAATGTAGGTTCACCCGATTCCTCAGGAGGACTTGCTGACTATTGAACCTGATGGCTGGCTATAGAAATAGGAAGAAATCACTGATCATTTGCTGTGATGAGTACTAGATGTAAAGAAAGGCATTCATATGTTTTACTATAGTATTTTATTAATTTATTTTCTGAGTTGCCTATGCTTAAAAGGGTTCAAAACTTGATTCATGCTGTTTTATAAAGATTAGGGGTGGCAAAACGAATCAATGAATCAAATTTGTATCGAATTCTAAACGAATCGAATCAAAATGTGATGGATTCGTATTTGATTCATTTATTAAATGAATCATAATATCAAGATTCGTATTCTATTCGTTTATTAAACGAATCGAATACGAATATTCATTTAGTCATGATATTATTTAATAAAATAATTTACCACACTTGATTTATATTAATTCTTCATAAATATATACATATGAAATATGTAATTAATATATTTATTAAAAATACCTCACCAAATATCGAAAATATTACTTTTTCTATGGTAACTAGTTATAATTTCTCGAATTTTAATTGAGAAATAACAAGAACTAGTAAATAAAAATAATAAAACGAATCCTAAACGAATCAATAAACTTAAATTCATATTCGATTCGTTTAATAAACGAATCGAATTGAATTGATCCATTTATTAAACGAATCCATTTTTTCAAAACCGTCTTCGCTTTAAAGCTAATCAAATCGAACAAAACCATCCCCAGTAAAGATGTAGAGCTAAACAAGCTCACCTACTAGAACTCAATCATGTTTCTCATGAACTGCAGGTTCATGAACTTAACTAAAGCTTCCAGATTGTAATGCTAAGCCCAAGTGCCTTCAAGTTATAAGCATGAGAGTAGACACCTGACATGCCATCTGCTTGTAAATCCCAAGTTAGGCTCATTATGGGCCTACAAAAAACTGGGATCCAAAGGTCCACTGCTGTGATCTAAATTCCTGCAAACAGAAGTTGAATTGAACATTTATCTACTGTTTTATTGTCCAACAAACATCTACTTTTGGCATTTGGTTTGGCAATCTTGTTCCTTCTAATATAATTTCTTTTAACAAGATTACCCTTTTCTTAAAACCTTGGGTTAAAATGCTTAGTGATTCCCAAATCCAGGAATAAATTGTTCAAAAAGCTAAAAGAAATGAAAGCTGAAGCACTAAAACTAAAAGCAGAGTAATGGACCATAAACCCAACTCATTAATTAATGCTTCAGTTCACACAAAGGTTCTCAAGTCACCATCACATTCCCCTAATTTGATCCATTTCCCTCTATTTTTCCACTTAACTTTTTCTTTCTTCTTAGCCATTTTATGATTCTTGCCATTGTGTGACACCTAATTTTCATCATTCCTCCTTTCACTTTCATTAATATTATACAGTATTCGAGTTTCCTTAATAAAAGTACACTCTCTAAAGATGAGTTTTTCAGGATTATGCAAGAAAAGCAATGAATAAAATGAGCACAGTTTAGACAAATTAATTTTGTACAAAGCAATCAAAGAAAAACTGGCATGTGGGTTTGAACTATTCAATTGGCTTTGCACTTTATTGTGGTTATTTTAGATTTTAATGCAGATTTTAAATGTAAGAGCGTCTGTCTTGCATTGCCATTGCTTGTGGAACATTTCTGTATTATAAATATGATTGCCCCTCAAGCCAATGTGGTAGGCAACAACTATTTCTTTGCGCATGGAGTAGCCTGAATCAATTTTGGTGGACCAAATTGGCAAAACTGTTAGCTGGGTTGCAAAATCAGTGAAAATATTTGACAAAAATAACAAAGCAATTGCCTACATTGTAGAATTTTAGCAGCATGTTATGTTATGTTATGTCATTTTAATAAACACATCATTTTCTAATACATTGTTCACACCTTGTGTTCCAAGTTTCTTACACTCACATAAGCAGAAATTTTACAGTTAAAAAGTATAATGTATAATACAACATTCTGAGAAGAATCTCAGCTTCTTTCTCTTTTGTCACCTTTAGAAACTGTTGTTCATTTATTGTTGCTTCTGTTCCCTATTTCTCTGTGCTCTCTCCCTCATTCTCTTTCTCTCTTTGTGTGTGAATAACCGAAAACTCGATAACACTCACAAAATCACTGCAATTCTAGTGTATGCGGTTCTTGAATGGATTCTGATCATTTTCCATCTACTCTACTCTTTGTTCACTTACTTGATCGGAAATTATGCCAACTACTTTGGCCTTAAGCCACCCTGCTTATGGTGTTCTATTATTGATCATATATTGGACCTTGGCAATAACATAAACTCATATAGAGATCTAGTATGTGACACAAATGCTACGGAAATTTCCACTTGGCCTCGCAGGCACAGCAGAATTAGGAATCTATTGGTATGACAAGAAGGATAGCTTTCATTTCATGGGTGAATTCTCAAAAACCTGAAAAAGATGATCAGTTAAAAATTCGAAGTTGATCTAAGATTCTGACCCTATGCGGAATCAATCAACTATTCTTCCTAAGACAGGTTAAAGTTAGAGCAAATATGGTTTGAATCAACAAGAACCCTTATGTCTAAGCAGATATAAAGCAGAGCAATATATGATCAATACAATAAATTTGGTTGACGGAGTGGAAAACTCTCAAGAGTGAAAAACCACTCCAAGAATAGGTTACCACATGAATCCACTATAATAGAGAAAACTTACAACGATGATATAAGACTTATGATGACAACTTCACGAACTCGAATACCTCTAGACCGTAATAACTCGAAGAACTCCCCGAGCCCGCACCAAGCAGCTTTCTTTAAACCTCTGAAGTCTCTGAGTGAATCCAAGCCGCGAACTCGCGATGTCGAAACTCCGACCTCCAAGCACCTCCTCAGAACTCTGAAAGATTAGGGTATTGGGTAAGGGTAGTATATTGTGTTGATGGTTACCAAAGAACAAAATCACCAAAACTTAGAAGACAAGGGAATCACCAAGTCTTCGAGGAGATTCGTTAGAAAGAAGGAAACAAATAAGGTTTAGGCTCTATGAATTGTGTTTCCTACAAAATAACCAACCAAGGGTAAAGTGGCAATGTGTTTTTTTTATAGATAGGGTTGTCCTTGTCTCAAACTGGCTTCAAAACGTGTCCAATATAATCCAGTTACGCACGGATGTTCGAGCGCCACAAGAATATGTGACAAACGCGAGTAGTTCCGTAAAATCGTTCGAACGCATTAATGAATGCAAGCTAAACGAGAAACCTATGGACAGTTTTGTTCGAATGTGATGAAGAACGTGACTCAAACGAGTGCTATCTAGAAGCTTTTGTTCGAATGAAATATCAAACGATACACTAACGCTGAGCATTCGAACCCAAATAAGAACGCATCACGAACGGAATCCCTGATATCTTCATCTGATGTTGTCCACATACTTGTCCAATTGCTCCTAGATTTTCAAGGCTCTGTACAACACAATTGAACTTATTTTATTACGCAAGTTTCCAACACACATGGAACTAATAATCTCTCTCTTTGGCACTTCATGACAAAACTACTTAATACAAAGACTATAGTAAAAGATGCAAAAATAAAATAACCAATTGTCAACCATTAATAACAGTAACGCTTTTGTCAAGTTTGTCTTTAATTTCATTCTTTTCAAGTTATGTTTCTTTCAACCTCTTATTGACCTCAACATTCATCTTCTTAATAGCCAAACTCTTATTAAACAATTCAATATATGCTACATGAAGCTCATCATTATCTACATAGTCATTTTGAGAGAACTCTCAACAAGTATTCATGTTACTAACATTAGCCTCTCTCTCACACATCACATTATAAGAAAATACAATGTAATTGCACTTTTCCTTAGAAGTTGACCTAAGGTTCTGACCTTATGCAGAATTAATCAATCAACTACTCTTCCTAAGACAGGTCAAAGTTAGAGAAACTATGGTTTAAATCAACAAGCACTATTATGTCTAAGAAAATATAAAGTACAACAATATATGAAAGCAGTAACAAGAAACAACACAAGAAATTTTATTGACGAAGTGGAAAACTATCAAGAGATAGGCTACCACCTGATTCCACTATAATAGAGAAAACTTACAGTGATGGTATAAGACCTATGGTGACAACTGTTGGACAATTATGACCATAGCATCACTATTTGTAAAAGACATTGTGGTTTTTGTACAAATTAACTATGTGACAAAGGAAATTGCTATTTTATTATTTTGTAATTAGATTACTTTGATACATAAATGATAAAAGTCCTTATAATTAGTTTCGAATTAATAAGGTATGAGACAGTATTAATCCACGAACGGTTTAATCATTAAATATCCCTAGTCGTAGTATTATCGAGACTGGACATCGATAATGCGGAATAGACTAGTATTACACTTGTGCACGTTATGGAAGCTTAACGACATAGTTCTCATTTATTTAAGTATAAGATACTTATGCAAGTGTGATCGAAGGTTCTGTTAGCCGTTGGACCGGGAACAGCTTCGCGCTGGATAGACCCCTCTGAATCTCATTGGTAGTATGACTATGTGTCTATGGGAATTCGCATTGTATATAGGATATAAAGCAGAGCAATATATGAAAGCAGTAACAAAAATCAACACAATAAATTTTGTTGACGGAGTGGAAAACTCTCAAGAGTGAAAAACCACTCCAAGTATAGGTTATCACCTGAATCCACTATAATAGAGAAAACTTACAGCGATGATATAAGATTTATGATGACAACTTCACCAACTCAAATACCTCTAGATCGTAATAACTCGAAAAACTCCCCGAGCCCGTACCAAGCAGCTTTCTTCAGAACCTCTGAAGTTTCTGAGTGAATCCAAGCCGCGAACTCGCGATGCCGAATCTCCGAACTCCAAGCACCTCCTCAGAACTCTGAAGGATTAGGGTATTGGGTAAGGGCTGTATATTGTGTTGATGGTTACCAAAGAATAAAATCACCAAAACTTAGAAGACAAGGGAATCAATAAGTCTTCGAGGAGATTTGTTAGAAAGAAGGAAACAAAGAAGGTTTAGGCTCTGTGAATTATGTTTCCTATAAAATAACCAACCAATGGTAAAGTGGCAATGTGTTTTTTTTATAGGTAGGGTTGTCATTGTCTCAAACTGGCTTCAAAATGCGTACAATATAATCCATTTACGCATAAACGTTCGAGCGCCACAAGAATCCGTGACAAACGCGAGTAGTTCTGCAAAACCGTTCGAACGCATTAAAGAACGCAAGTTGAACGAGAAACCTCTGGACATTTTCGTTCTAATGTGATGAAGAACGTGGCTCGAACGAGTGCTCTCTAGAAGCTTTTGTTCGAACGAAATATCAAACGATACACTAACACTGAGCATTCGAACCCAAATATAAGAACGCATCACGAACGGAATCCCTGATATCTTCATCTGATGTTGTCCACATACTTGTCCAATTGCTCCTAGATTTTCAAGGCTCTGCACAACACAATTGAACTTATTTTGTTACGCAAGTTTCCAACACACATGGAACTAATAATCTCTCTCTTTGGCACTTCATGACAAAACTACTTAATACAAAGACTATAGTAAAAGATGCAAAAATAAAATAACCAATTGTCAACCATTAATAACAGTAACGCTTTTGTCAAGTTTGTCTTTAATTTCATTTTTTTCAAGTTCTGTTTCTTTCAACCTCTTATTGACCTCAACATTAGTCTTCTTAATAGCCAAGCTCTCATTAAACATTCAATATATGCTACATGAAGCTCATCCTTATCTACATAGTCATTTTGAGAGTGTTGGATAATATGACCCATAGCGTCACTATTTGCACAGATCATTGTGT
Organism: Zanthoxylum bungeanum; assembly: GCA_019454045.1. Classification (NCBI taxonomy): domain Eukaryota; kingdom Viridiplantae; phylum Streptophyta; class Magnoliopsida; order Sapindales; family Rutaceae; genus Zanthoxylum; species Zanthoxylum bungeanum. The sequence continues at coordinate 137,177 of SKCR01024305.1, forward strand.
TGTTGTAGCAAATTGACTATGTAATAAGGAAATTGCACTCTCATCATTTGTGATTAGATCACCATAGATATATAAATGAAGAGAGGTCCATATGATTAGTTCCTGGATTGAGATGATATGAGACAGTATCAGTCCACGAAGGATTAATCATTAAATATCCCTAGCCGTAGTATTATCGAGACTGGACATCGATAATGCGGAATAGGCTAGTATTGCACTTGTGTGCGTTGTGAGGGCACAACGGCATAGTTCTAATTTATATAAGTGTTGGAGACTTATGCAAGTGCGATAGGAGGTCGTGTTTCACCGATGGTATGAGAAACAGCTACGCTCTGGATAGACCCCTCGGAATCCCATTGGTATTATGACTATGTGTCTATGGGAGGCCGAAATCAAGGTAGGTGTGTATAGTCTTAACCTGAGACTTGCATCGCTAATACTTACGATAATCGATAAACTTGGTTTTGGTGGTAGGGGACTTTAAACGGGTTCTGAGTACACCACTTCTGGGTTTATCAGAGAGTCGTAGAGTATTGGGTGTGATGTCAAGACGGAAGTGTCACTTCAGTCATATTGGAGTTGATGTCACGCAGGATACGGTACTAGTGCTCTGAGTGTTGCGCAACCGATCGGGATATTGTGACCAGGTCATGTATATCCGATTATAGAGACTATGTTACCAGACATCCGATATGTGCTTCGGACGGGGTAGACACTTATCCAGCCCCAGCCCTAGCACGTGATTATCCGATACTGGACCGATATGCACAATACAATGGTATACTACGCTTGATACAGATCTTAAATATTCTTAGATGAATATGACCGGAGAATTAGGTAGACTTGGTGCTTTGCTAGAAGCCAACCTTGTCTTGTAAATCGGTAAAACGTAGTACTTGGTACTCACGTGTTCGGATAGTCCGATGACCGATTTGACTGCCAACATATCCGGGGATCTCATGGGTCGCTTCCCAAAGATTCACCGATGACGTATGACTCGCACTTATATTAATCTGGGATTAATATGATGAGAGAGAAAATTAATCTGGGATTAATTTCGGAGACACTTTATCTAGGATAAAATATCAATTGAAGAGAGAGAAACATTGATTTGGAATTAATCGAGGAATTAATATATTTGATATATTAAACGAAATTAGATTTCGACGCGGAATTAAAATTAGATTTTAATTCGGGCGAGCGAATTAATTTAGAATTAATTCGTTAGCGACGTGAATAGTGATTTCGCTAGGCGTAATTATTTAGTTCTCGTCGCGACGGAAATTCGTTAATTCGGAATTAGCGAAACCGAGCCCGAAAGTGTTTGCGGACACATTCGTATTTTGAAACGAGTAGGATCCGCAAATCACATCGCGAAGTCTCATTACTTGACACGAATAGATGATGGATGTATCTAGTCACCTTTATGGGATGATACATTGTATCTATTCTCAATGTAAGTAGGTGAGGCTATTTAATGGATTTTAAAAAGGTGATGTGTGTGGTTGGGAATTAAAACCCAAATGTGTTTGAAATGAATTTCAAATGAAATTCAAATGCATTTGATGCATAAAGTTAAACACAAAAAAAAACCGTATACACATAACTCTCAACTTTCCCTCCTCTCTCTCCTCTTCTTCTCCTCTCTTCTCTCACGCCATTTTTCTTCTTTTCTTTACTGGTTTGACCGTGAGTTTTGAAGCAAAATGGAGGGAAGCAAGTGTGTTTTGTGGCAAAACAAGAGTGCTAGCACACTCCGGGATCATGCCAAGGTGATAAGGGAAGTATACCCATGAGCAAGGAACGTTTTGATGAAGCTTGGAGCTCGTTTTTGATGTTCAAAATGGCGCAAAACAGCAGCTCATTCTGCTACTGCGTGACCAGTCCAAGTGGGCAGTGAGTTCGTTTTTGTTGCCAAATCGCATCTCAACCGCTCGATGTAAGTATTCCGCACTTCAATCGTTGTATTCGCTTATGATTCATGCTTGAGTTTTGATCTTGGGACCTCTAGAAACTCTTTCAGAGAGAACTCTCAACAAGTATTCATGTTACTAACATTAGCCTCTCTCTCACACATCACACTAGAAGAAAATACAATGTAATTGCATTTTTCCTTAAAAGTTGACCTAAGGTTCTGACCCTATGCAGAATTAATCAATCAACTACTCTTCCTAAGACCGGTCAAAGTTAGAGCAACTATGATTTCAATCAACAAGCACTGTTACGTCTAAGCAGATATAAAGTAGAGCAATATATGAAAGCAGTAACAAGAAACAACACAAGAAATTTTGTTGATGGAGTGGAAATCTCTCAAGAGTAAAAAACCACTCAGGGTATAGGCTACCACCTGATTCCACTATAATAGAGAAAACTTACAGTGATGGTATAAGACATATGGTGACAATTTCACCGACTCGAATACCTCTAGACTGTAATAACTCGATCTCGAGCCCGTGATGAATATTAAAAAATGTACATTTAATAAAAGAGAAATTAATCATTTTACACTTATAATTTCATTAATCCTCTTTGTTTACGGCTGATTTTAGTCTCAGGGGCAACAAGGGCTCTTCGCTCCCGAGACAATCTTCCTGCAACTGTGAATTTGTTTTTGTTATGGGAAACCAAAAGCAAATTTGGCAAAAGATAGATGAACACACCAATCAACAAAGGGATTTAACGTGGTTCGGCGGATCAGATCCAACCTACATCCACGGGCACAAAACGGGTGATATTCAATTACTGAAATACGCTGTTACTTGTTTACAGGTCTAATAAGTTATTTTCTCCCCTCTCCCAAGTATGCTCTCCCCTCCCATTTATACTAGCAAAGAGGCGGTTTCCCTTTCCCACAAGATTTCTTGGCTGAAACTACCTTCGCTTTCATCTTAATTATGTAAGAACACTGACTTATCATCTTATCCCATAAAAATAGGGTGATTTATCATCTTATCCCGTAAAATATGATGACTTATCACCTGAAACATATCTCTCCATCTGCTCGGTCTTCAAGAGGTCGGTCACAATGGTCCTCTGAACTGAGAATGCTGCCATCGATCTGATAATGACCGGTCATCCGAGCTTAAGCGGTCGGTCACCGATCATAAAGTGATCGGTCCCTTACAGTTGGCGCATGCAACATCGAATGGTCGGGTCGGCATTAATGGTCTCGATCAAGAATGGAGTTATCCTTTTACCTCTGCCGTGCTGCTTAAATACCATAGTGCTTGAAAATACCATCAACACCCTTAATTTAGCACATCTGTGAAATGATAATTAAATTTATATTTTATATATTTTTATTGTGATTTTTATTTCTTATGTAGATGAAATAATACTTTGGATACATAACTAGAAAAATGGATGTGACATTTAGATTTTGGAGGCCAGAAACTTAAAAGGGCGTTCTAATAGTGTACAATTTCGAAAATTCTAATTTTGCGCAATTTTCGTATTTTGGTCATAACCTTTTACTCCGATATCATATTGAAACGATTACAGTTCCAGATGAAAGAAGTCTCAAATATCTACAATGTTTCTGTTTATAAGATTTTCTAATTCTGAAGTTTTCAAGGCAAAAATTGATGTCAACTCCAAAGTGTGTTATATGTAATTATTAAAGACAAAAACAAGAAAAAAGAAAAAAAAATTATATATAGGTGGGAAATGACATCCACCCTTTCAATGAAATGTCATTTCCCACAAATCATACAATTTATAAATTTACAAATTACATGATACATGAAGGGGTGAGGGGTTCTGAACCCTGTACGGGCCAAATTTGGGCCAGGGGTAAAATTGACTTTTACCACCAAAGCCAGCCGCAAGACCTGGAGCCCAGAAGAAGATCCATGGGCTGCCTCACGAGCCCAAATTCATTAAAGACAGACAAACGGACACCAGTTACAAAGATTAGGAAGTGGATCCGAATTCATGACCGCCATCATGAAATCAACGGTTATGAGATCTAAAAGACCTGAAATTATTACATCACTGAAGAAGTCTCCACCGGGCAGAAGAGGAATCCTATAAAAGAGCAAGGCAAAGAATAAAAAAGGATCCGAAGACAACTCCTATCATCAGAGAATATCCAACAGTCCGCCCTCACGGCAATTGATCAGTGGTTTAGGTATCCTAACACCTGACTACAACTTTACGATTTCTCCAGGGGAACTGGTCACCGTGCTTAAGAAGATGGGGAATGAAGTACAGTGGCCTCTGCGCAGCAGAGACAATTCGACAAAAAAAGACACCAGGAAGTGGTGTGAGTTCCACAGGGACTACGGTCACACGACAGCGGAGTGCGTAGCCTTGAGATTAGAGGTTTTGGAGTTACTAAACAAAGGCTTCCTCAGGGACTTGCTAACAGATAAGGGAAATGCAACCATGTCACGAAGGGAGGAAAAAACCAACCAGGGAGAAGATCCTGTCCTACCACCCCCTATAAATAACACAGTCAACGTTATTTCAGGAGGTTCGGGAATCAGTGGAACAACTTACTCGGCTACCAAGCGACATACAAGGGCTCTGATCAATAATGTTTCTCATACTGCAACCTCTGTAGAGAAAGCCTTCACAGAATTGACCTTGGAGTTCCCAGACGATGAAAAATCTCACACCCTAAACCCGCACCATGATGCACTGGTCATTTCCTTGCAGGTGGCGAATTTCTTGGTCAAACGGGTGTTGATCGATACAGGTTCCTCGGCAAACGTAATTTTCGCAAGCGCCCTCGCCGACATGGGAACAGAGTTGGATAAAATCAATCGGCGGACGACAGTGTTGATCGGGTTCAGTGGGGAACAGAAGTTCACGATGGGAGAAATTTCACTTCCGGTATACGTTGCTGGAATCAACAAACTGACTACATTTCTAGTCATGGAATGCCCTTCCGCATACAACCTGATAATGGGGAGGCCCTGGATTCATGATATGAGAGCGGTTTCGTCAACCTACCATCAGGTGATGAAATTCCCTACTAAATGGGGGGTACAAGAAATCAGAGGCGACAGGTTGGCATCCATGAGCTGTTACCAGACCACTCTGAAAGCGAAGGACGAGTCAGCATAGCAATTACAGGTTGAACCTCGAGTTTCGGAGCCGACATTACCGAACATAGAGAAGCTCGACGAGGTTCAGATTCATCCACAGTTTGAAGATCACAAGGCGTTAATTGGCGCTGGACTAGATCCGAAATTCCGAGCCGACATCACAGAGTTTCTGAAGAGCCGACACGACAGTTTTGCATGGTCCCACAGAGATATGACAGGGATCGACCCAACGCTCATGACCCACGAATTGCATGTGGATCCAGAGTATGCCCCGTTAGGCAGAAAATAAGAAAATTTGCCCCAGAACGGAACCGGATCATCGACGAAGAAGTCCAGAAGTTATTAGAGAATGGGGCTATAAAAGAAGTCCAATTTCCGGAATGGCTCGCAAATGTCGTTGTGGTGAAGAAAAAGAACGGGAAATGGAGAGTTTGCATCGACTTCACAGATTTGAATAAGGCCTGTCCAAAGGATTCATTTCCACTTCCACACATAGATTCTATGGTCGACGCGACGGCGGGACATGAGTTATTAGTTTCATGGATGCATACTCAGGCTACAACCAGATCTTCATGCACCCGGGCGATCAAGAAAAGACAGCCTTCGTAACCAACAAGGGAATTTTCTGTTATAAAGTCATGCCCTTTGGCCTAAAGAACGCGGGAGCAACATATCAAAGACTCGTCAACAAGATGTTCGACGGCCAAATTGGGAAAACCATGGAAGTGTACATTGACGATATGCTGGTGAAGTCGATCAAATCGGAGCAGCACCTAAATCATCTGAAAGAAGCATTCGACATCATGGATATGTATGGAATGAAACTAAATCCAACTAAATGTGCTTTCGGTGTTGCTTCAGGAAAATTTTTGGGGTACGTGGTCACTCGGCGAGGGGTCGAAGCGAATCCGGAACAGATCAGATCGATCATCGACATCCCATCTCCTTCCAGCCCAAAAGATGTCATGAGACTAACTGGGAGAATCGCAGCTCTAAATAGGTTTATCTCCAAATCTACAGATAAGAGCTTTTTGTTCTTTTCAGCCTTGAAGAAAGGAAACAGCTTTGACTGGACACCCGCCTGTGAGGAAACACTGACAAAGCTCAAATTTTACCTCACCACACCACCTTTGCTGTCCAAACCACACGACTTGGAGAGACTTTTCCTATATTTGGGTGTTTCGGAGCAGGCGGTCAGTGGAGTCTTAGTAAGAGAAGAGGCAGGAGACCAACAACCAGTCTACTACGTGAGCAAAGCGCTGTTGGGTGCAGAGTCGCGTTACCCTTTGATGGAGATATTAGCCTTCGCCCTTATTACCGCAGCAAGAAAACTCAGACCCTACTTCCAGGGGCACCCGATCACGGTGTACACGACCTATCCTTTGAGAATGATATTTCATAAACCGGAAATGTCAGGACGGTTGATGAAGTGGGCAATCGAACTTCTCCACCCCTCGCTTTCCACAGGCGAACGGACAAGCCGAATCATCCAACAAAACGATCATGAACACCCTGAAGAAAAGGTTGGAGAAAGCTAAAGGAGCCTGGGCCGACGAACTGCCAGGAGTATTATGGTCATACAGGACAACGACGAGGTCTTCAACAGGCGAAACCCCTTTCGCATTAGCATTTGGAACGGAAGCCGTCATACCGACTGAAGAAGTTATTCCTTCAACACGCTACCAATATCTCGACGAAGAAAACAATCAACGACTGATGAATTTCAATCTCGACACGATTGAAGAAGCAAGAGATCGAGCTTCCATTCGACTGGCAGCATATCAACAGAGAATGGCCAGATACTTCGACAAAAACGTTAGAAGTAGGAATTTCAAGGCTGGAGATTGGGTCTTACGGAGAGTGTTCCAGAACACCAAGGAAGTAGGCGACGGGAAATTGGGTCCGAATTGGGAAGGCCCTTACCTCGTCACGAAAGTCGTTGGGAAATGTGCATACAAGCTACAGAATTTAGAAGGGGTTCTCGTACGCAATAGTTGGAACGCAATGCATCTCAAGCGATTTAACCGGTAACCCTTATGTTTTTTATTTGTTTGTTTGTTTCCAATTATATGTTCAGTTAGTTATTTTGTTAAGATTGAATAAAGGAATCAGCAGTAGTCATTCGAATAAAAGCAAAGTTTGTCACATTAACATATCAACCGACTTTTACAAACACATCACAATATCGTTCTCATAATCCCATACGACATAAACAACACATACAAAATGTGATCACAGTTTTCCTGACAAAATCATCGACTTAATTTCATACGACATTTTAATGCTAATTTTAGACCTGAACAACCTAGACATTGTCTGGTGCTTCATCGATAGCCGCAGGAAGACTGGCGGGCGCATCACCTTGGGTTTTAGTAGCTTCCTCCATGACTTCTTCCCCCTCCACATTTCTTCCGACTTCTTCCGTTTCGGCAGCGACAAGTCTGTCTGTTTCTGCCCCATTCTTCTTTGATTCAACCTCCAATCCTTTCTCTTCGGAAGCATCATCTGTCGAAGAAGAGATCCCGGCCTCGCGCCTCTCATACTCTCTAATCCACTTCTCAGGTTTCCAGTCGACATGTTTCCCAGCCAAGAAATCCCTCATTAAGTCACACCTGTTTCTCATCATGGAATCAATGGCGATATCCTCCATTTGCTCTAACAATAGCTCATTCTCTTTCTTCACATTTTTGAAACCTTCTTTGTAGCGGTCGATTGTCAATTCAGCAGTTTCCTTCTCCAATTGCAACGCAGCCCTAACTTCCTTCAATTCTTTCTCAAGAGCTCTTTCATTCCTTTGAGAAGCAATGATTCCAGACTTCAACTCTGACGATTCCTTCCTCATCACCGACAGCGACTTCTCCAGCTCCTTTGTCCTTCTTTGATTAGATTCCACATTTTTTCACATGAATAGACTGCATTCCGGTGCCTACGACAGCCGAGTATATTTTAAAAAAAAAAGGAAAAAGAATAATAATATTACTATAATAGTAATTGAGGTTGCTACTTACTTGATAATTCAGTGTGATGGCTTTTTTCATGACCTCCGTGGGACCAATCTGTGCCAATCTTACTTCATCCCCCTCGAGGAGAAGTCCCCCTACGAATGAATCGATACTTGAAGGATCAGATATAGCAGTCGACTCCCGTGGAACCTTTAAGGTGAGATTATCAGAATCATCTTCCTCCTCGACCTCGGGAACAAACCTCCTCTTTTTCCCCGCAGAAATCGTCGCGGTCGACTTCACCTTCTCCGCTTCAATTTCTCTTTGTTGAGACCCAGCCTCTTTTTCAGCATCCGACTCTTTCTTCTTCAATTTCCTTGATTTTTCCGGCTCTTCATTTGATCAAGTGAAGCTACGGTGAAAGGCCCAGTCATCATTTCCTCTGCGCATAAAAATTCCTCGGATTTTAAGGGCTCTCGATATCTATTTCCCCCATATAACTTTTGACACGACCATCTACTATTTATCACGGACAAAACGTCGTTACATAAGGCCAGAACTTTACCTTCTCGGTGAAAGATTTCTTTCCACAGTGGAGTCGACCTTAACCTCTTTTCCGTTAAAATTGTTTTGCAATCCCTTTTTTCGACCGGCAGTGACAAGATGGCTTTGGTATTGGAGGTTGTACGTGCAGTCTTGACGAATGACTTGTTCCGTAGAGGACCTGCAACAATAAGATCATGATTACTCAAAGACAAATGAACGACTCAAAGATTGAAGAAAAGCGAGAGCTCGTTACTCACTCGACAACCACCAAAACTCCGGGATTCGACCAACCCCGGCCGATCCAAATATACCCTCACCCTTCACAAAGAAATAATAAGACTGCCAATTTCCCCTATCATTAGTTGGCAATCCAGTGACTAGATGCGTCTTTCTTTGACGAAGAATCAATGTATACCTTCCCTTCTCCTTCAAATGTTCCTTCAGATAGTACGTCTCTAAAACGTCCTTCACCTCGAAGAGTACCCCCAGTTCAAAGGCTAAACATTCAATCGACAATAAGATCCTCCATGCATTCGGCATCAGCTGTGAAGGAGCTACTCGGAAATGATCCAAAACCTCCCAAACCAATCTCGGAATGGGAAACCTCAGACCTATAAAAAATGGACGCACATGATGAGTGATAATTCGGTTGTAGTTGGATTTTGATCTGCTGGGTTGAGAGAAAATGGTGAGACCTATGAAGAAGGAGGATTGCTCTGTGCGTGGTGGCTGCTGGCTTTAGGCTTGTAATCAAATCCAGCGTCGCGACGCTGAAATTTTGAGGGATTTTTTTTTTTTTTAATAAAACCATGTCTTGTGACGGATAAATCCATAGGGACGCGTCTCAAAAGATGTCTCCTTACTTGGCCGTCGCCTGGATCAACTTTGTATCTTCGTGATTTTGTCAAATTTTATTTTGTGAAAATCCCGCTTGTACTGGTTTGCTTTGTCCTGATAAATTCCATTTTTATTTTTCCTGCAAAACTCACACACAAAATTAAAAAGTTCACACAAAATATGAAAACAAAATACAACAAAATTGCATGGGTTGCCTCCCTGCTAGCGCTAAATTTTTCGTCTTCAGCCAGACGTGACTGAAATTCATCTGTTAAGGAGGTTTCAATGTCGTTTTAGATGTCCGATCAAAAACAATCCCGTGAGCGTTGCTTTTTAAGGGTCTCTTCCAACGGTAAGGTGGCAAAAAGAGTTTTGTCTCATTCAGTGCTCGTGTCACCTTTTTTATTCTTGTTACTCCAGTGGTTCCTGCAAAGAAAGAAAGAAAATCAGGAGGTCTTATATGGTGCTTGACTTGGAACGGAAGTTCCATTCTGTCAAGCTTCTGGGTGATATCTTTGATTTCTACTCCCCAAAACAGCGATGTTTCTCCTGAATGCTCTGGATCTTTATTAAGGTCAGACATTTGCTCCTCCATTTGCTCTGTTTCTTGCTCCACCTTTTCTTCACAGATGTATTGTAGAATTTTTGTATTCAGCTCTTCATCTGTCATCTGTGAAATACATGCTTCAAAATTGTCAACCTGAGGATATAAAGAAATGTCAGATTTTAGGTCTTCATCCTCTGATATGACTGGAATGGTTGGCTCATGTAGATCTTCATCAAACATCATGGTAAAGCATGCTCCAAGATCTTCATTTTGAGGATTGAAAGTTTGATCCTCCGTTGTTGGTGCAGTTGGTACAAATATATCAGCTTCATCCTCGTCAGAATCTGAATAATAAAAGTCAAATTGAGACTTTACCGGTTCGGGCTCCTGAACTGATACCTCTAGTTGTTGATACTGCTCAGCCTCCTCCTCTGTTGAAGTGTCTTTGTGGATTTCTGGGTACTTGAAGGCTTCATCAGTGTCATCTGAAACTGGTTCTTGAGGTATGTAGTTCTCGTTTTCTGTTAATTGTCTCATTTGATCTGTCATCCTCTGAATGAATTCTGATTGTCTCTGAATACTTTCAAGTTGCTTCAGGCTTGTTTCAAGCATTGTATCCAACTTTTCGTCTCGTTTCTTGGAAAACTTTTTTAGCATATCAATCAATTGTTCTTCCTCTGATGGTTCTGGTTTTTGTTGAGGATAGTAGGTGGATGGTGGATAAGATGGAAAGTATGATGGTTCTGGCATCCAGTGATAATTGTTGGACTGGACAACAGGCCTCAGAAAACCGGACTGTTGCTCCCAGATGTGGGGTGTATCTTCTTGTAAAGCTCGTAATCTTTCAATCTCCAAATAATGTTCCATTTTTCAATCACCTGAAAATACAATAAAGAAATAAAAATTACAGAAGAAAATTAGATATAAGTAAATTAGATAGCTTCAAAATTAACAACTCAAGAAATATAAGTCCCCGGCAACGGCGCCAAAAACTTGACCGGCGTAAACACACACGTATAACGCAAGCGCACATATCGTTCAAGTAGTATAAAAATATCGATCCCACGAGGACTTAATTCCTACTATTGTTATTAATTATTGAATCTATTTATTTACAGATATCTAATTAAATGAAGAAGAGAATGATTGTTTGATTGGTTGAAAGTGGTTTTACAAAATAAATAAATAAATAAAAAGACAAAAGAAAATACTAAGGAAAATAACAAAAGACACAAAGATCTAGGGTCGTGAGTCATTCTAATATCATTTAAAAATGAAGTGGTTATTTTATGTTTGTGTAATAAATCAGTTTACTAACCTGGAACACTAAATTATGCAAAAGCCTCTGTCGATGGTCAGACGCAAATACCCAGTTTAACCCAATTGAACCATATGTCTATGTCAACCAAATTATCTGGATTCATTAAGTTTAAGTTCCAATTATGGCTACCCCCGCCCGACAGGTATATTCCTATCCTGTAAGGAAATCTTTTAAAGGGTTATCTATCCTCAAGGAAGATCGTGGGCTATTAAGTCTAAGGCTGAAACCTAAAATCCCTATGTCTAGTTCATTTTAGATTTACCACATCAATCTTATTGGTGATCAGACAACAAGAAGCATTAAGCTTAAGACTTAATAATAAACCTTTAAATTACCCAAACTATAAAATAACCCCTTATAAACCGGTGATATTAGAATTCATCACAACCCCAGATAACTAACACATAACTAGGGCTAGTAACAACTTAAAAGTAAAAGACATAAAGTAAAAATACTGAAAAGTAAAAGACATAAAGTAAAACTGAAAAGTAAAATAAAATAAAATGCTAAGGTAAAAGGAATTACTTTTACTAATACTAATTTAGATATCTCCCATAAAATAATATATAAACTTGTGATAATAATACCAACCGACCATATAGGCGGTATCCTGATTAACTCAAATTAAGTCCAACCAGCCATAAAGGCGGAACCAAAATTAAATTGCCAACCGACCAATCTGGCGGTATCCTTTATTAGTCAGGTTTAAACCAGATTAAAATGAATTACCAACCGACCAATCTGGCGGTATCCTTTTTAAGTCAATATTTTAAATAGTGAATATATTATTTTTAGGGAGATTAATCTAAATAGTAACAGTAAAAGAATTACCTTTCACCCTAGCTGGAGAAGTTACCTCCTCATGGTAAATAGTAAAATGTAAAAAGTAAAAAGTAAAAAGTAAAAATAAAATTACTATTATTACAAAAAGTAATTAAAATTATTTACAAAACTAAAAACTAAAAAAAAAAAAAAAACTAAAAACTAAAGAATCTAGAGAGAGAAGCTCTCTCTTTAGAAGGAATTGAAGAGAGAGGAAGGTGCCTGAAATCTGAAATTTCGCGCTCTATTTATAGGAAAATTTTTCACTGTTCGGGCGTCGCGACGCCAAGGACCTCAGCGTCGCGACGCTGGATTTGTCGACGTGGCACGATCTGGTTCGCTGGTTTGAAGATTCTGGATAAGATGATAAGGTGACACACGTGGCAGAGTGGTTGGGCTTCAATTATTGTGACACGTGGCGACTTCTGATTGGTCGCTGAGATTCTTATCCGCCACGTGTCAGATAAGGATATGATACTCAATTATTGATGCTGACGTGGTGCTGACGTGGCGGTGACGTGGCGATGACGTGGCGACACGTGGGAAAGAGACTGTCGGCACCTTGGAATTGCGACACGTGGCGACACGTGTCACGCTGTGATTGGCTGATGCTGACATGGCAAGTTGACTTGGTTGACCTTCTGACGTGGTGGATGACGTGGCGTGACACATGGCGAAGTTGACTTTTTGACCGATGACATGGCTGATGACGAGGCGACACGTGTCAACTCTGAGTGTCGGCAGCATATGATGATGACACGTGGCACGGCGCACGTTAGCAGATCGGCTGTGATGGTGACACGTGGCACGGCGCATTTTAGCAAAGTCAAACTTTTCTCAGATTCTGATTTGTGGACCCGGCGCACTTTAGCACTGTTCGGCGTATTTTAGACGTCGCGACGCGGAAGTCTGGGCGTCGCGACGCGCAGAAGACCAAAATATCCCTGTTGACGCATTTTTGTCCGTTTTTGCCCCAAATTGCCTCCAATGCTTTCCAAACTTTATTTTATCTACAAAATAACACAAAACATATTAAAACGTTCACAAAACTCAAAAAACTATACAAAATATTAGATTAAATGAGTGGGAAATAGTGATATAAATATCACTCATCAGCACATAGAATCCCATCCACCCAGGAACCCGATAATCAATTCTTTCGTTCGACAAAGGCACCCGGAGTTCCAAAGTGTTAGGGAACCTATACATACAGCTAAGTTCTCTCAATACTTTCCCAGTCATTCGACTTGCAGGATTCTTGATAATAAGTTGGTAGGCTCACTCGTACAAGGTAATTCGCTCGACTCCCAAATTGCGGGCAAAGACCTCAAAGGAATAGCCTCGGCAGGGATTACTGGTGGAGAAGGCATAGCTAAAGTAACAGCACCACTTTCGATAAAATCTTGATACGACTTATTTCCACACTCTACTAACTCCTTACTTTCACTTGATTATCCCTCGGTTTCACTTGATGATTCGACATATTTATCGATCTTGGCACCTAAGCTGCCTAAAGATTCACTACTCGACATATTCCAGACGACAAGCATTAAACAACTAAAACCTCTAAGTAGCCCACCTCCTAAAGATCAAAACCCACAAACATAAATTGAAAACTAATCACACAGACCAGGAGATCAAACAGCTTAACTTTTCTAAGAACAGCTTGAGTATTCAATATGAATGTTTAAAGGAATGAAGAACAAGAAGAAGATTTCGAAGAATACCTCGAGAACTCTTGAGAGCACACCTTTTACTCGACTTCCGGATAAGGCGAAATGAAACAACCAAGGTTCCTTTATACATGCAACCTAAAAATCTGGCGCAAGATTCCAGCCCGCCCAATGGACGCCTCGTAACTCGCATTAGGTCTTGCAGCATCAGATGACACGTGTGCAAAGCCAGAACCATTTTCAAACGGGAATTGTCGAATAGAATATCAGTGCCATCAAACATTTACAACAAACTCAACAAAGTATCTCCTCGATATTTGGCACGACGCCCAATGAAATTTAAGAACCATGAATAGCGAACAGTCATACGACAAAGTCGAGTGATATTATTCCTGAACCACCACCTGGTTCAGTCGACCAGGGGACATCCCCCACATGATTCACGCAATCATTGAATCATGGAGTATTCTCGACTCATACGACAAGACGAGTAATACTATTCCTGAACCACCACCTGGTTCAGTCGACCAGGGGACATCCCCCACATGATTCACTCAGTCTAAGAATCATTGAGTATTCTCGACTCATACGACAAGTCGAGTAATATTATTCCTGAACCACCACCTGGTTCAGTCGACTAGGGGACATCCCCCACATGATTCACGCAATCATTGAATCATGGAGTATTCTCGACTCATACGACAAGACGAGTAATACTATTCCTGAACCACCACCTGGTTCAGTCGACCAGGGGACATCCCCCACATGATTCATGCAATCATGGAATCATGGAATATTATCGACTCGTACGACATGTCGAGTAATTCCTGAACCACCACCTGGTTCAGTCGACCAGGGGACATCCCCCACATGATTCACTCAGACTAAGAATCATTGAGTATTCTCGACTCATACGACAAGTCGAGTAATATTATTCTTGAACCACCATCTGGTTCAGTCGACCAGGGGACATCCCCCACATGATTCACGCAATCATGGAATCATGGAGTATTCTCGACTCATACGACAAGTCGAGTAATATTATTCCTGAACCACCACCTGGTTCAGTCGACCAGGGGACATCCCCCACATGATTCACGCAATCATGGAATCATGGAGTATTCTCGACTCATACGACAAGTCGAGTAATATTATTCCTGAACCACCACCTGGTTCAGTCGACCAGGGGACATCCCCCTCATGATTCATGCAATCATGGAATCATGGAATATTATCGACTCGTACGATATGTCGAGTAATTCCTGAACCACCACCTGGTTCAGTCGACCAGGGGACATCCCCCACATGATTCACTCAGTCTAAGAATCATTGAGTATTCTCGACTCATACGACAAGTCGAGTAATATTATTCCTGAACCACCATCTGGTTCAGTCGACCAGGGGACATCCCCCACATGATTCACGCAATCATGGAATCATGGAGTATTCTCGACTCATACGACAAGTCGAGTAATATTATTCCTGAACCACCACCTGGTTCAGTCGACCAGGGGACATCCCCACATGATTCACGCAATCATGGAATCATGGAGTATTCTCGACTCATACGACAAGTCGAGTAATATTATTCCTGAACCACCACCTGGTTCAGTCGACCAGGGGACATCCCCCTCATGATTCATGGAATCATGGAATCATGGAATATTATCGACTCGTACGATATGTCGAGTAATTCCTGAACCACCACCTGGTTCAGTCGACCAGGGGACATCCCCCACATGATTCACTCAGTCTAAGAATCATGAAGCATTCATGACTCATACGACAAGTCGAGTAATATTATTCCTGAACCACCACCTGGTTCAGTCGACCAGGGGACATCCCCCACATGATTCACTCAGTCTAAGAATCATGAAGCATTCACGACTCATACGACAAGTCGAGTAATATTATTCTGAACCACCACCTGGTTCAGTCGACCAGGGGACATCCCCTACATGATTCATGCCAAGTCATAGAATCATGAAATCCGTACGACACATTCAACATGTCGAATGCGATCCTGAGCCAACTGGCTCGAGTCGACCTAGGAACATCCCTGATGACTCTTGTCGAGTCAAATACAGTCATACTCAACACCTATGTCATGTCGAATACGATCCTGAGCCAACTGGCTCGAGTCGACCTAGGAACATCCCTGATGACTCTTGTCGAGTCAAATACAGTCATACTCAACACCTATGTCATGTCGAATGCGATCCTGAGCCAACTGGCTCGAGTCAACCTAGGAACATCCCTGATGACTCTTGTCGAGTCAAAAACAGTCATACTCAACACCTACGTCATGTCGAATGCGATCCTGAGCCAACTGGCTAGAATCGACCTAGAGACCCCTGATGACTCGTGTCGAGTCAAAAACAATCGAAAACACACTCAACACTTACGACATGTCAAGTGTGGTCCTTAGCCATCGTCTGGTTCAAGTCGACCAATGGACATCCCTGGCGTCTCATGTCAAATCAAATATAATCGGTGAATTTACTCACCACATACGACAAAGATGAGTAGATCTAAAAACCTTCCATCGCCAAAATCAGGGGAGTAATCATACAAACCTCGACACATTCGACAGATGATACTCTCAAAGTCAGGGACAATCCAGACTTAGAGAGTAGGGGACAAACTGTACGGGCCAAATTTGGGCCAGGGGTAAAATCGACTTTTACCACCAAAGCCAGCCGCAAGACCTGGAGCCCAGAAGAAGATCCATGGGCCGCCTCACGAGCCCAAATTCATTAAAGACAGACAAAACGGACACCAGTTACAAAGATCAGGAAGTGGATCCGAATTCATGACCGCCATCATGAAATCAACGGTTATGAGATCTAAAAGACCTGAAATTATTACATCACTGAAGAAGTCTCCAACGGGCAGAAGAGGAATCCTATAAAAGAGCAAGGCAAAGAATAAAAAAGGATCCGAAGACAACTCCTATCATCAGAGAATATCCAACAGTCCCGCCCTCATGGCAATTGATCAGTGGTTTAGGTATCCTAACACCTGAATCCTTTCTACTTAGATTCTCTCATTCTTTGGCTAACTTGAGCGTCGGAGAGCCTACGGTTTCCATCACACCGGTGGGCAGTAACCACCTCTTTTGCTCTATTCTTATTTTGCAGGTTCGCTTGTGCCCCCCTACTCATTCTCAATTGTGGACCTCGACCGAAATCAGGATCTACAAACCCTCTTCTATAAATAGAGGTGCTCAGCAACTTAGAAAATCAGTCTTCTCTGAAAATTTGTAGAATTATAACTCTTGTGTGTTTTATTTTTTAAGATTTCTTATAATTTTTTTTCCTTTCAGTAATAAAATTCATGAGTAGCTAATTTCATCCTGTTGGGGTAAAAAGTGAAGTTTTTAATATGAGAATATAGATTAATCTCACTTATATTATAATATATGATTTGTAATCTAAAAATTAATATTAATCTAAATATGGATTAATTATTGACAAATTTTGTTATCGCCTATGACTGGTTTCTATTTATTTGGCATAACTAAGTACCTGACTGGACTTGTTATAGAGAAATGTTATCACCGCCTTTATGGCTGGTTTTATATGTTTTGGCATAATTAATTCATGAAATAAATTAATTGGGTAATAATGACAATTTATATATTATAAAAAGTAAGATTTCTCTAAATTTGAAATATTAAAAGTGGATCATCTAATCACAATATTTTATTTTATTGTTGCAGTTTATTTTAAAATTATCGTTCACTTCAAACAAGTCACTCTTTTTATTTTCACTTGAATTATTATTTTATTAAATCTATTCAATTTGGATCGATCTCGGACTTATTGGATAAGTTTTTTATATAAATTTTTGTAATACTTGTAAATTCTATTCAGGTAATACTATAGAATAAATTTTTTCTATAAGAGAATTACAACAACAATGGCTGTGATAACGAGGCTTTAAGAGGAGAAGGCAGCAATGCAAATGGAAGCTTTGCAATACCGGGCTGAATATGATCAGTAAGCCTTAAAACTTCTGACACTGATGCATTATTAAAACTCCACGGAAAGAGAGGGCATAAAACCTAAAGACATGCATCATCATCATACACACATCTTATGAATAACTTGTTATATATAGAATGTTACTATAAAATTCAAATCTCCATAAAACCAAAAAAATCCCAGAAAATGAAAATGGAGATTAAATTACATTAAAAACGAAGTATTATTACCTGTCTGATTCTATGTAAGTATAATATTCACACAGCTTAGAACTCAAACAACAGGGCCTTCTTATACTTTTCGTTAGCATTTGAAGGAAAATTCGATTGGTTAATGGCTTTCAGAAACCCCATCCGCAAGTACACTGCTGAATTAACACCATTCACATAAGAGAATAATAATTTAAAGACAACAATGTTAACAGCAAATCCGTTGTAGTCTAGTCGGTTAGGATATTCGGCTCTCACCCGAAAGACCCGGGTTCAATTCCCGGCAACGGAAATTCAATTTTTAAATTTGCACCATAATCCTTTTTTTTTTTCCACTTTAAATTTAATTACGTGTCAACAGGGCTTAAACCCCGTGGAAATAAACAATAATGAAAAGCTCCCCATTCAAAGGATAATCGTGTAATTTCAAAACCACAAAAAAATTATAATAATAATAAACAAGTGCCACATCATCAATTCACTTATGGTGCTTTTACGTACTCGTAATCGGAATGAGATGTAATCGGAATGAAATGGAATCGGAATGAGCTGAAATGGGAATGATAAATCGGAATCAGGATAAGTTGTTTACTTAACTGTAGGAATCAGAATGAAACAATATTACCATTGATGTGTTTACTTTGTCCAGTAATCGGAATGAATTGTTAAAAAGTTACAAAAATACCCATAGTTATAATTATATATTAATTTATTATATATTAATTATTATTAATTTTTGATGTATTAAATTACTAAATGTTAAATTATTATTTTATTAAAATATTAAAATATTATTTTATTATTAATTATTGATTAATAGTTTTTATTTATTATTTATTATTTAAGTATTAATAATTATTAATGTATTAAATTACTAAATATTAAATTATTCTTTTATTAAATTATTCTTTTATTAAAATATTAAAATATTATTAGTTTTATTTATTATTTATAAATTAAGTATTACTTTATTAATTAATTAAATTATTATTTTATTAAAATAGTAAATATTATTTTTTTTATTATTGATTAATTATTAATTATTAATACATTTTATTTATTATTAATAAATTAATATTAATTA
Organism: Zanthoxylum bungeanum; assembly: GCA_019454045.1. NCBI lineage: Eukaryota > Viridiplantae > Streptophyta > Magnoliopsida > Sapindales > Rutaceae > Zanthoxylum > Zanthoxylum bungeanum. The sequence goes on from SKCR01024305.1 coordinate 156,195, forward strand.
ATTATTTTAGGATAATATTGTAATTTCCAATCAATAATGGGAATGAGAATCTCATTCCCATGGGGGTGGTGGGAATGTGATTCCTAAGGGTGGCAGTTTAGCCCGCGGCCCGGCCCAGCCCGGGGTGGAAAAAGCCCGGGTCGGGCCTTAAAATGAAAGCCGGGCTCGGGCCCGGGCCAAATTTTTTAAAAAAAAAACATATATATATATATATATATATATATGCTTTCCTATTTTGGCCCGGGCCCGGCCCGGCCCGGGCCAAAATTTAAAAAAAGAAACATATATATATATATATATATATATATATTTAATATGTTTGTATCATTTTTATTTATTTTTAACATTTAAATTATTAATTTATCAATGAAACTTGTGATTTATTTATAAATTGTCTTTGTATATAGTGTAAATATATTTTATATTTATATATTTTTAAATTTAAATTTTTTTTTTTAAAATTCTGGCCCCAAGCCCGGGCTTTTTTTTGGTTGGCCGGACTCGGGCCGGGCTTGCAAAAGCCCGGCCGGGCCCGACCCATTGCCACCCTTAGTGATTCCTATTCCCCATTCCCAAAGTTGTGGGCCCCACTCTCATTCTCATTCCCATTTTTATTCAATTTTATGAAGTAAACAACCTTATTGGAAATGTTTCACATTCCTCCATTCTCATTGCCCTTAAATAAACACACCATTAAACCATCATGACAAAATATGAAGAACCGTTGGATCATCATCTAATGAACCACTCCTGGCCGTCGATTTCCTCGGATCAAGAAATTGTTAGGCCCCCTCATAAATCCCTCTCAAAATTCTCTCTTTCAAGTTTGATACCATAAATCATTTGTTATTAGTTGTTGAGTCGAAGCTGGCTGGGAACGAATGACTCACTGAGTGAGTTTTTGTTTTTATTTAATTTTTATTTAGCAAAAGACATTGGTGTGAAAATCTTAAGAAAAAATCGCAGATGGGGAGGTTAATATGCACATGTATGAGTGAAGCGTAGTTTACCGTTATGTTATGACGTCGGCGACCGGGACATAGTTGAGCTCGCAGTTAGTAGAGAGTATGAATTAGTTCATGGGGAACTAATCGGAGAAAAAAAGAGTCGTCACCTAGTATCAGACACTGGTCATGATTTAAGGTCGCACTACACCCCTCACAAGGTCCGACCTTAAACTTGTTTGAGTTCGAAATTGTCCCTTATTAATACCAATATAATATACACGCTTAAAAGAGGATCCACATGTTTTATAATGTAGTACATTCGATGACAATTTATATATCACACATTGCAATCATAATAATCAAAAACAGAATTCAAACATATCATTCAGTGGCCTTCGTGGAAGCCTGGCCGAATATGGCCACCGTCGGCCGAATATAAATCAATAAATTATATGTCTAGCCGGACTGGATAGAAGTCTAGTCGGATATGCTGTAAAAGACAGAAACACAGAATCATGCATGTAACAAATAACTGAGATGTGACATGCTTAAAACCAGTGATATGTTGAGGTTGTGCATTACACCATAATAAAGAGATTATAATGACAACATGAAATAATCAGTATTGATAAAGCAATAAGAAAAAGGGATGCGCACATCTGTTTTCAAGTGGTACGTGGAGTTGTATCCCAAGTGCAAACCATAATACCGACCATTCGGAATCGGCAATGAAATTTACGTATAAGTTTCCATCTTATATACCATATGGAATCAAGACGTTGCCAGATTTTGCCAGTTTATACGGCCGGAATTAATTTATGACAGATGCGTGTTCGGCCGGACATTAAGATGTTCGGCCAGAGATATTGTGTCAAAACAGTAGTTGCGGAATCAAAGTTTAAGGGCTCTCAGGTCTTACCTTATGTGTAATTCGGCTCCGAGAACACGTCTGTGAGTTTTAGTTGATTGTTAGATTTGTTTATTGGAGAAGGATTTAGGGAGTTTTAGAGCTTCTGTCTGGCTGCTATGTGTGTGTGTTTTTCTCTGATTTTTGGTGAAGGATCAATCATATGTCTCAAAATTCCTCCATGTTGGTGTGGAATTCATCCATTTTTATAGCAATAAGTTTTTTATTTGAAGAAATGAATAATCTTTTTAATAAGGAAATAATAAATATGGAAGATGGTAACAAGGAAAAAAAATAATTAGGGAAACTCGATGTGAAGGAAAGAATTTGAGTTTATGGAAGTTGGCTAAGAAGGATAGAGAGACCGACTCCTTCTGCAAAACTTAAAATGTGACACATATCCGACCTGACTTAGGTCATGTTCGGTCGAATGTGATGGTTATATCTGGCCAGATGTGATGGTTTATATCCGTCCAGATGTAGATAGTTCTTCTCCAATATTTAGACCTTACAACCTTCCTAAATCTTCATGCGGTGTCCCTATTATGGGAGTCATTTTCGGGCCATACAAAAATGCAATACCTATAGCTCCCAACGCTGCCTACATATCCTCATATACAACAACACAAAGATTTCACCTTTGAAATGCTTCTCTCATAAGATTGTCTTAGGAGATTGTCTCGGGAGCGAATAGCCCTTATTGCCCTCTCAAGTCTGATTGCGTCCCTCTCGGTCTCCAACTCAGCTTTCTTTATCTTAAGCTCGTCATGGACCCGTGCCATTTCTTCATCTTTGGCCCTCAGTTTGGATTCAACGATGCGCACTTCCACCTTTAGAATCTTGTTGTCGACCTGGGCAGCCTCCAAGTCCTTCTTGGCAGCCTCAGCGTTTTTCCTCTCCAGAGAGGCGGCGGCCCTGAGAGATTTATTTGTTGAATGAGCCTTGATCGCGGCCAGTTCCAGGTTTTTTATCATTTCGTCTTTATTAGCCAGCTCGACCTCCATTTCAGTAAAGCGGTTCTGAAGCCTCTGGGCTTGGCCACCCTCGGATAGAAGGCTCAGGATGAGATCCTTGTTCTTGGCCGCCACATGGTCGCCTGCCGAGGAGAAATAGAAAATCAGAAATCAGATTAAGTCATGGACTCATAATGGGAATGGGGGAAGTGTGGCTACCTTGGCCATATGGGAGCACAACCCCGTAACCACATCCCCGGGAGAGAGATCTTCGTATCTCAGAATCTTCGCCGGAGGGACCGCTTCAGCCAGTTCGTTGATCGTCGGCACCAGGTGAGAAGTGGCCTCCCTGATGTTCTGACCGAGGTCTTCTACGCCAAGAATCACTGCGCCTTTCCACTTGCTGGAAGTGCCCTCCAGCGTTTTCTTCTCTTTCCGAACTGGCTGTTTTTTGCTCAGGGCCTATTCCTCCTCCATCTCCCGAGTCAACTCGGTTTCCTCTGCCCCGATCAGAAGTCTCATTTTTCTAGTAGGTTTTGGGGGGCTGGCAGGTCGGGTAGTGACTGTTGGCAATGCCCTGGAGGGGGGAGATAAACGTTGGGTAGCCGGCGGGGCTGCCTCTTCAGTCACCTTTTCGGTCTCGGCAGTTGCTGGCCGTTTCCGAGAGGGCCCGGCTCCAATATGGCCGGTTTTCTTTGTTGCACCGGTCAATTGATCAAGGTATTTTGGCCTCTTCAACATTCCTGCAAAAGGCAAAGGCAAAAAAGTGGTCAGTCCAGAATCTGAATAATTTCAATTCATCATCATGCTAAGCAAACAAGGGGATTGGTTAGAGGGTTAGTAAGAATCTACCTATCCGCCCTGGGACCTTCGGAGGAGCAGTCCGAATGAGGCCCGACTCAACAAAGGCCGCATCATTAACCAATTGCTTCCAATGGTCGGCATATCCCCGAGCCCACCGTATCCGCACCCGGACCAGATGAGAGACCTTGGGAGCGTCCCTCCAACAAGCTGGGAGGAGTCAATGAAGTTAGAATCCTATCACAGAATTAAAGAGCAGGAACACTAAGGGTTAGATTCCTAACCTCCCGCTCTAAAGATGTCTGGGACTGAAGTCTCCTCTTCATATGTTGTCAGGACCCGACCCCAATCTTCCGTGGCCCAGAACCATAAATCTTTGAAGTTTTTGTTGGAGTCGGGGAGTTTTCCGACGATGTTTGACGACTCGGCGTAGGCAGAAAGGTAGTACCAACCATGGTGCGTTCTTGTGTTATACTTCAACCGATACAACCTATTCACTTCGTCAAGAGTAGGTTCACCGAGGCCCGCCCGATGCCAAATCACATATAGCCCGGCCAAGATCCTCCAACTATTCAGGCTTAATTGGCAAGGGGCGATCTCCATCTCGGCCAACAACCAGGCGAAATAAGGTTGAATTGACAGCCGGAGTCCACACTCGAAGAAGGCCGGAAGAAGAGCCACCGAACCTTCATCAGGTTGACTGGCACGATCAAGTGGACGAGGGACTTCGAGGGCAATATCTATCGGAATATCATAGCATTGCCGGAGCAGTGTTAGATCATCTTCGGTTATCTTGGAGGGCCGATTCATATCCAAAGCCGAGCAGTCAAATTCACCAGGCTCTGGGTCCTTCCGTGGAATTCTATGACGGTATGTGTCTTCTTCAATTTCGGAAGGTGTGGGGGTAGTGTCAAGGTTCTCTATGCTTGGTGCCCCCGAGCTCGAGGAGAGCTCTATGGCAGAGGGATTCGAAGGTTTAGCAGGGTTTGCCGTGGAAGACTCATTGTCAGACATCCCTGACATCCGAAATGGGAAAAAAAGGTCAGTCTATAGCTAATTTTTAAACTACCGGGGGCTTCGCAGTTACCCTGAGATTCCAGAAAACTAAGCCTTCGGGTTCTAAGTGCCCTAACAACATCCATCAAACCATAAATCTCTCCCTAGCAACATCGAGCAAGACACAGAACCCAGAACACCCGAAGTCTCCTTAATTTATTACCCATCATCCCAAAAATCCAGACATACTCCACCATACACACACAAAAAAGAAGAAGAAAACGAACAGCAAGCATAAATCCAAGGAGGTCGTTCAGAAACTTACTTGATTCTTTTTGAAGGCTGGAAGAATGCTTTGAGAGCTTTGGTCGTACTAATCGGACGGGTTGCAGTTGGAAATATGAGAGTTTTTGCAGTTGATAAAGTTCAAATATTTTCCAAACAGACGCAAGGTGATCACTTCATCTTCTTACAGTCACTTCGGAGCATTTGTGACCGTTAGATCAAGAAAGGGCCCCGGATGTGCGCCATGTGTCGATTTCGGAAGCAATCTGTCAGAGTTGAATGAACGACTGAGATCAGACGTATATTTGTGTCAGCTGTGAATGGTTGATTTTGTTTGCTTTTGGCGGGAAGTCGACTGATGTTTGACAAGTGTCAGACTCGGGTTAAACCCTAGAGATGATTTGATGGGCATTTAAATGCATGTGACGGTTGCGTGTCTCAAGAAAGTTCCAGAAGGGCAGCAAAAAGATTTTGTTTTGGCGAGAAAAGAAATCAGATCGAGCATCTTAGTTGTACCGAGGACATGGTGGTGACAGACTAATAAACTTCTCCTCACATGGTGGTGACAGACCACTTTATCGCTTATGATCAAATATTCAATATATTTGACCAAATTGCCATCCATATGGTCATCCATTATATTTGAAACATGAAAGTAGGTCTTTAAAAAAATTACAAACTATAACCCTTATTTTGATTTTGTTAAAGCTGAGGGATCAAATGTTATTATTCTCATAAAATATCATTTTGCGCGCGAATGACAGTCATACTTCTAAGAAAGTGGTTCGAATGACAGCTTTGCCAGTGTTAGTTAGTACTATTTTTATATCTAGGAAGCAGATGGTAGACAGAGATAAAACTTTAAAATGAAAGGTTTAATCATGCATACATTTGACAGTATAAGATTTTACAATCCGGGTTTAAACTCGTATGTGTTATTGATACCAGTTAAATTTGTTTGTTGTTGTTGTTGTTGTGTCTATTTGTTTGATTTATGTGACAGCTGAATTTGTTTATTGTTGTGTCTGTTTGTTTGTTTTATGTGTTAATATACAGCTGAATGGTTGTGACTGGATGATGACCATAAAGAAGTAAGGAAACATAATCTTAGTGCATCTTTGTGGCTACATTATTTCCCTTCAAAAAGGTATTAACTGCCGTTGCAATACATTAGTTTCATTGCCTTATAAGCTTGTTGGACACCAATTCAACTTTAATTTTATTAAGGCTGTAATTTATTGACATGATTCTTTGTTGACGTTTCTTCCATCTGGTTCTGGTATTGGTGACGTTTTAATCCGTCTGATGGCCTTTTATTCCATATGCTTATGGTATTTTGATCTGTCTGATGGGCTTTTCTTCCATATGCTTATGGTATTGGTGGCGTTTTGATCCATTGATGGTTGATGGACCCTTGGGTCCCCTGATGCCTCGATCAATTGTAAGATACCTAGATCCCTGACTTTGAATTGATAGACCCCCCAAGTCCCTTGATGCCTCGATCTCTGACCTTGAGTTTATGGATCCTCAAGTCCCCTGATGCCTCGATCGGTTGTGAGATGCCTCGATCCATTACTTTAAGTTTATGGACCTTCAAGTTTCCTTAATGCCTCGATCGATTATGAGATTTGATAGACCCTCAGGTCCCTCGATGTTGTTAGAGTTGATGACATTTTGGTTCATCTGGTTGCCACTTCTTATGTCTGCTTCTTACAAAAATATGCTCGGTGTCCTAAATGTACGGTGGGAGTTGCCCCGATATTCTTTTTCAAATCTTCAATCTTGTTTATTTTTGTGACTCCCTGCATTGGGGCCAAGTCCCAGCCTCTGGCCCGGGTCTCCATACAAAGTCTGCCTCGAGTCTCGGAACCGAGCCCAGTTAAGTGCTGACACCTATGGATAACTGTCCATCAAATATCCAATTGGTAAAGTGCCGACTCATATGGATAACTATCCATCCAAAATCCAATTAAATATTTAAAAAATTATTTATCTCTATATCCAATAAATATTGTATGGATATTATCCAAATCCAAATAATGGTTTAGGCAGCCTTTTAGATGCCGTTTATACTAGACGGTGTCTGATTATATTAATTTCTAGTAAAACGATAGTTCTAAACGGTGTTTTTCATAAAAACATAAATTTGAGGCAATCAATTGTTTCAATCGGTACGTGGGTGGTGCAACTGCAACAGTTGGTAATATCTGATTATGAACAATCAGTGCGTATCAAAAGGCATATGTTGATTGTTGCGAAATTAGAATTCCTAACTTGTCGATGCCTATTTTTACTCCGATCATAATCCTAATTTTACAAAATCAACTCTCTTATCACATAATTTTTTTAAAATCAATTTTACATGCACCTAAATTTTTTTTTTTAGCCAAAAAAACCCTTATGATCAATTTATCCAATTTTTTCAAATTCGAAAAATCCTCAAATTGACCTAAAACCATAATTTTGAATTCTCTGTCGGTCGAGGAATTGTCACAATTAGCGATGATAATTATCCAATTAGATATGGATAATTGATATCCATGTCCAAATCCATATATATCTAAGATGGATAAATTATTAAATTCATATCTATATCCACTTTTTAAATATTGGATATGGATTTTATCCACGTGGATATGGATATGCAATTTTTTCCATTTACTTGAATAGAAAAAATTATAATTGAATTACATATTAATTATATTAATGTTAAATAATTCAATAAAAATATTTTAACTGATAAATTGATTATTTTCTAATTAAATTAATCAATGATGGCTAGGGTCCCCAACCCGACCTCGGTGCCGATACCGAGTCGGGCCCGACTTCTGACACCAGTGCCTGAGTCTCGAGTCGGACCCGAGTCCTGAGCCAGGCCTTGGTCCCGACACCGAGCCCGACTTGAGGCCCGCTAGGCCCTAATAAAGAGTCGGACTCGGGTCCTGGCACAGAGTCTGGCCTGGCTCCCGATACCCAAACTTGGTCCGAGTCTCGACACCGAGCCCAACTCAGGTCTCGAAAGAGAGCCCTGCCTAGCCTCCGACACTGAGCCCGGCCTGACTCCTAGCATTGGGGCCGGGATTTCGACACCAAGTTTGGCCTCCAGCCTGGGTCTCGACACAGAGTCCGACCTAGGTCCTGGACCAAAGCAAGGTCGGGTCTCGGAACCAAGCTCGACAGAGTGCTGACACCTACGGATAATTGTTTATCCAATATCCAATTGAATATTTAAAAAATTATCCATCTCTATATCCAATAAATATTGGATGTATATTATCCAAATCCAATAAACATAAATAATTGGATATTCAATAGACGTGAATATTTTTATCATCCCTAGTCAAAATCTCACCTAAACAGCGCCCTAGATGATGGATTGCCACCGGACTAACACCTAACGTTTTACTCCTAATATTAAAACAGTGTTTTACTCCTAATATTATCCTGAATTTTGGTACCCTGTGTATTCTAAATAATGCGTCTTCATCGGAAATGATAATGTAACTATTTTTGACATTTCACAAATGAAAAAATAAAATCAAGACATAACTAGTAGCAATATAATGGTTGGCTCAAAAGGTTCACATGTGAGAATTAGTCAGCCGTAGCACAGAGTATGAGAGCTAGCAATGGTTGGTTAGGCCAAAAAAAAAAAAAAAAGAAGCAATAAATTAATGGAAGCCTAGCATATGAATGCCCTTAAGCTTCTTTTGTACAAAATTGAATGGAGCAACACCTTTGAGGGATGGCAAAAACTCCCACTCCTTCAAACCACCAACTGGTTCTTGAAAATTTCAAATGAGTGGTAAAAATGTTCAAAACAGAACATGAACATTCTAGCTAGAGAAAAACAACACTCCATACTAGAAGTTTGATTACTGTTAAAATGCTCGTTAAAGAACCGATGCCATAAATCTTGTAGGCAGAAGAATCTGAAGTTGTCGAATTCATTGATGGTGCTGTGATGTTCACCATGGTGCCATTCTTGCCAAGACTGCATGAAAAAATCGATTTAAGGATATCAAAGTAAGTTTGAAGACTAGCAAATGGTTTGTTGTTAAGTATGTTTACCTTCCCGGAAATATACAAGAACCATGACCTGCATTATCAGTGAAACCAAATTGAGTAAGTAAAAAATTTTATGTCACGTGACTCCAAGTTTAGATGTTTCATATATGCATTGAGATTTTCGTTCTTACTTGGATCTGAGGTTGTGACTGCAGCCACCCCATTGAAGTCACAAGCTTCAGGATCCTTTCGCATTTGATGGTAGTAAGTATCGAAAGCATAAGTTGCATGTGCAATCACATTGTCGGGTTCATAGCATGGTTGTCCCTGCAACAAAGCTGAGCAATCAACCTTTCCTGGTCCACAAGCCCAATCTAGAGCAGCTTGCAGCATCTTCGGATCAGCGCCATCCCTAGCAGTACAATAAGTTTGATTTGTAGTATCATTTGCTAACACTGATCCTGACCCTGTCAAATGTAATATATAAACAGGATCTCCACTTGCATCAAATAGTCCCCAATTCTTCTCAGAGAGTGGCCCTTGTTTAGAATCCTCATTATAGAGCTCGTAAATGTAAGTACTAACACCAACGCCAGGGTGTTTGGGAGTTCCAGTTTGGTTCAGCACATGCCTTATCAAATTGCTGTTGTAAGTGTTGGCATTGTCTAAAGTTGCATCAGGCTCATTAGAATCACCCTTTGATGGCCAGCCTGATTCGGTCACCATGACTGGAATATTCGTGTAGTTCAGAAATGCCATGGCAAAGTATGCTGCATCCACCATAGCATCAAAGACGTTGGAATAGTGGACTAGTGTGTTAGAATCAACAGCTTCTTTGTTTGGAGGCAGAGGCTTAAATAGTGCATAGTCTAATGGAATTACGCCGTTTGATTGCATATAATCATAGTATGGGTATATATTAAGCATGAGATAGGACCCTGTGGACTGCAGGAAATTGAGCATAGGGACCAAAACTGGATTCCATGAGCGATTAAAGAAGGCTTGGGATGGTGGGAAAGAATCAAGGATTAAAGAGGAAGAAAGGGGTGTTGAAACTTTTATTTGGCGGTCTAAATTGGATGCAACAAGTGCTGAGTGAATGTACTTGATGGCATTGACGAGGACTGGTGCTGCATTTGGGAGAGTGGTTAGAACCTCAGAACCTACACATATTGTTGTGATGTTGGTGGCTGGATAATGTGCTACAACATTGCGGGAGACCCAATTAGCTGCAGTGGAATTTGACTGGCCAATTCCAAGAAGTTGTTCATTCGGGACAGAGACAGCAACCTTAATTCCTGTGTTTGCTAGTGCAACTAGCATGCCACGATCAGCATCATATAGCCGAACATGTCGGATTTGCTGGGCTTTTAGTAGGGCTACTACTTGAGTGGGATGTGGCATGTCTGAGAGGTCTGTTCCAATATTCACTCCGACGAATGCATCTGCAAGGAAGAAATAACATTTATTGAATTTCTAACACATCAGTGCATAAGGCTGATTTTGCAAGCATCTGGAAAGGACAGATGCTAATGTGAATGTCAATTGGGAAGATTGAACAAATTATTTGGGGATTAGGATTCATCCAAATCCAACCAAAAGACAATAAATAGTATTCATTTTCCTTTACACAGAAATCACCTATATTTTCATATTTCAACAAGGTCTTTAGCCACAATGAAAAGATCAATGTCACGCTTCTACCACTACATGAAATTGGAAAGACATATCCAAGCTTTTTACATTGATAATTTTACATTGGGGAGAAAAAATGCAACTGCATCGATCGGGGTGTAATCTCTGGGAAATTATATAACAGGTACGCAAATATACCCTGCACAGTTATAAGTAGAAAGGGTTTCTATATACACCTGAAAATTAAAATAATAATAATAGAAAAATTCGGAAAAAAAAAATTTCATATGTTCTTATTCCAATTAATGCTTGATATTGATGTGCCATGTTATTTATGCATTTGACATGCTGCAAAAGGATTGTAGGTCTAGTGGTTGAGTGGCAGAACCCTCACATAAATGCAAGAGGCCCCAAAAATTAATTCTAGTGACCAAAAAGTTAAACCAAATTTCGTGTACACAATGAAAAAATGCAATGAATCTCACTTCCATAGAATTCGTATGACTCCTGATATTTTACTCCTACTTTTGGTTTGGAAATATTACAAACTTATTGTTGACTACAATTTGTGTTTTCAGTTGCATGCATAGTCCATAGATCAATATTAACATTCATTTTTGTAGTTTCGTCAACTAACTAAACCAACAACATAATCCAGGAATTCGGCTGAGATAACAAAGTCTAGAAACTGGCACTACAATTGAATTTTCAGTAAAGTAACAAGCTTAGAAAAGAGTATATATATGTTCCCATAGCTTCATCAAGTTTTAGTTCCCAAGCAAAAGTGCCTAAATTTTCCAACCCTTTTGACCATAAGCCCCAACTTAGAGAAATTGGGTACTAAAATCCAATGGCATATGAGCTGGAATACAATAATAGTAACCATTTGCACTACCAAGACAAAGAGTACTAGCCTCAAAATAGAAAAATTGGGAAAAATTCAATGGCCTATGAGCTGGAATACAATGCCCATGGCCCCATTTCCCTCTTTTGCATTTTTTCTATTGATATTCGAAAAAAGAAACAGATAAGAAAACACCCTGAAGTCATATACAAGAATTTGGATCCACTTGTGCTAAGTTTTTTTTTTTATAATAACGAAGGGTCGAGATTCAATTATATATAAATTGTCATCTAATAACTATACTAAATACAAATCATATGTAAAAACACTGTGTAGCAAATATTCCTAGATTTTCAGAAAACACACAAAAAAAAAAATCAGATTGTTTCCTGGGAAATTTTATATGCACACAACTCCCATCACTGTTCTTTATTTAACAATTAATATCCAACCTACGAAATTTCACAAGCAAATGAAGACAATACGCGAAAAAAAAGACTCTAAAATTTGTGTTCATTTATTTATAGATCATGTAAATACACTACAAATAATGAATTATTGCTAGAAAACAAGAAAGCCTCCAATTTTTTTCAGGAATAATACATACAACAAATAACTACTTCAAGGAAATGCATGTAGACAAATTTAGAGTTGTTGCAAAGTTGAAGCTCCAAAAGAACAAATGGAAAAATATTAATTACCCACCACAAGAAGTCAGCATTTACATAGAACTCAGTACTCACAAACACATAAAGGAAAGCTTGCAAGCTAAAAGAAGAATAAATTTTGGCAGATAAGGAAAGAAAATTTCACCTTCATCGGCTGTAGCAACTGAAACAGCTAAAAGCAGAAGAAGAATATGAACAGCCATTGAACTCAAAACTTCAATAACACACTCAAAAAGAATCTCAAAAGACCATAACAATGAAGAAAGAAATATAGAACTTGTGCTTTATGAATGTGAAAATGGTATCAAAGCTTACTTAGATAAAGATTTTGAACAACAAACGAGAAACAATAAAAGAAAGTGGGGCAAAGGGTGCAAGAAAATATTAAGAGAGAGAGTTATTATAATCCCCATAAATCACTTTAAAAGGTGATCAGAAGATGGACGGCTGTGATTTCATCTGCAAAAAATTTCACAGTGTCAAAGCACTGTGGCTTCAAGGGGCAAGACACTTTTTTTTTTTGTTTCTGCTGATTAGCCGTAACTGGCGACTACCGAGGTTTTGTTTGGATATAATTGTAAATTTGTGAGAATAGAACCGATAGTGGGGTCCAATGAAATTTGGAGGAAAAAAAAACAAAGAGCATCAAGAAATTCAAAAGAAACCAACGGCGGGTCTCAACGGTCAGATATTGTACTTTTTCTAATTTTGTATTAATTTAATTTCTTATAATTTTTGATGGCCTGGCCCATGCAGTACTGTAAAATGTACCTGAGTCGTGGATTCATTTGCTTATCAGTTTTGAGATTTAATAGTAAAAAGAGTTTTGTTATGTTAAACTAAGTCCTAATTAAGATTAATACTTAGATTTTCAATATATTAAATATATTGAAAACATATATGATTATGATATTGTTAACAAGAAAATAATTACTAAAGGACGAAGTTGAGGTTTAATGGGCCGAAGAAAACGAAACCGTTTGAACGATTAGCGGGACTTTACACTATAAAGGGGTGAGGCGTAGGAAAAGAGAAAAGAAAAAAAAGGAGAAAAAAGACTCAAAATGAGCAAATAGTTTAAATTTAATGTGTTTCTTAGCTTTGTAATCTTTAGGGCTGTAATCTGTGTGTTTGCGCCTCTTGAAGGCATTTTCTTCGAATAAAACACTCATTTCTGGGACTTTGTCTCAGGAGGTTTGGAATCTTACACGCGTATCAATAAAAAAATTGTGCGAATAGTTTTGGCGACCACAATGGGATAAATTGGTGCAAGAAGAGAAGATGTCTCCGAAAAAGGAACAATTTGACTCAATAGAGCCAAAAACAGGGAAATAGGCCCTGAGGCACAGTTGGACGAGCCAAAGAGAGTCCGAAACAATGGGCGAGGAGCCGGACCGTAGCTGTTTTTGAAGAACGGTCAGTCCCCGATAAAAGACAGCTAAAAGGAAAGAAGATAGATCCATAGGACGGCCATTGGCAATGTCTGAAGAGACGGGGAGATAACCCGCCACGGGTTTCTGATTAGGCACGCAAATGATATATTTGCAAAGCCAATAATGAATGAAAGCGGTATGCTCCAATACCGTGACCGGACCAGTCGACTCAGAGAATGA